>CM071931.1:55852105-56452105 GCA_016081115.2 Rehmannia glutinosa | reverse complement strand
AGGATCTGAGCAAATTAAAGAAAACAAACTGTCTGTTGCTGTACAAAAATTTGAAAATTTTAAAATGCTTGCAGGTGAAACCTTGGACATGTTGAGACAGGAAAAGAAAAAGGTTATGTTGGCTGCTGAGACAGCTAAGTCTATAGAAGTAGCAGACTCGGAAAGCAGTGAAGCTGACTACTCAAGTGATTTTGAAGAAGAAGCAATGATCTGTCTAATGGCTAAAGAACAAGATCAACCAGACCAAGAAGATGAGGTGCACTCTAACTTATATCACTCAGACTCTAGTGATAGTGATTGTGACACACACACTTCATCACCCACTGATCTTTATGATTCATTAGGCAAAATGATGAAAGACTTTGAGCACATTAAATCCTCACACACACTATTAAATGAGGAAAACAGCCAGCTCAAAAGCCAAAACTCACAGTTGACTAAAGAGCTGAGTACTCTGAGTCACATAGCTGATGAGAACAAAGAGCTGAAGGCTGAGAATGACAAACTACATAGGGAGAAGGGATCTTGAAGCCAATTTGTATGTAATTAATATGAAGGATTTCGATATAATATTTGGTATGGACTGGCTTAGTAGATATCGAGCTGACATCCAGCGTCAGGAAAAGAAAGTGACACTACATTTGCTAGGAGGAGATACAATAAAGTTTTACGGGACTAAGACTAGGATTGTGCCTAGAGTTATATCAGCAATGAATGCTTTAACCTTGCTGAATAAGGGACAGTGTCAAGGGTATTTGGTGAATATTGTTGGAACTCCAACAACTGAGTTGACACCAAATGACGTTCCCATAGTCCGAGAATTTGTGGATGTCTTTCCCGAAGAGTTACCAGGAGTACCACCAAATTGACAAGTTGAGTTCTCCATCGATTTGGTACTCGGAGCGGCACCAGTATCTAGAGCACCCTATCGGATGGCGTCAAAAGAACTGCAGGAGCTAAAATTTCAAATACAAGAACTGTTGGAGACAGGATTTATTCGCCCAAGTGTGTCACCTTGGGGCGCGCCAGTCCTATTCATAAAGAAGAAAGACAGATCACTTTGAATGTGCATCGATTACAGAGAGTTGAATCAACTTACAGTAAGGAATAAGTATCCGTTGCCGAGGATCGAAAATTTATTCGATCAACTTTGAGGAGCTAGAGTGTTCTCCAAGATCGATCTGAGATCTGGGTACCACCAACTGAAGGTAAAGGAGTGTGGTATTCCAAAAATGGCATTTAGAACCCGTTACGGGCAGTATAGGTTTGTAGTGATGCCATTTGGTTTGTCTAATGCACCAGCAGTCTTTATGGACTTGATGAACAAAGTGTTTCACCCTTACCTAGACCAGTTCATCATAGTCTTCATAGACAACATATTGATATATTCGAGGGATAAGGTGCAACACGAGGAGCATTTAAGGATTGTATTGGAGAAACTTTGCAAGGAGAAGTTATACGCGAAGTTTAAGAAGTGTGAATTCTGGTTAGAATGAGTCGTGTTTCTCGGACACGTGGTCACATCACAAGGAATCGAAGTTGACCCTGGTAAGGTTGAAGCAGTAAGCAGTTGGAATGTACCTAAGAATGCAAGTGAGGTACGGAGTTTTCTAGGTCTAGCTGGCTATTTTAGAAGGTTTATCAAGGGATTCTCTAGGATAGCCATGCCTATGACTCGGTTAACAAGAAAAAGGGAGAAGTTCGAATGGTCTCAGAAGTGCGAGGAGAGTTTTCAGGAGTTGAAGGGTAGACTAACTTCTGCCCCTGTATTGACAATTCAAATCCTACGGAGGGATTTGTCATCTATAGTGACGCATCAAAGCAAGGTTCGGGTTGTGTTTTGATGCAACACGGCAAAGTTGTGGCTTACACCTCTAGAAAACTAAAGACGTACGAGTTGAATTACCCCACATATGACCTGGAGTTGGTTGCCGTGGTGCAGACATTAAAGATATTGCGACACTACCTATATGGAGGGAAGTGTGAAATATTCACGGATCACAAAAGCCTTAAATATCTTTTCACTCAAAAAGAGTTGAATATGAGGTAGAGGAGATGGTTAGAACTGGTGAAAGACTATGATTGCACCATTCAATACCATCCGGGCAAAGCTAATGTAGTAGCCGATGCCTTGACCCGAAGGACCAGAGGGGAGTAAGCTTGTATGCTCACGAGAAGAAGCGCGATTGGCAAGAGAGTTTGCCAAATTGAAGATTGAAGTTATTGAGCCACCAAATGGTACAGAAGCCATTTTGTCATCATTGGTGGTGCAACCCACCTTAAGAGATAAGATTAAGGAGGCTCAACCCCATGATAATTTTTGTGCAAGATGAGGGAACATGTACAAGCTGGAGACATTGAGGGATTTAAGGTAACCGGTGATGATGTTCTGACATATGAAGGAAGGATTTGTGTCCCTAAGAATGAGGCACTTCGGAAGGAAATTATGGAGGAGGCACATAATACTCCCTACACAGCTCATCCGGGAGGTACAAAGATGTATCACGACCTGAGGAGGCTTTTCTGGTGGAGGAGTATGAAAAGAGATAATGGGGATTTTGTAGAGAAGTGTTTGGTCTGCCAGCAAGTTAAAGCAAGGCACCAACGACCATCGGGTTTGCTTAAGCCGTTGGAGATCCCAGAGTGGAAGTGGGAACATATAACTATGGATTTTGTGGTTGGACTACCAAAGACATTAAGGAAGAATAATGCAGTATGGGTCACAGTTGATCGATTGACCACATCACGACATTTTCTGCCAGTACAAATGACTTTTAGTATGGATCGGTATGCCAGAATCTGCATTAAGGAAATTGTGAGACTACACGGGGTGCTAGTTTCTATTGTATCGGATAGAGATTCGCGGTTTACATCGAAGTTTTGGAGGAGTCTGCAAGATGCATTGGGGACGAAGTTGAGATTCAGTACAGCCTACCATCCGCAGACCGATGGGCAATCCGAGAGAACTATTAAGACGTTAGACGATTTGTTGAGAGCATGTGTACTGGATACGGGGGAAAGTTGGGAAACTATGTTGCCATTGGTGGAATTTGCGTACAATAACTGTTACCAAGCAACGATTAAAATGGCTCTGTATGAAGCATTATACGGGAGAAAGTGTAGGTCCCCTTTATATTGGAGTGAAGTTGGAGAAAGGAAAATTTTGGGACCGGAGTTGATTGAACAAATAGTGAAAAAGATTTCAGAGATCCGGGATAGAATAAAAGTTGCTCAAGATAGACAGAAATCCTATGTGGATAAGCGCAGAAAGGACATACAGTTTGAAGTTGGTAACAGTGTGTTTTTGAAAGTGGCTCAAATGAAGGGAATTATAAGATTTGGTAAAAAGGGAAAACAGCAGCCTCGTTATATTGGACCGTATGAGGTACTAGAAAGAGTTGGGGACTTGGCGTATCGTTTGGCTTTGCCACCAGACTTATCAGGGGTACATAATGTGTTTCACGTATCAATGCTAAGGAAATATGTGTTTGACCCTGATCACATTGTTAACTACAAGGACCTAAACATAGGTAAGAATTTGTCGTATGAAGAGATGCCTATAGCTATTTTGGATCGCAAAGTGCATGGGCTTAGAAACAGAGATATGGTGTTTATCAAAGTACAATGGAGTAGACATGGGAAAAATGAGGCAACATGGGAAAGGGAAGAGGAAATCAAATCCAAGTATCCCGTCTTCTTTGATCAAGGTATGTAACCAAAATTTCGAGGACGAAATTTTTGTTTGAGATGGGCAGGATGTAATACCCCAATTTTTACCAAATTTGGGTTTTTGTATTTTTTATGATTTTAATTTTTGGCCTAGTATAGAATTTCAATCTTGGTCTTTTATCAAGCCCAGTCTTAATAATATTGACATGCCCATTTATAAACTTATATTTTATTTTTATTTTCAAGAGCCCATATCCAGTTTCCAAAAGATTTAAAAATATTGCAGAAATATTTTTTAGTTAAAATTCGAAATTCGAAATTTTTTTACCCTTATCTTATTTATTAGATAAAACCAAATTAGATCTTTTAACAACAAACCTAGCCTATTTCTGAACCCACTAAACTCACGTTTCCCTCAACCAATCTATAAACTCCCACTAGTCCTACTCCCTCAAAACTCACGTACAAACCGTCTGCTATATCACAAACCCATTCTCAAAAAAAAAAAAAAAGAGAGAAAAAGAGGCTTTCAAGTTCATATTCCAGTCCCTTTTCCTTGCAAGTTATTCACAGCCAAGGTAAATTGCCCATAATTTTTCTTTAGTTCTATTAATTTTTTTCACCCAAGCTCCGCCAGCCACAGTCGAGCCCGCTGCCACCGTCAGTCACCACCTCCGAACCCGAATCCCAAAACCCCTTCAACCACCGACCACCGCCCCGCCATCGAAACCGAAATACCGAAACCCAAAAATAGAACTCAATCAAAAAAAAAAAGAAAAAAAGTGGCCTTTCGCTGCTATCTTCCGGTGTTGCACCGCTGCCACTTAGCATGAGATATTGTGAGAATTTGAGAGAGAGAGAGAGAGAGAGACCGATAGAGACGAGATTGAGAGGGAGAGAGAGATTAGGGTGAGAGAGTGAGACAGAGAGCAGAAGGAGACTGAAATTAGGTTTGAGATTGAAGGAGATTTGAGGGAGAAGATAGAGATAGACGTGAGAGAGGCGGGGAGTTGAATGATAAGAAATTTGCATTCCTTTCAAAAGAGAAATAGGGTGTTTCATTTGCAGAGAGGGTTGACTTAGTTTGTTTTAAGGTCAAATAAGGGATTCACCCAAATTTTTCATAAACTTCGTTATTACCCCAGAGTCCTTTAATTCCAATTCAAACATCCCTCTATTCTTTTATTAATATTCCAAATTTCACCCCCAAAAATATCTTTAGACTTTCAAAAATCCTTATTGACTTCTCAATTTCTGGTTGACCAAAACAGTAGTTTTAATTCCATTATATATACATATGGTTTCCTCTTTTTCAAAATTTTCAATTCAAAACTCATTTTGCTTTTTTTTCTTTTAGTTATATTTATTAAAAACCATTAATTAAGTTATATTATTTATTTGTAGGAGGTTTTTCTTACGAGGTCTAGATTTTCAAGCGAGCACGCATTTGGTATTTTCTGCATTTTATTCGAAGTGGGGTTTATTGCTTTTGTTTATTTTAAATGCCATGTTTAAATTGTTAGTTGCATGTTCATGATAAATATGATGCGTGATGTTGAGACTATTTGTACTTAATTGTACGCGAGACTTTGAGACTATTGGTACTTAATTGTACGCGAGACTTTGAGACTATTCGTACTTAAATGTACATGAGACTTTGAGACTATTTGTACTTAACTGTACTTGAGACTATGATATTTTTCAGTGAAAGTTTGTGCTAACTGTTATGCATGCGTATTTGACTTGAACAATTGCTTCCCCACTGAGTTGATGATAACTCACCCCAATAATTTAAACATTTCAAGTTGAGGAGTCCGTCGTGGCGCGTGGCGGGTGAATTGATCATGATAGCTGGTTTATTTTCGAATTTTTCATTAGTAGTTGAATTCCTTGAACGATGTCGGTTCTTTAGTTTATCGTATTTTTAAAACATTTTTTAGTTTATTTCAATTTTTTTTATGGATGATGGAATTTTATTTAAGTTGGAAATTTTATTCTTTGACAAAAAAAAACTACATCGTTGACTCGTTTCCGTTAAAACTTAGTCATTTGTGGGTATTATTATGCTTAGTTGCACTTTCTGAAAACTAGGGCGTTACAGAAACCATTTAAGCCTCGTCAACCCAACTTTATTGTACATCTAAGTTCTCACCTTCCCCCTCAGCTGGCGCACCAGCTCAGTCTTGAGCAGTGGGGTAACTCGAAACCTGAGACTCAGCTCAGACTCTCGACCCTGTGGGGTAACCTCAGATAGGGCAGGTGTCTCAACACATTCTTCAGGGATTGGCTTGGCTAAGGTGCCCTCTACTACTCCATCCTTAGCTTCATCACCATTCTTCCTAGTATTTTCTCCCTCTGAGTGCACGGGAGATATGGTGGCATCAATTTTCCTCACCATATCCATGATATATAATCTAGGAGAAATCATAATAGAAAAAGTTTCTCCTTGGCCCGTTTACAGTGTCTGCTCGTGTAGCTCTTTGGATTTTTTCAAAGTTTTCCTCAGTTCAACCTTCTCCACTACATCAACAGGGCCTATTTCGTCCAAATCACTATTACTACTGGCTAATTCTTGGGCATGTTCTGGGAATTCTGTAAGGAAACATGTGTGAGGTTTTAGAGATTCCTCAGCAGCCTTTGCCTTAGCTTTCTCCTCATCCCTCTTCTCATAAAGAACAGTTAAGCAAAAGTCTGGGTCGAGCGGGGAGCTAACAGAAATGTTCCCCAGAAAGATTAAAAGCTCTTCTTCCTCTTCTATAAATTCAAGACTCTGGAATTGATGCCTGACATAGCTCAACTTCCAGTGCCTCCAGATCCTTAGCCTCTCTTGAACATTAGGGTAGGCAGGGGACAACATTACAAGGTCCTCCTCCTCCTCCTGTATAAGCTTAAGGGGAGCCCTCATCCTCAACGGTTCTTGCATTAGTTTGAGGAGAGTAAACAACTAACTCCTCAGACTGGTCAGCTGTGTCCACTTCTTTTTCTTCAGTTGTCTCACGAACAACTGTCTCTTCCACACTCTGATGATCTCTACCAGCAGTCTCCTTGACTTCAGCCATGGTCTCCTCAACACCTTTTGCTTCTTAGACTGTTGCTCCTCTACTTCAGCAGTCTCCTTCACAGCGTCGGTGCTAGACTCGGCTGGCTTTTCCAAGGCAAATCTTCTCACCAATAGTATTCTCTTGGTTTTAACCAATGGAACCTCAGGTTCCACAACATCTAGTTCATCAGCTGTAAAAGTTGATTCTCCCCGTTTCAATTTCTTTGCTACATCTGGCTTCTTCGGCACAGCCGAGCATTTCTTCTTCATGAATGGAGAAGGTGTAAGTCCAAGCGGCTACGATAATCTAGAGGGGGGTGAATAGATTAAGGTGTGGAATGTAAACAACACACGTCGATTTAAAGAGGTTCAACCCACCTAGGGCCTAATCCTCTACCACCCCAGTATCTCCGGAATGGATTTCAAAAAGAAAAAAGATTTTATTAATTTCAAAAATTAATACAACACCTTACAACATCACGTTGAAGAGCACCACACTCTTCTACAACATCACCTTTGAGATTACCACAATCTCTCTTGAAGATTACCACAATCTCCAACGGCACCTTGTGAAGATTACCACAATCTTCAACCTTGAAGAATACCAAATTCTTCAATACCTCAAGAGCACCACACTCTTGAAACACCTATCACCTAGATCACCCAAGTGTATTCTTTCCACAACAATACTCACAAGGATGTTTTGTGTTGAATGATGACAAAAATCAAGTTTACAACTCAATAATGAATATTACAATTTGAGTGCAAGTGTAATCAAGAAATAAAGCCTAGACCTCAAGATGTGAAAGTGAAATACTTAGGCTATAAATACAACAAGAGTGTTGAATATGAAAGCTTGGAAATTTGCAGATTTCTTATTGTGTATTTGCTTGTGTTGTTGTTATATCTTGTGTCTTCAATTCATCCTCTATTTATAGGAGAGTCTTCACCAACATAGGCTCCTTCTTCTTCACTTTTGTCTACAAAAAGAGGATCACAAGATGTAGAAATATTGTACAAAATTGAAAAGCAAATCTTGCTGTCAAGGAGTTCAATGGTACAAATTTTAATGTTAAAAAGATTACACAGCGCGACCGGTCGCTCTGTATAAGATTTCGAACGTTTGAATGAAAATAGTGCGATCCAGGTAGGGGTTGCAGGGGGTGCGACCGGTGAAGGTGGGGTGCGACCGATCGCCCTAGGGTGCGACCGGTCGGCCTCACCCTTGACCGGTCACCCTCCCCCTTTTTTTCACAGAATTGGTTTTTGTTTCATTTTGTGCGTTCTTCAGGTACCGTTCGACCTTCTGTTCGACCGGTCGACCTCCAGATTGAAATGTTGTCCGATTTTTATCAAAAATAAACTTCATGAAATACTCCAAAAAATAAGTAAAAACATTTTAAATCACTTGGGAGTATTTTGACAACATTTATAAACATAGTAAACTCATTTAAACAAAACCATCAAAAGTGTTGTCCATTTTTATCGAATAATAAACTCTAAGAAATACTCCATGAAATTAGTAAAAACATTTCAAATCTTTTAGGAGTATTTGGACAACATTGTTTTGGTGTAAAAACCAATTAACACAAAATCATCAAAAGTGTTGTCCAATTTTATCGAGTAATAAACTCTAAGAAATACTCCAAAAATTAGTAAAAGCATTTTAAATCATTTAGGAGTATTTGGACAACATTTATAAACATTGTTTTGGTATAAAAACTCATTTAAACATAATCATCCAAATCTTGATAAAAACATTTATCTAACAAACTCCCCCTTTTTGATGATTACAAACCAAAACAATTTTAGGAAGTTGATTTTAAAACAAAACAAATTTTCCGGTCTAAAACATCAATCCATTATAAGCAATATTCATCATAAGTACAAACACACAAGGATAGGAGCAAAGATTTTTCAAAATCATTTTTGCACAAGCTCCCCCTATCAATATGCATATCAAGAACAAGTACAAAAGCAACCAACTAAAAGCTAAAAGCTTAGCTTTTACAACTTAAGCTTGAATTATCATGAGCTTATAAGCTCCCCCTGTCACAAAACATCATTAGTCAAGCATAAAAGTCCATAATACATCACATGGACTAAGTATTGTTCACAGCTTTTGGCTTTTAAGAGCCCTAGCTTATAGCTTTTCTTGCGAGCTTATTTGCAAGCCTATTTCCGCTTCTTTGAGCGTTTATGCGTTTTTCCTGTTTCTCCCCCTTTGGAATCATCAAAAAGAATGTTAGTACGATAAAAACATCATATAATTATATCAAAGTGTGCAACTTAATCGATTTATCGGCATATTGATCATTGAAGCATAAATTCCAAATAATAAGGGAGAAGTCAATCATGTGATTTGCAAAAGCTTATTTGATTGATAAAACATGATCTCTATAAACTTAGAAGACTTTTCAAATCGAGAGAATCATGTAGGTGATGAATTTTTCATTGAAACATTTTGTCGAACACTTGGCGTGCGTCGAATAAAACAAGAGAAATATAACGCCTTTGTAATTCGTTTAAGCCAAAACATTTCATCACTATTTGCAATACAACAATATTCATCCATCAACAATCATCATATACAACATTTTAATACAAGAATTTCATCAAAGTAGCAAGATATAAGCACATTCTTAAGGGTTCAACCCAATTGAGATAAAAAAAGAGAAATTCTTACCATTTAATCGGTAAAGTTGAGCAATGATGATGATAATCGAGCCTCATGAGGTCCAAAATATATAATGTATGCAATAAAACAAATTTGAAGTGAAATTTGTGTGCAAAGTGCGAAGGGGACGAAAAATGAACCCAAACGACCAAAATGGCAAATGCTTAGAACAGAAACATTTTTAACCAATTTTTTCTATGGTCAACCGGTTGGGGGCATGGGCGACCGGTCGACGTCATGGGCGACCGGTCGACCTTGCCCCAGTCAGACCAGTTTTTCATTCTGTTTTCCAAAATCCAAGGTTTGAACCAAAAATCTGATTTTTTCGCCCCTAAGTTTTAAAAACGTGCAAAATGCAAATGTAGACCTCATTCAATATACATTATGTCAAAGTCAAGCTCGAAATGAGGTAAAATACTCGGCGATTAACAAATATCCACGAGTTATCTTTGAGACGGAATTAAACACATCTCAAGTTTTTGTTTTAGAAACGCAATCCCTTAGAAAAATATATCGAATCTCAATATGTTTAGTTTGAATATGACGAACCATATTTTGAGAAATTGTAATCACCGGACTTGTTATCCCGAAAAATAATAATGTTTTAAAACTTTGGATAAACAAGTCATAAGAAGAAGTGCCTTACACATATTTGAAAATTTCTTTTAATGGCACTTTAAAGAGATTCGTTGGGATTGTTTTAAGTCGAGCATATAGACATAAGGCATATAGAATGTCGAGTCTGATTAATAATAAACGAATGAACATACCTCGAATTCGTTTGTCAATGCCTACTTCAACCTTTTGTCAATTTTCGCATTTGTAGCCATATAGGTTGAAATAGTTCTTTCTTCTTCAATGCCTCACTTCTTCTTTTGGGTGTGGAATATAATCACCTTCTTGGCATTCCAATGATCAAATTTGTGCTTCCCTCATCATGATCATCTTAGGTTCACCTTGCATTGACTTGGAAAAATATCTTGCACAAATATTCATTAGTAGCACCAAAAATATTATCAACATAAATTTGCACAAGTAAACAACCTTGCCCTTTTTTAAAACAAGAAGTGTAGTATTAACTTTACCTTTTGTAAAATTATTTTGCAAAAATAGCTAAGTCTATCAAACCATATACGGGGTACTTGTATCAACCGTACAAGGCCTTTTATAAAAATCATTTGGCCTAAAATTTTAAACTCCGATAGACTTCTATTTGAATAAAACCATTTAGAAAATTGGATTTAACATCCATTTGGTAAAGCTTGAAATTTTCTCAAAACAAGAATGGGCAAGTAAAGTGCAAATAACTTCTAAATGTGCTATGAGTGCAAATATTACATCAAAATCATTACCTTCTTCTTGACAATATCATTGAGCTAGTAACCTTGTCTTGTTCATCAAACTTGTTGCGAAATATCACAAATTTCTGCAAAATTTTAACAAGATATTTTGCACACGAGCATAGTAATATCGAATAATAGATACACTATTTTAAGCACCACATACTATGCATCATCAAGAGTCTAATGAATCATTCAAGTTCTTAAGAAAGCTACATAAGGTCTCCTTTGAAATTAGACAATAAGAGAGCACATAATTGAGACCTTATTTACAAGAATTATATGAACAAGAGGTTTGACATAAGTATCCATGAATAGTGGCATTTATATGTGCAATAAAATGCATAACTTAGTAGATCAATTGTTTTATCAAAACAAAATATAATCCTTTACAAGTCTTGGATAAAACAAGCTATGTCAAATAATGCCTTTTCAAAAAATCAAAACATCCTCTTAATGGCACTTGTATAAGCACATAGGCATATGACAAAAATATATCGAGTCTATAAGATAAATACCAATGATGAGCGTACTTTGATAGTTTATGTCACTTTTGACATATTATGACGTAGATAGCCATTTGTGAATATACATGAGTCCTACACAATACTTTAAACAAATTTTGCACAAGATATAATAGCACAAGTGTAGGCCAAGTAATAAGAGATATCACAATAAAAATACTAATGCTATGGAAATCCATAAGAGTTTAAAAACAACATGTAAGGTCTCATTTTCAAAGAATTTTAAAAACACAAATATTTATTGAGGACCTTATAAATTTTAAAACTCATTTTGCAATTTAAACACAAATAAAAACATGCAAAAATAAAAATAGGAAGATACGGTTTACCAATTTCGCCATTTCCATGGGTTGTGTCGTTCCCATTGTTGATGATATATTCCCGTTTGAAAGTCATTTTGTTGATGATAACTCTTCCTATTGCTCCATTTCCAAGGATTATGTCCTCCCCATTGTTGATAATGTCTCTCTCTTGGAAAATCATCTTGTTGATGATGTCTTTGCCATTTCCAAGGATTATGTTCTTCCCATTTTTTGATTATATCCTCTTCTTGGAAATTTACTTTGTTGAAAATGTTTTCTCCTTCTTTGATCAAATGAAATGGTCATTTGATGTTTTCTTGGCGGTATGAATTTTCTTCGATTATTATTTCGCCGGGTACCTAATATAACATTGTTTTGTGGTACCCTCAAGTGAATGGGTCCTTTGGGATTAGTCTTGAGACTTTTAGGTCTCCAAAGATAATTAGAGCTATTTCTAGCCCGACAAGTATTAACCGTGTGACCCGTTTTACCACAATAAAAGCAAGTAGTAATTTTGGGAGCATAATGACTAACATGTCCTTGTTTCAATTTATCACACTAGGCTTATGATCAAGTCCTTGTTTCAATTTATCACAACTATGAACATCAATAATATCGGTCATTTTATCGGTACTCAAGTTGGATTTTGATAAATCATTTTTCATGCAATTAATATCCTCAACAAGAGTACTATTTTCTTTTTCAAGGTTTTTAACCTTGTCAAGTGTGGTGGTGTGATCACATGAAAGTGATTCATAAGAGGAAAATAAATTATCCTTATCAATTTTCAAAATATTGAATTCCTTTTTCAAATTTTTGTATTTAACAAGTAAGCTTTGGAATTCATTTTGAAGTTCATCAAAATCATTTTGCAAATCACTATAATCATTTTGTAATTCATTATCATAAGAAGTGGAGGGTTTTGAACTTACCTCGTTTTCTTCTTCGAAGCCCATAAGACATCGTTCGTTTTCATCGACGTTGGAAGTTGTAGGAAGCTCATCCCATGTTGAGTTTGTATCCATTTGAGAAGTAGATGCTTTTGAGTGGCTCCTTTCATTTGCATATACTTCTTCTAATTTTCTCCATACTTCATGTGCCGATTTAATTCCTACAATATGATTATATTCTAAAATGGTAAGTGAACAATACAAAATATTAAGAGCTTTACCATTTAAGGAGATGATTTTCTTTTCTTCATCATTGAGCTTTTTGAGGCCTTTGTGTGGTGTGTCCATCATTGGAATGGATTCTTCATTTACGATCGTGTGTCCATTCTTTCTTTCCAAAATGTAAAATTTTTGGAATCGAATAGTGGTGGCTTGGTGGTGGAGGCGCCGGTGAGGTAGACTTCATTCGTAGCCGGTGATCGTTCCTCTTTACTCGCAATGTGGAACGAGCTTGCCAAAGAGTTTGGCTTTGATACCACTTGTAAGTCCAAGCGGCTATGATAATCTAGAGGGGGGTGAATAAATTATCTCCATCTTTTCAATTTTACCCTCTTTTTCAAACCGAAAGCTCAAAGACAATAATTAAGGTGCGGAATGTAAACAACACACGTCGATTTAAAGAGGTTCAACCCACCTAGGGCCTAATCCTCTACCAACCCAATATCTCCGGGATGGATTTCAAAAAGAAAAAAGATTTTATTAATTTCCAAAATTAATACAACACCTTACAACATCACGTTGAAGAGCACCACACTCTTCTACAACATCACCTTTGAGATTACCACAATCTCTCTTGAAGATTACCACAATCTCCAACGGCACCTTGTGAAGATTACCACAATCTTCAACCTTGAAGAATACCAAATTCTTCAATACCTCAAGAGCACCACACTCTTGAAACACCTATCACCTAGATCACCCAAGTGTATTCTTTCCACAAGAATACTCACAAGGATGTCTTGTGTTGAATGATGACAAAAATCAAGTTTACAACTCAATAATGAATATTACAATTTGAGTGCAAGTGTAATCAAGAAATAAAGCCTAGACCTCAAGATATGAAAGTGAAATACTTAGGCTATAAATACAACAAGAGTGTTGAATATGAAAGCTTGGAAATTTGCAGATTTCTTGTTGTGTATTTGCTTGTGTTGTTGTTATATCTTGTGTCTTCAATTCATCCTCTATTTATAGGAGAGTCTTCACCAACATAGGCTCCTTCTTCTTCACTTTTGTCTACAAAAAGAGGATCACAAGATGTAGAAATATTGTATAAAATTGAAAAGCAAATCTTGCTGTCAAGGAGTTCAACGGTACAAATTTTTACAAAAAGATTACACAAGCGACCGGTCACTCTGTATAAGATTACGAACGTTTGAATGAAAATAGTGCGATCCGGTAGGGGTTGCGGGGGGTGCGACGGTCAGGTGGGGTGCGGCCGTCGGCCTCACCCTTGACCGGTCACCTTCCCCTTTTTTTCACTGGTTTCTTTTCATTTTGTGCGTTCTTCAGGTACCGTTCGACCTTCTGTTCGACCGGTCGACCTCCAAATTGAAATGTTGTCCGATTTTTATCAAAAATAAACTTCAAGAAATACTCCAAAAAATAAGTAAAAACATTTTAAATCACTTGGGAGTATTTTGACAACATTTATAAACATAGTAAACTCATTTAAACAAAACCATCAAAAGTGTTGTCCATTTTTATCGAATAATAAACTCTAAGAAATACTCCATGAAATTAGTAAAAACATTTCAAATCTTTTAGGAGTATTTGGACAACATTGTTTTGGTGTAAAAACCAATTAACACAAAATTATCAAAAGTGTTGTCCAATTTTATCGAGTAATAAACTCTAAGAAATACTCCAAAAATTAGTAAAAGTATTTTAAATCATTTAGGAGTATTTGGACAACATTTATAAACATTGTTTTGGTATAAAAACTCATTTAAACATAATCATCAAAATCTTGGTAAAAACATTTATCTAACAGAAGGTGCAGGGGTATTCTTCTCAGTCTCCCTTTGGGGCAAAGGTCTTTGGGTCTTCCATGGTCGCAGGACAAAAAGGCTTTGCTGCAATATCTTTCTTCTTCTTCTGCACAGGCTTTGGAGATGGAGCCTTTGCAGTTGCAACAGTGTCCTCGGGGATAGGATCAACTGACTCACCATCGCCATCGGTGTCGCTTCTTCTTGCATGGGATTGCCTCTGAGCAGCTGCGAGGTTCGCCTTGAAAATTTTCTTATTCACGTATAAGGGTTCCCATTCCTGAGAGGAAGGCCCTTCACCTCTATCAAATGGCCAATCACCAGGCCATATCCCAGCGAACTAACAAATAGACCATCATCATTAATGGTCTTGTTAATCATGTTCTCACCAGATCTCACAAGATGAACTCACCCCATTCACCTTCTTCTTTCCAAAATAGCGGCCATGATAGTCGGCTTAGTCCTGCACGGTGAATGAAGGCGCCAAACTTCATGTCGGTGCATTTGGCAATCACGTCCATTAGCTTATGATAATCGTCCTTAATAAGCGACTTGTTGGTTGTGTAAACAGACTTTTGGAGTAGACTGCGGCTTGGCAATCTCCTTTCCACGCCGCACTAGGTTTATGTCCTTTTCAAAGAACCTCCTTCAACCCAGCATTTAATGAAGATGACAGTGAGCAGCCAAATCTGTAGCAGTTATCTTTATGTCAGTGTTGTGGACAGAAGAACGAATTTCTCCATCGTGAACCTCAGCGTTCACGTAGAACATGGCCACTTCTTCAAGATAGGTGTGCGAAAACTCCATCATGAGAAATTCCTTCAGACCGAATTTCTCCAATTTCTCAGCAATCTTCTTAGCAAGGGCTTTGTCAACCCTTTGCTTCAGCATTCCTTCAAAATCCACCGCCGAACCTTAGTGGATCTTCTAAGCCATCTTCAAAAAATAGTAAGTTGGATCTATTTTAGAGAATTGAAACTTGGAAACTTGAACTTGAACGAAGTACGAACTAGGGTTTCTGCTTGGTTTGTAGAGTAAGTTTTGCCTTTGCTTTGAGAGAGATGAGTGTACAATGAGGAGAGAGAAAATGACATAGGGTATATAAGGAATGTGAAGGGAGGGTTTTTAGAATTCAAAAAGGTTGATCACGATCAATGGTTGAGATTAAAACCTTGAAATTGCATTAATTTCCCCGCATTAAATGCATCAGCATTTATATCCAATCATGGGCCAAATAGGTACAAGCTTTATACTGACACCATAATTACTGCTGATGTCATGCCCAAAAAGTGACTTTTCTCTGCTTCTCTTCATATAATGATCACTTAGTTGTTCCAGCTAACTCGATACAGCTAACTAGACGTCTTGATTGTTTCATTTAGTTGAAAAATGAAACTTTGCTGATTTTTAGTTCTCTCTTCTTTGATTTTGCTGAATGAGTCTTCTGAGCCTTCTAACTCAGCTAAATCAATCCTAACTCATTTTTAAGCTCTTCAAACCTTGATTCAGATAATGGCTTAGTGAATATATCAGCTAATTGTTTATCAGTTGATATGTATTCCAAAGTGATGCGTTTTTTTTCAATACGATCTCTTATAAATGACATTTGACATCAATGTGTTTGGTTCTTGAGTGCAATACTAGGTTCTGAGTTATTCTAATAGCACTTGTGTTATCACACATAATTGGAATTTTTTTCTTCTATATCACAGTCTCTCAGTTGTTGCCTCGTCCATAATACTTGGGCACAACAGCTGCCTACAGATATGTACTCTGCTTCAGCTGTGGATGTAGTTATTGAGTTTTGTTTCTTGTTGAACCAACTAGCTTGAATCCTCCATCCTTTGGATACCATAAGCCAACTTCTTGGCATCCCTTTAAATACCTTAGATTCTCTTGCCGCAACCATATGACTCTCTTTTTGGTGCAGATTGAAATCTAACACATACACCTACAACAAAGGTGATGTCTGGCCTACTTGCCATCAAATAGAGCAATGATCTAATGATAGCTCTATATCTGGTTTGATCTACAGCTTTGCCATCTGCATCCATATCTATATTGACTGATGTATTCATGGGAATCTTCACTGATGACTTCTCTTCCATACAAAATTTCTTCATCAAATCTCTGGTATATTTGGTTTGGCTTATGAAGGTTCCATCCTTCATTTGCTTGACTTGAAGACCTAGAAAGAAAGTCAGCTCTCCCATTATACTCATTTCAAACTTTCCTTGCATAAGCTTTGAAAATTTTTCAGGCAGCACTCTGTTTGTGGATCCAAAGATGATATCATCCACATAAATTTGAACAAGCAATATACTCTCTCTCCATTTTGAATTCTAAAGAGTGTCCTATCAACCTTGCCTTTGGTGAATCCATTGTCAACAAGAAATTGAGACAATGTGTCATACCAGGCTCTTAGTGCTTGTTTCAATCCATACAATGCTTTCTTGAGCTTGTAGACTTTATCTCCAATAGTTTTCTGCTCAAATCCTGGAGGTTGCTCCACATGGACTTCTCTTCAAAACGTCCATTCAAAAATGGAATCTTCACATCCATTTGATACATAGTGAAGTTCTTGTGTGTAGCATAAGCAAGAAACATCTTAATTGCTTCCAATATAGCAACATGAGAAAATGTTTCATCAAAATCAGTACCTTCCTCTTGGCAATACCTTTTGGCTACTAATCTTACTTTGTTTCTTACAATAGATTCCTCTTCATTCATCTTGTTCCTAAATACCCGCTTAGTACCAATAACATTTTGGTGGGTAGGCCTTTGAACTAATTACCAAACTTTGTTTCTCTCAAATTGATTCAGCTCTTCCTACATAGCTAGAATCCATTGTGCGTCGTCTAATGCTTGTGACACATCTTTAGACTCTATATGTGAAATGAAACAAGTGAACATAGCTTCATGTTGAGTATTGGATCTGGTTCTTACTCCATCTCTAACATTTCCAATGATTAACTCAGGTGGATGGTCTCTCAGCCATCTCACATCTGGTTAAAGTAAGTCTGTTGAGTTCAGTCGCCTTACAGGTGTCTCTGAGATTTAGCTATCTTATCTTCATCAGGGTTGAGTGTTCTTACATCTGCTTCAACATAGGGACTCTTCTAAATAGTTGGCTGATTTCTCTTGTCAACTAACTCATCTATGTCTTCCCCATTGACATTAGGTTCATCAAAAGCCACATGGATAGAGTCTTATGTGGCCATAGTCCTTTTGTTTAGCACTCTATACGCTTTACTCTCAGCTTAGTATCCCAAAAAGATACCTTCATCAGCTTTAGCATCAAAAACATTTAAGTTGTCCTTGCCATTGTTGTGGATAAAGCGCTTACATCCAAAGATTCGAAAATATCCAACATTTGGCTTCCTCCCTGTCGGAATCTCATAGGGAGTTTTAGACAACTACCTGTTAATCATACACCTTTCTAAGTGTAGCAAGCAGTGTTAACAGTTTCAACCCAAAATCTCTTAGGCAAACCAGCTTCAGCTAACATGGTCCTCGCAGCTTCCTTGAGAGTTTTATTCCTTCTTTCAGCTACTCCATTCTGTTGTGGAGTTCTTGCAGCTGACAACTCATGAGCAATACCATTCTTAATACAATACTGAGTTATAATCCCATTGACAAACTCAGTTTCCCTGTCAGACCTTATCTTTACAATGGTTTGACTCTTCTCATTTTGAACTCTTCTCATCAGCTGAGGCAATTTCTACCATGTGTATCTTGAATAATCATCTACCACCACTAAAGTGTATTTATTTCCACTAATATTGGCCGGTTCAATAGGACTAATTAAATCCATGTGCAGTAAATGCAATATCCTGGTTGAAGAAGGATTTGGCTTATCCTTGAAAGATTATTTAATTTGTTTTCCCATCTGGCATGCATCACGAATGATTTCCTTCTTGTATACTAAGTTAGGCAGTCCTTCCACAAGATGACTCCTTGCAAGCTTATTGATTGTCTTGAAATTCAGGTGACTCAACTTCTTGTTCCACAACCAACTTGATTTGGATGTACTATTTGCTAGTGCACATGTGCTTGGTGCAGTTGACCAATCCACTATATACATGTTTTTTTGCCTTGATCCTTGTAGCACAATCTCATTTGATTTGGCTCCTTGATTTGGCATACACCCTTGTTGAATCCAACATTATAGCCTTTGTCACGGAGTTGGTTGATGCTCAACAGATTGATGTTAAGGCCTTCAACATATGCTACATTTGTGATTTCTAGTCCATTTTTCTTGATGGATCATGTGCCTTTGATTTCCCCAGGAGCTTCATTTCCTCCAAATATGACTTTAGGACCTTTGATTTTCTTGAACTTTTATAGATTGTTTTTGTTTTCTGTCATATGTCTGGAACAACTACTATCCATGTACCAGGTTCCTTGGCACTCAGCTGTTCCTTGAACCTGCAATCAAGGTTATTTTTTAGGTATCCATACTTGCCTGGGTCCTGAGGGGTTAATGTTATAAGGTGTTCCAACTATCCTATAGCCAGATGATCTGACTCTAAGAGGTTGCCACCTTTCAGTTCCATAATCATATTGCATATTAGCGAATTGCTTGGGAGCTTTAGGATCATATATCTATCTCTTTTGTCTGTATGCCTATGAGTGTGTTTGAGCATTTGCTTTCTTGGGGTTGTAGTGAAACTTTTGTGCATATTGAGTTTTGTGCTTGGGTGCATATGTGTGCCGATTATAGCTCTTTTGCGTTGGGAATAACTTATGATGAGGTTGAGGTCTTTGCCACTTAGGCTTATATCATATTGGTCTTGGCTGATATCTTATTTGATTATTCTAATAAGCCTGGCTAGGGTAGTTTCTACAATTCCATCATGTGTTTTTCTTTGCTGAAATCTCTGGGGGTTTTGGTAGCTCTGTTTGGATTCTACAGAGTATTTCTTATTTGGAGTATGTTGATGAACTCTTCTAAATTTAGTTTCAGCTGTCCTGTTAGCATACTCAGCTGGCCTCTTGCCTTTTCCCTTGTATCCAAGGCCAGCATGGTTGTGATTTTATTTTGAGTTGGTGTTGGTGCAACATATGGTTTGGATTTTTGGATTCCCTCATTTCTTGAGGATCCTTTTTTTCATAACCACTCCTGGGACTTGAGCATGAACAGAGGAATTGAATCCAATGTCTGTTTTGTCACCACTTTCTTTTGAATCATTATAAGATCATCCAATGATTTGGATGCCTTAGTGAATGATGCAATCACATTTTTAAGATCATTTTCCCTATTTTCTGTATTAGCTAAGTCTTCTTGGATCTTGGCAATTTGAGCCTTCAGCTTTGTGTTCCCATCAGCTATGTGACTCAGAGTACTTAGCTCATTAGTCAGCTGTGAGTTTTGGCATTTAAACTGGCTGTTTTCCTCATTTAGCTGTGTGTATGAGATTTTTATGTGCTCAAAATCTTTCATCATTTTGCCAATATAATCATAAACATTTGTGGGTGATGAAGTGTTTGTGTCACTATCACTATCACTTGAATCAGAATGAGATGAGTTAGAATGTACCCCATCTTCTTGATCTTTGGAGTATTGTTCTTTGTCCATAAGGCATATCAAAGCCTCTTCCTCTCTCAGACATTGTGGTAGTCGCTTCACTCTTGTCGAGTCTAATGGTTCCTTGACTTGGTCAAGTTTGCTTCCTCAAACCCAACATGGCTTTCTTCTTTTCTTGTCTTCTTTCCCTAAAGACTTTTCTTTCCTTTTCATTTCTGTACATGTTGACTAGTGGATAAGGACAGTCAACAACAAAGTGTCCTGGTTGCCTGCAATTTCAACACAGGTTCTAAGCTCTAGGCAAGTCAGCTCTTTTAGTTCTTTGGTTATCATCCTCTAATACTCCATTCTTTGATGTTCAACTTTCTTGGGTGGTCTGTCCTCCCTTTCTTTAGAGGGTGCTTAGTGTCTTCTTGATGATTCACCCTTGTTTCTTTTGTAGTTCTTATTAAAGGACTTATTGAACCTTTTCACCATCAGGGCAATCTCTTGTTGGTCTATGGTCTCCTCAAATTCAGCTCTCTTTGCTTCACCAGCCATGAGTGCAACTGTCTTGGGTACAACTATCTCCTCTTGTTCTTTTCTTCTTAGCTCAAATTCATAGGCCTTAAGATCAGAGAACAACTCATGATTTGATGTATTGGTGAGATCCATGGAATGTCTTAGGGCCATGACCTTCATTTCCCACTCAGCTCAGAGAGACCTTATGTTCATACACATCTCCTCTGTGTGTATTCCTTCCCTAGAGCTGAGAGCTCATTGGTGATCTCTGTGAATCTGGCATCCAGTTGATCCAGACTTTCACCTGCAATCATTTTTAAATTTTCAAACTTGTAAACAACAATAGTTAATTTATTTTCTTTGATTTGATCAGATCCTTCACAAATCAAAGTGAGTTTTTTCCAAATCTATTGGCTGTTTTACAAGATTCAACTTTATTAAACATAGCCTTATCAAGAGTTTTATAAAGTATATCATTGGCAACATCATTGGTCCATTCACAATGTGGCTTTACCACCCTGCTTATCAGGTCTAGGCTTTGCTGGTGCATCATCTTCTCCTTCAGCAGGAGCTACCCTTCTTACAACAGTATTGACCTTTAAGATTTGTAGTGGCCCATCCACAATCACTAGCCACATCTCATCATGTAAAGCTGATAGATGAGTCTGCATACGAATTTTCCAATCATCAAATTCTTCAATAATGAACGTTGGAATGCGAGTTAAACTTGCTTCCATGATAATAACTTTGCTTTTGAAATAAAAGTTTTAAAAACTCAAGTGTTGATTCCATGAAAGAATGAGATATAGTTCAGCAACCAGTGTAGAAGGCTCAATGAACCAACCGCTCTGATACCACTTATAGGTCCCAAGGGGTGATGTGTAAGGTTTAGATGGGGGGTTGAATAAACCTTACCAACATTTTTGTTTTAGTTCGTTTAAAATAAGTTCATAGCTAACTCATATCAGCTAAGTCCTTGAGGGACAGCTAGGCCGGCTTACACAACAAAGTTACCCACTCAACTGACTCCACTTAGCTGTTGATAGTATAACTTAGTTGTTTTCAGCTAACACTTAGAAATGCAGTTGATTTGGTTTTGTCAGCAGAAGACTTTTCACCCTTATAATTTTTAAGCACGTTTTTCAACACTTGTTTTAGCAGTGATTAGTATCAGTTGATTTAAGCAATATTAACTTATCAGCAGATATAAAATAAATGCAAGAAATAAAGTGTGATGAAAAGTAAAGTAGACACAAGCAGTTTTTATAGTGGTTCGAGGATGGGGTAATTCATCTAGTCCACTCTTCTCCAACTCCTGGAGGAATCCACTAAGTAACTTAAGCATGTTTACTAAGCAGTTATCAGTACGAGACATCTTTGATCACACAACATGTTGCTCCTGGGACTCAACTTCTTCATAAGACAACTGTCTTGTTACTTCAGCCTCCTTCAAACCCTTGGACTTGATCACTTAGCCCTCCAACAAGTTCAAAGCACTGGTTTGATCTGGAACCTCACTACTTCTCCTTCAACCTTGGAGAGTGGACCCATTAGTTCTTGAAAACAATTTTTCTCTTCAACTGATGAAGTAATCTTTCCTTCACTGAATGTGTTGGAGTGAATTCATGTTAGTCCAAGTGGCTACAATAATCTAGAGGGGGGGTGAATAGATTATGCCGATTTTTCGCAAATCACCCTCTTTTTCGAAACAACAAGTAGATGACTAGAATGTAAATGCGGAATTTAAACAACACTCGTTGATTTAAAGAGGTTCAACCCACCTAGGGCCTAATCCTCTACCACCCCAAAGATTCTCCTGGATGGATTTCAAAAGAAAAAAAGGTTTTATTAATTTACCAAAAATTAATACAACACCTTGAGGATTACCACAACCCTCTTTCACCACCTTGAGGATTACCACAACCCTCTTACAACACCTTTGAAGATTACCACAACCTTCAAACACCTATCACCTAGATCACCCAAGTGTATTCTTACCACAAGAATACTCACAAGGATGTCTTGTGTTGAATGATGACCAAAATCAAGATTACAACTCAATAATGATTGATACAATATGAGTACAAGTGTAATCAAGAATTGAAAGCCTAGACCTCAAATTTGTGCAAGTGAAAGTGCTTAGGCTAATACAACAAGATATATGAAAGTGTTTGCTCAATTGCTATTTGCTTGTATAGAGTGTTGTATCTTGTTGCTTGAATGAAGCCTCTATTTATAGGAGAGGACTTGGCTTTCATTTCCAGACATTGGCTCCTCCTTGGGAGTGATTTGCTGCAAAAGAAACCATTTAAAATGATCAATATAGCTGTTAGAAATCAATCCCACAAAATAGGAAAAAGTCATCAAAACGCAACGGATAGTTTTTGATAAACATGGGGTTCGACCGGTCACAGAGATAAGATTGAAATTGAATTCTCGCGAATTTTTACACAGGGGACCGGTCGAAGGGGGTGCGACGGCCGCCTTAGTCATGACTGCTGCCCTTGAAGATTTTACGGGCGAGAAGTCTGAACAAAAATCCAACTCCTGTGCATTAAAAACCACGGCCGACCGGCCGACCGCACCGGCCGCCCACCTGGCGATCGGTCACCCCGCCTATTTTTCTTACGCCCATTTTCTCGTTTCTCACCAACTCAGTACGGGTTTCCCTATAGGCGACCGGTCGAGCTCAAAACAAATGTGTTGTCCAATTTTTTATTGAAAATAAACTTCAAGAAATACTCCAAAAAATAGTAAAAACATTTTAAGTTGATTGGAAGTATTTAGACAACATTTAGGGACATAGTTTTGGTTTAAAAACTCATTTGAACAAAATCGAACATAATCATCAAAATCATGATAAAAACATTTATCTAACAAACTCCCCCTTTTTGATGATTACAAACCAAAACAATTTTCTTGAGGACGATTTGAAAACCAAATAAAATCTTCCGGTTTTACAAGTAAACTATCCGTTAGAAGTATTTCATACAAAGCTCCCCTTATTTATGAGCATTTCAACAAACGATTATTATAAGTAAGAAGCACAAGCTGTAATGTTTATATAGGATGCATCATGAGCTAAGAAGCTCCCCCTGTTACAATACTTATAAACAATTTCATTCGAGTCCAAAAATCAAGTCATGGACTAGGTATTCGAGTCCACAATACTTATTGCAAGCTTTTATTAGCTTTTCTTGAGCTAACGAGCCAATATCATGTTTCTCCCCCTTTGGAATCATCAAAAAGAATGTTATAATGGTGAAAACACCATACAATATTATCAAAGTGCGCGAAAGGGACGGTTTATGAACCGTTGAGCAATTAAAGCGTAACACTCCAAGGAAAATGGGAGAAATGTAATAAGAAGAGTTCATACGCTCGTTTTGATTACCAAATCATGATCTCAATAAGTATGGAAGACTTTTGAAAGCAAGAGAATCATGTATAAGTTGAAATTTTCATTGCGACATTTCATCGAACACCTTGTGTGCGTGAAAAATAAAAGAGGTTGAATATAACCCTTGTAAATGTTTCAAGCCAAAAATTATATCACCAATTCACCTTAATCAATATACAATTCAACATACTAGATAAGCTCATCAAAATCATATGCAAAAATTATCAAGAAATATACTATAAGGTCATTAACTCAAGGGTGCAACCCAATTGAGCAAAAGAAGAGAAATTCTTACCATTTGATCGGAAAAGATGAGCCATGATGATGATGGTCATGCTATATAACGTCCATGTTGTGAAAGAAATGCATGAAAACCATTTTTGAATGAAATATGTGAAAATTTGGCAAAGGGGACAAAAAATGGCCAAAATAAGTTAAACTTGCGAATGCTGAAGACAGAACGTTTAAAAGCCAAAATATAGCTTAAGGCGACCGGTCGACGTTGAGGGCGACCGGTTGCCCTCAACCCCTTCAGCCCACTGTCTGTTAGTTTTTCCAAAATCCGAATTTTTAAAAGCGTGTAAAATGCAAACGTAAGCTTCATTCAATATGCATTATGCCTAACCGAGCTCGTATTGAAGAAAATGTCTCGGAAGATAGCGGTTTTGTAAAAATGTCCGCTAATTGATCTTGAGATGGTACAAAAGATATCTCAATTTTACGTTTTGAAACACAATCCCTTAGAAAATGATGTCGAATCTCAATATGCTTAGTACGGTTATGATGAACCGGGTTTTGAGCAATATTTATGGCGGATATATTATCACAAAATATTGGTACATTTTCAAAAGAGCATTTGTAATCCGCTAAGGTTTGTTTCATCCAAAGAAGTTGAGTACAACAAAATGCGGTGGAAATATATTCGCCCACCGTTGAAAGAGAAACACGCTTTTGCTTCTTTGAAAACCAAGAAACTAGGCAATCGCTTAAAATTGACATGATCCTAAGTACTTTTCCGATCATCAATATTTCCCACATAATCCGAATCACTATAACCTTTAAGAGAAAAATTTTCATTCTTTGGATAAAATAAACCATATTGAATGGTGCCTTTCAAATATCGAAAAATCCTTTTAACTAAGACTCATGTGAGATTCTTTGGGATTGCTTTGAAAACGAGCACATAGGCATACGGCATGAAGAATGTCCGGTCTACTAGCGGTTAAATAAAGTAAACTACCAATCATACCTCGATATTTGATTCGTCCACGGACTTGCCTTTCTCATCTTTGTCAATTTTGACATTTGTTGCCATAGGAGTAGAGACGGTTCTTCCTTCTTCAATGCCGAACTTTTTCAAAAGTTCTTTTGTATACTTTGATTGCGAAATATAAATACCTTCTTGACATTGCTTAATTTGAAGTTCAAGAAAGAAGTTAAGCTCCCCCATCATACTCATCTCGAATTCTCATTGCATTAACTTAGAAAATTTCTTGCACAAAGAATTATTAGTAGCACCAAAGATAATATCATCAACATATATTTTCACAAGTAAACAATCTTGCCCTTTTTCAAAAACAAATAGAGTTGTATCAACTTTACCTCTTATAAAACCATTTTGTAAAAGAAAAGAACTAAGTCTATCAAACCATGCACGGGGTGCTTGTTTTAAACCATACAAGGCCTTTTAAGTTTATAAACATCATTAGGCCTAGAAAAATTTTCAAACCCCGGAGATTGTTTTACATAGACTTCTTCTTGAATAATACCATTTAAGAAGGCGGATTTAACATCCATTTGGTAAAGTTTGAAATTTTTAAAACAAGAATAGGCAAGTAAAATACGAATAGCTTCTAAACGTGCTACAGGTGCAAAAGTTTCATCATAGTCAATACCTTCTTCTTGACAATACCCTTGAGCTACTAACCTTGCCTTATTTCGAACAATATTGCCTTGATCATCAAGTTTGTTCCGGAATACCCATTTTGTACCAATAATGGTTTGAGAAGGAGGACAAGGTACCAATTCCCATACATCATTTCTTTCAAATTGATTCAACTCCTCTTGCATCTCTAGGAACCAATCCTCATCCTCAATGGCCTCTTTAGCATTTTTAGGCTCTTTTTGAGAAATAAGAGCTTTCTCGGCAAATTTTCTCCGGGTCATAACTTTGTCAAGGGGATCACCAATAATAAGATCTTTTGGGTGATCTCCCTTAAATTTCAATGCAACGGGAAGATCCGAGATATCACCTCTATCTTCTTGAGGACCATTTGAAGTGGATGGTTGATCATTTGATGTAGACGGTTGATCATCAATTTGAACAATTTGTTCAATAATATCCTCTTCATCACTTTCATCATTAGGAATTCTTTCAACTCCCGAAGCTTCATTGAATTTAACATGGATGGATTCTTCAATGACTCCACTAGTCTTATTGTAAACCCGATATGCTTTGCTTTTTGTTGAATATCCCATAAATATCCCTTCATCGGCCTTAGGATCAAGTTTGTCCAATTGATCCTTGGTATTCAAAATAAAGCATTTACAACCAAATATCTTGAAATAACTAATATTTGGAGTTCTACCTTTCCAAAGCTCATATGGAGTTTTATTCATTTTAGGACGAATATAAACTCGATTAATGACATAGCAAGCGGTACTTACGGCTTCGGCCCAAAAATATTTTGGAAGTGAGAATTCATTGAGCATGGACCGACTCATTTCTTGTAGTGTCCGATTTTTCCGTTCGGCTACTCCATTTTGTTGAGGTGTCCTTGGAGCCGAGAAATTATGAGCATATCCTTTGGTTTCACAAAACACTCTAAATTCACCGTCAAATTCTCCGCCTCGATCGCTTCGAATAGACTTGATAGTATCTTCTTTTTCATTCTCAATAAGTCTACACAACTTAACAAACTCATTAACGGCATCGCTTTTATTGGTAAGAAAAAGAGCCCAAGTATATCTAGAAAAATCATCGACGATAACAAAAGTGTAATGTTTTCCACTTAGACTAGCCGTACCAATATCCCCGTACAAATCAAGGTGAAGCATTTGTAGGGGTTTGGTTGTGGAAATTTCATTTTTGGGCTTAAAACTACTCTTAATTAATTTGTTCTTTTAACAAGTGTCACATAAGCCAAGATTTTCAAAATTCAATTTGGGTAGTCCTTTCACATGTTGGTTTTTGTAAAGATTTTTCAAATTCTTGTATCCAACATGTCCAAGTCGCCTATGCCATAAACTAGTTAAATCATTATTGGCGACTAAACAAGAAACATTTTGACTAACCAAATCACTTGTACAAATTTTGTAAAGATTGCCTTTTCTATTTGCTTCACAAATAATTTCACCATTTTTAAGTATAAGGCATTTTTGTTTATTAAAGGAAACATCATATTTTGAATCACAAAGTTGGCTAACACTTATCAAATTAAACTTAAGCCCTTCAACTAATAGAACATTACTAAGAGAGAAAGAAGAGTTTCCAATTTCTCCATTTCCAAGAATTTTTCCTTTGCCATTGTCGGACATGGCCATACCCTCTTCTTGGAGCTTGATGTTGGTAAAAAGTTCTCTCCTCCCGGTCATATGGCGTGAACATCCGTTGTCCACGAGCCATTTTGAATCTTCCATTGTGGTTATAGCCCCTATTACCTACAAAAGAATTTCTTTTAGGTACCCTATAATTTTGGGGTCCATGGGGGTTAGTCTTGAGACCTTTGGGTCTCCAAACATGTCTTGAGCTATTTCTCAATTTGCAATTATTAGCATAATGTCCAACTTTGCCACAATAAAAACAAGTAGGAGTATTATAATTATTAGCACGTACAAAAGTCGGACCTTGGTTATTTTTGTTAAAAACACTTTGAAAAGGCTTATAACCAAGTCCCGATTTGGAATGCTCACCTCTTTGTGCATCTAAAATTTTTGTGACTTTATCCGTACTTATGTTGAAATGATGCACATCATTTTTCAAACATTCAATATCTTTTGTGAGCAATTCCTTTTCGGTTTCAAGAGAATGAATTCTAGTAAGAGTGAGAGCATGAGCTTTGTCTAGAGATTCATAAGAGGTAAATAGTTTTTCTTTTTCAGCCTTAATCTCTTTATGCTCCTTTTTCAAATTTTTGTATTTAACGATTAAATTTTCAAACTCAATTTGCAATTCATCAAAATCACATTGCAAGTCATCAACTATGGAGGAAGTAGAAGAATTTGAGTGTACCTCATTGTTTTCATCGTCTATAGCCATGAGACCGTGTTCGGTTTCTCCTTCCTCATCGGTTGTTTCGAGTAGTTCATCCCATGTTTTGACTTCCGCATTTAGAGCCTTCTTTTTGTGAAAGGCTTTTTTCTTTTGCTCCTCTTCATCGAAGCTTGCAATCGGCAATGAAGTGCCCGGGTTTTCCGCATTTAAAGCAAGCATTATCTCTTGGTTTTCTTGCTTTATTTTTATTTACAAATTTTGCAAATTTTCTAACAAGTGCGGCCGTCTCCTCATCATCATCATCATTATCATAGTATGCATTATTAGAAGAAGAAGCAAGACCTTTAGGAATAATTTGCATACCCGATTGATTTGTGGATGGTTTGGAATTTTTCCTTTCCTCGAGATAGACTTCATAGATGAGTAGATTTCCAATAAGCTCATCAAACTTGAGTGTCTCAAGATTTTGTGCCTCCGTGATTGCCGTTACTTTTTTCGGACCATGAGCCGGAAGTGCATTCAATACCTTGGTCACCTTGTCTTCTTCGAGATGACTTTGCCGAGGGCCACAAGAGGATTGACAATATTGTGCCTTTCCACCATCTTGGAGATGCTTTCGCCATCATACATGTTAAAGTTTTCGAAGTCTTTAACAAGCATGGTCTTTCTTGCTTGCTTGAATTTCTTAGTCCCTTCATAGATTGTCTCCAATTTTTCCTAAACCTCATGTGCCGACCTTATGCCTCTTATGCGATTGTACTCGGTGGCGGTAAGAGAACAATGCAAAATATTTAAGGCCTTACCGTTTAGAGAGAAAGCCTTTTTGTCATTTTCATTAAACTCCTTGAAAGGTTTAGGAGCCAAGGTGCCATCCTCCGATTTCTTTATTGGTTGATCAACTCCTTCGATGACCACATTCCAAATGTCGAACCCGCACCCTTGTAGGAAGCACTCCATACGGTCTTTCCAAAATGCGTAGTTGTTGGCGTCGAATAGTGGTGGCTTATTGGTGGACGCGCCGGTGGTGAGATGAGCATCATTTGTAGCCATGGATCTTTCATCTTTACTCGGAACGAGCTAGCCAAAGAGTTTGGCTCTGATACCACTTGTTAGTCCAAGTGGCTACAATAATCTAGAGGGGGGGTGAATAGATTATGCTGGTTTTTCGCAAATCACCCTCTTTTTCGAAACAACAAGTAGATGACTAGAATGTAAATGCGGAATTTAAACAACACTCGTTGATTTAAAGAGGTTCAACCCACCTAGGGCCTAATCCTCTACCACCCCAGTATCTCCGGGATGGATTTCAAAAAGAAAAAAAGGTTTTATTAATTTACCAAAAATTAATACAACACCTTGAGGATTACCACAACCCTCTTTCACCACCTTGAGGATTACCACAACCCTCTTACAACACCTTTGAAGATTACCACAACCTTCAAACACCTATCACCTAGATCACCCAAGTGTATTCTTACCACAAGAATACTCACAAGGATGTCTTGTGTTGAATGATGACCAAAATCAAGATTACAACTCAATAATGATTGATACAATATGAGTACAAGTGTAATCAAGAATTGAAAGCCTAGACCTCAAATTTGTGCAAGTGAAAGTGCTTAGGCTAATACAACAAGATATATGAAAGTGTTTGCTCAATTGCTCTTTGCTTGTATAGAGTGTAGTATCTTATTGCTTGAATGAAGCCTCTATTTATAGGAGAGGACTTAGCTTTCATTTCCAGACATTGGCTCCTCCTTGGGGAGTGATTTGCTGCAAAAGAAACCATTTAAAATGATCAATATAGTCATTAGAAATCAATCCCACAAAATAGGGAAAAGTCATTCAAAACGCAACGGATAGTTTGTCGATAAACATGGGTTCGACCCGTCACAGAGATAAGATTGAAATTGAATTCTGCGAATTTTTACACAGGGGGGACCGGTCGAAGGGGGTGCGACCGTCGCTCTTAGCTGTGACCGGTTGCCCTTGAAGATTTTAAGCGCGAGAAGTCCGGAAAAAAAATCCAACTCCTGTGCATGTGTCGCCACGGCCGACGGCCGACCGCACCGCCGCCCACCTGGTCGGCCGACCGGTTCGCCCGCCCTATTTTTCTTACGCCCCATTTTCTCGTTTCTCACCAACTCAGTACGGGTTGCCTATAGGGCGACTGGTCGAGCTGAAACAAATGTGTTGTCCAATTTTTTATTGAAAATAAACTTCAAGAAATACTCCAAAAAATAGTAAAAACATTTTAAGTTGATTGGAAGTATTTAGATAACATTTAGGGACATAGTTTTGGTTTAAAAACTCATTTGAACAAAATCGAACATAATCATCAAAATCATGATAAAAACATTTATCTAACAATTCCTTCGAAGTTAGGCTTGAGGATTTCTTTGAAAAGCTTGAGAGAAATTTGCAGGTTATTGCCTGATTGCTTGTATGCTTGTTAAACTCAATCACCTTATCTCACTTGCTTCCTTAGCCTTTTATAGTGTCCATTTGAAAATTTGCCCGTTGAAAAGATAGACATAATTTTCAAATAGCACTTCTTGGTCGTTGGCTTGTCTTTTCTTGATCTGCAGCTTGTGATGGTGACATTTCCTTGTTTTAATGAGGTGTGCAGTATTTCAGGTTCTGACACACGCTTAGTGCTTCCCATTGGTTCATTCCTTTTGCACGATTCTGGGATGAGCACTTCTAGACATGGCAACATGGACATATTACTATAATAAGTAATGTTCTTGACTTTTGTGAAACGAATTTATCACGGTCAACTTGACTAGACAACTGCTTTACCCCTTTATCTTGAATCAGCTCCAACCTTTTATGAGCGACTTAACTGTCTGTCAGCTGACAGATTCAGCTTTTTATTGACTTGACTGTTACTTCTCCATCCTTCACTTTGCTGCCTTACAATTGGGTCTTCACTTCAGTCTTCAGTCGAGTTTTGTAATCTTCAACTTAGCTGAGTTCAACTTAGCTTAAACAGCCATATCTATTATAAGTTGAATTACATAGAAAATGGGGTGCCAACTTCCTAATCTAAGTTTTACACGGTATCATCAAAATCTATACATAAATTTTCCAACAAATACTAAAAGCATCAGTATCCCGGAAAACGTTTTTACCGCCAGTGTTCCCCGAACATCCCCGTGCTCCATCAATTCACTTTCCCAGAACGGTCCATCCGCAGTATACTCACAAGAAAATGGATTGAAATTAAAAGAAACGAGGATTTAAGGTGAGCTCCAAATCTTAATTGATTTCCTGTCCCCAACTTTAAATCTTAAACCTTTCTCCAAAGACATATCTAGCACCCAACCGACATTTCCATAGCTTAACGCTCCAGCTCCCATCTCACTTCAAAGAGACTCGATCTACGAAACTATTTATTTTCGGACTTTGCTATCCGGGAGCTTTGGGTTAGTCTTGGCTAAAACAAAGATAATTAAAAACTCGATATCGTGGAAACCAATCCCACCTAAGGATTTAGGAAAGGTGATCTTCTTCCAGCTTTCCAGGTGAATGTATTTTTTTTTTATTCCCGTAACCCCACCAAAAAGAGGTTGCAATTTGGCTAATGTCATGGCTAATACCAACTGGGAGCTTAAAACGACATTACATAAATCGCGCAGAGCGTCAAGAAATACTTTTATTATTACTTTTTCCTAGCGCTTGAGAGAAATTTATCTTTCTAGTTACCAATCATTGACTGAGCTGCATCAATAACATATTGGAAATATCTTTTTTACTCCTTACAATGCCCAAAAGGCGACCAAGATATTTGCTAGATGAGTACCTTTTGATGCCCTCAAGATTAAAGTGATGTCCTTAATATTGGATGCAATCAGTGTTTTTTTAAAAAGATAGATGACTTCTCCAAATTCACCATTTGGCCCAAGATAAGTCTCAGTATTCTCCAACAGGTTCAAAACAACAAGTGTCTGAGAAACATTAGCTTGGAAAAGATTAAAGAATCAATCGCAAAAAGAAGATGAGTAATCATAGCACAACTTTTACAAAGCCTAAGACCATGAAACTTTTTTTCCTTAATCGCTTCCTAATCAAACATGCAAACACATCGTAAAACAATAATGAAAAGGTAGGGGAAGATAGATTCCCCTTGCCTCAAGCCACGTGAGAAAACAACCTTCCCACAAACCATCCCATTATGATTGTAAGAAAAAGTAGCAGAAGAGATACATTCCAGGATACACTGAATGAATTCAGAGGCAAACCCCATCTTACATATTACTTTGGCAATATATTCCCATTTTACCCTATCATAGGCCTTAGCCATATCAAGATTGATTGCGATTAATTTTTTCGTTCGCACTGCGGCCTATTCAATAAGTGAATGGCTTGCTGAGCAATAACTACACTGTCAAGAATTTGTCTATTAGGAATAAAGGCTGACTGATCATCACAACTATAGAGTTGTAAACATTGTTTAAGTCTATAAGCCAGAATTTTAGAAATGGTTTTGTATATTACGTTGCAAAGACTTATAAGTCTAAAATGAGAAATAGAAGTAGGTTTGGCACATTTAGGGATAAGGGTAGCAAGAATTAGATTAACAATGCTAAGCAGCTAGCCAGATTTGAAAAAGTTAGAAAAAAAACTTGTTCGCCTTATTTTTAGCTTCATCGCAAGTGAACGGCGTAGTTAATAGATAGAGTTAGCAAGGTCGATCCCACAGAGACTAATAAATTTATGTACTAAGTATTGAGATTGTAATATTATTATTTTTATTCACACGATCAAAAGTTGATTGTTGGTTTGTAAAGTAAAACAAGATTTTATCATAAAAAGACAAAGTGAAGAGTTCGATTGAAAGATCAAGAGAATGAATGGATTCCAGGATTATGGTTTCAATTAATATCGCTCTTGATTTGATTAATCAAAACCAAAGTTATTATTATTCTTTCTTATAAGACAATCACAAAAGTATTTTACCCTCTCTCTCGAGACACAATAAAAACGTTGATTGGATTATCTATGCTAGCATCTCTACTCAACATAAGATAACCAACTCCCAAAAGCATTAAAAGATCATTTATCCTCAAAAATATTCACAGACTTCTCAATCATGCAAAATATTCATGCCAAGTACTCAAGATCTAGTATTGAAACTCATCTCTCGAATTATGAATCAATACATCAAACAAGTTGAACCAATGGCCGTTTGATAAAAGAAGGAATAGAACAGAGTACTCGAATAGGTTTGAAATAATAACTTCAATTTCAATTAAACATCAAACAAAAGTATCCATTAACCTAATCTCAAACCCCGGAATCACAAGGTGTTTAGCCGAACATGGGAAATAAACAATTCATAGACAAAGTGTTCATGTTCATATCTAACTAGATGAAAGTAAAAGATACAATGTAATAAGCAAACTCAGGGATATTGATGATCTCTTGATCAATCTTCAATCCTTAAGCGTGTGGTTGTGACCTCGATCAATCTCTCAAATCCTCTAGTAGAAGGTTGCTCTTTTCTCTGCTTTCTAGGGCAAAAATCAGTATCTCTTCATTTGGGGCCGCCTCCTCTCTATTTATACTCCCGTTGGGCCAAAACCTAAGTCAAAATCGCATAAGTCTAACTTTCCCACACAGATGCACGGGCCATGCACTTACGCACCACCAGCCCGTGCGTCAGGCCGTAAGAACATTCTCATCTTGAACAGACGCACGGGCCGTGCATATAGGCACGACCAGCCTGTACGTCCCTGTGAAGGCTGATTCCTGCTGTCTTGCACACGCACGGGCTGCCCGTGCATGGCCTTATTTTGCCCGGTTCGTCTGATTTCTTCTTGGTTTAACTCCAAACTTCCCATATTCGCTTGATTCTCAATGGTCCTTTACTGCAATGCTCCGATTCGCCACCAAAGTGCTACAAATATCGTTTAATTCCTACAAAACGAGCAAAGCATAATATCTTTTCCATTTCATAAGAACATGGCCTGTTTTACTCAGTTAATGCATGCATATCAACTTATTCTATCCACAATTATGCCCAAATTACATGCAAAACTCATACTAATCAAACCCCCAAATTTAAACTGTTGACAGTCCCGGTCAACGCTTTTTAAACTAGACAAAACACAAGTGGGAGGAATGAAAAGCATTAATCAAGAACAACACATCTTAACTCATGTTGCTTATCCATAGGCATCAAGCAATAAATCAACCAAGCCTCGAACATCTAACATAGAACACATGTCCATTAAAACCATGGCAAATGCTTTGAATCACGACTCTCACTAATCAAGTGTATGCTCTCCTCTCATGTGTATAAGGGACGTGTTTATGCTCAAATCATATCAATGTTGAAGAATTACCATAAGCTTGCAAATCGTCTCACATCTCTGCCACTAGAATGTATGCAAATCATGAATCAAAAAGGACTTTTTCTTTTGGTTGTAATGAAGGCTCTTTGGTTTGGGTAGGGAAAGTATTGGAAAAGTGACTCAAACTCAAGCGTATAGACTAGTAAGCACATCTTTCCTTCGAATCAACCATCCTCATTCAAACCCAATATGCTACTCAAATCACCTCTCATTTTCATCAACTTTTCATACCCCCTTTTTATTTTTCTTTTATAGAACTCCAAATTTTCTTTCACCTCACATCACAAATCCCAGCCTACAAGTTCATTCAAAGCAAACTCATCTATAAAGTCGATTTTTTTACGACTCTTTCATGAGTATTCATCCTTTCTTTTCCTCCTTTTCTTTTTCTTTTATTCCCATAAACCAACACTTGCACCATTATCTATATTCCTGATTTCATCACATTCAACCTCGTTCAATCCCTTTACTCAATGCTATACGCTCAAGTGTAGGGTAACAAATATATCAAGTTAAGGCTTGAAATGTGGCTATCAAAAATTAGGCAATAGGCTCAAAGTGGTTAACTAGGGAATTCAATGTCATTAGGTAGGCAAAAGGCTTGAAAGGCTAAACAAAAAAGGCCTTAAATCATTTTCACAAATCGCATACAACATGTGGCCTTGACAGAGATACCAGAGCAAGTTCTAGAATTCTAATCAACATTAATGATACACTCAAATCAACAGACAAGACTACATATAATGAAAGCAAGAAAGGCTCAAAAGCTCATAGGCTTGCAAATTCAGAATCAAAGCATAAATTCCATGTTCTCAATATCCACATGCTCCATATCATCTATTCTCATCATGATCAATTCACACTCAACACCCAATTCAAAACAAAGACAAAAATTTTAGATCATTCCCCAAGTCGCAACGCACACCACAAAAACAGCTTACTCACTCCCTAAAGACCTACTAAAGCAATAAATATGCTAAAACTGTAAACGTGCTTCTAATGCAATGCAACCTAAATGCTCTACATGCAACTATATGAATGCTATTTTTTTTTTATAAAATAAGAAAAACAAATAAACCTATCTAAGTAAGGGAAAAAATGAAAAATAAAACAACAAACCATTGGGTTACCTCCCAATAAGCGCTAAATTTAACGTCTATAACTTGACGCCTATATTTCTCGATCATGGATCCCGCAAGATGAGGTATGATACCTCTTCCTTTTCTCTTTGCCATTCCAACTCGGATAAATTTGAGCCTCCTTTGAATGCCTCTAGTGAAGGTGTCACACGTCGGTCAAATGACATATTCTTCTCATTTGCATCATGCGAGCGACAATACATGTGTGCTTCTGAGCTGCTGTCTCTCTTCGTGTGCTTCGCTTTCTCACTTTTCAGTAATTCCTGCACATGATCTAGAGCACACTCACAATCGCTCAAGTTAAAAATATTAGTACATGAATCAATGACTGATAAAGATTTACATCTCTCTATTCTATCATGAGTTTTCCCAGCCTTATAGATGGAGATTAACACTTGCTCATCATTAACTCGTAATGTGAGCTCTCTCTTTGGCACGTCTATCAAGGCTTTTGCTGTGGCTAGGAATGGATGCCCAAGTATCAGAGGGACGTCACGATCTTCCTCCATGTCAAGCACCAAGAAATCTATGGGGAATATAAAATTTTCTACCTTCACGAGCAAATCCTCTACGATTCCCTTAGGATATGTGAGTGATATATCCGCAAGTAGCAAGGTGACCGTGAACGGCTTCACCTCTCCCAATCCAAGTTTCCTAAAAATGTACAAGGGCATTAAGTTAATACTTGCTCCTAGATCACAAAGTACTTTATTAAATAAAACACCACCAATTTTACAAGGGATAGTGAAACTCCCCGGATCTTTGAGCTTTTGTGGTAATTTTCTCTAAATGATTGCGCTTCACTCCTCAGTCAAGTTAACTATCTCGAACTCTGCCAACTTTTTCTTCTTGGACATCACTTCCTTCAAAAACTTTGCATAGTTGGGCATCTGCTCCAATGTGTCTGCAAAAGGTATGTTAATATGCAGTCTTAAAGATGTCCAGAAATTTAGCAAATTGGGCATCTATCTTTTTCTTTTGAAAACGTTGAGGAAAGGGAAGTGGAGTAGTAAGTTTAGAAAAATCAGAGATAGAAGAAGATTTAAGCTTCTCAGCCCCTTTTTGTTCATCAATATGTCCCTCGGTTCGTTCCTTGACCTCAACATTGCCATTTGCTACAGTATGTTCATCGCCAGGGTTCGAATTCCACTGTTCGGCATCACGCACGACATGTCCGTGCTCAGACGCACGGGTTATGCGCCTTCTGTTCTGTTCTTGAGATTCATCGGCACCACGCACGGGCAGCCCATGCGTTGATGCACGGGTCATTCGTGGTTCCAAGTTTTCATCATTTCCCAGAATTTTTGGCCCTTTGTACTCCGTACCACTCCTCAAACGAATGGCGTTACACTATTCCTTCGGATTTACTTCAGTGTTGCTCGGAAACTGACCCTTCTGATGCTGTCCACCGATGATCGTTGCTAACTGGCCAATCTAAGTTTCTAGATTTTTTCATTTGTGAACCCACAATGTTAGCTAACTGCGCGACATGTGCATCGATCTTGTCTATCTTTGCCTCATCTTTATTCAACCAGGTTCCTCGTTTCATTCATAAATGAACTCGTCTGACTCATGAACAAGGTAGAATGTCCTCCAAAGATGGATTAGTCTCTGCATTAATAACTCCGTTCGTTACATTGAACCCCAGTGGTGGTTGCATCATGTTCTTAGTATTCGCATAGGAAAACTTTTCATGATTTCTCGCTCCCAGATGATAATAGGTAGGAGTCTGATTATTCCAGTAATTGTTGAAATTCCAGTTATTGACAAAGTTAGCTTCCTTCATAGGATCTTGAGGAACTCCCCCATTATTGGCACCCGTGTTTGCCTCTACCCCTTGAGTTAAAACACTCAACTGATTTGTCAATGATGTCATATGAGCCGTCAATGCCTTGATTGGGTCCGAATCAGAAACTTTGGCTACCCTTTTCACATTTGTCCTCTCGAAGGGCCACTAACAGCTATTCATTGCCATTTCTTCAAGCAAGTTGAATGCATCTTGTGGGAATTTGGCTAGTAAAGCGCCTCATGCTGCCGCATCCACAAACGACCTAGTCTATCCCGTCAACCCATTGTAGAAAAAACAAAGTTGTTGATCCTCTGGGAATCCATGTTACGGACATCTCTTCAGTAAATCCCTGAATCTCTCCTAGGCCTCGTACAGTGGCTCAGAGTCAAACTGTCTAAACTGCGTGATCTCACTCTTAAGTTGTAGTGTCTTACTTGGTGGAAAGAATTTAAATAAGAACTTAGCTTAACTCGTCCCAAATTCACACTCCCGAGTCAAAGTGCTAACAGCTTTCTAGCCTTATCCCTTAAAGAGAAAGGGAATAGGCGCAGACGTATAGCATCATCAGACACCCCATTCATCTTGATTGTGTTGCATATTTGCATGAAGTGTGCAAGATGAGAGTTGGGATCCTCGGATGGAAAACCCCCAAACTGGTTCTATTGAATCATCGAAATGAACGCTGGCTTCAACTCAAAGTTATTTGCATTGATCGGGACATGGGCAATTCCACCATAGCTGTTATTTGTCTGAAGGCGAAAGTAATCGCGAATCGCTTGTTGTTGGACTGCCGGAACTTCTGGTATTGGTAACACATTATTGATCATATTGATCCCATTGTTACGTCCGTTGTTGCCTTCGTTATTACCCCCATTGTTCTCCTCCACATCCCCCATAGTGTGATCTTGCTGTTTTTCTGCTTGTTTAGTAGATGCACGTATCCGCCTTGTGAAAGCTTCAACCTCCAGTATGAACGGTGCTAATTCCCTTCGCTATGAGCGAGTGTTCATGCACTACCTGAACCAACTAAAAGAAACAAGTCAAATAATATAGGAGTGGAATTAAATAAAAAATAAAAAGAAAAAAATGTCTAAATTAAAAATATTTCTATTTATCACAATATTAGTACTAAAAATTTAATTAGTCCCCGGCAACGGCGCCAAAAACTTGTTCGCCTTATTTTTAGCTTCACCACAAGTGAACGGCGTGGTTAATAGATAGGGTTAGCAAGGTCGATCCCACATAGACTAATAAATTTATGTACTAAGTATTGAGATTGTAATATTATTATTTTTATTCAGACGATCAAAAGTTGATTGTTGGTTTGTAAACTAAAACAAGATTTTATCATAAAAAGATAACGTGACGAGTTCGGTTGAAAGATCATGAGAATGAATGGATTCCAGGGTTATGGTTTAAATTAGTATCCCTCTTGTTATCCGATTAATATTCTTCCCTATAAGACAATCATAAAAGTATTTTACCCTCTCTCTCGAGACACAATAAAAATGTTGATCGGATTATCTATGCTAGCATCTCTACTCAACATAATATAACCAACTCCCAAAAGCATAAAAAGACCATATACCCTCACAAATATTCACAAACTTTTCAATCATGCAAAATATTCATGTCAAGTACTCAAGATCTAGTATTGAAACTCATCTCTCGAATAATGAATCAATACATCAAACAAGTTGAACCAATGGCCATTTGATAAAACAAGAAATAAAACAGAGTACTCGAATAGGGTTTGAAGTAATAACTTCAATTTCAATTAAACATCATACAAAAGTATCCATTAACCTAATCCCAAACCCCGGAATCACAAGGTGTTTAGCCGGACATGGGAAATAAACAGTTCATAGACAAACTGTTCATGTTCATATCTAACTAGATGGAAGTAAAAGATACAATGGAATAATCAAACTCATGGATATTGATGATCTACCTATCAATCTTCAATCCCTAAGTGTGTGGTTGCGACCTCAATCAATCTCTCTAATTCTCTGGTAGAAGGTTCCTCTTTTCTCTGCTTTCAAGGGCAAAAATCAGTGTCTCCTCGTTTGGGGCCGCCTCGTCTTTATTTATACTCTCGTCAGGCCAAAACCTAAGTCAAAATCGCATAAGTCTGACTTTCCCACACAACGCACGGGGTCGTGCGCTTACGCACGACCAACCCGTGCGTCAGGCCATAAGAACATCCTCATCTTGAACAGATGCATGGGCCATGCATACAGGCACGACCAGCTCGTGTGTCCCTGCGAAAGCTGATTCCTGATGTCTTGCACACGCACGGGTCGTGCCTATGAGCACGGGCTGCCCGTGCGTGGCCTTATTTCGCCCGATTCATTTGATTTCGTCTCGATTTAACTCCAAACTTCATGTATTCGCTTGATTCTCAATGGTCCTTTAATGCAATGCTCCGATTTGCCACCAAAGCGCTACAAATATCATTTAATTCCTACAAAACGAGCAAAGTGTAATATCTTTTCCACTTTATATGGACATGGCCTGTTTTACTCAGTTAATGCATGCATATCAACTTATTCTAATCACAATTATGCCAAAATTACATGAAAAACTCATATTAATCAAAATTGCAGAGCAAAAATCTTTTTGAATGAAAAACCAGTAATGTTTGAAGAAAAAGGTTGTATACCATCAGGCCCCGGGGCTTTGTTTGGGTCCATGGCAAAAAGTGCTTCCTTAATCTCTTTCACCTCAACGGTCTGGATATGTTGATGGTTCAACTCTTTAGAATTGATTGTGGGGTATCATTCAAAAGTTGCAAATTACCAGAAGAACCTTCAGAGGATAACAACTTGGAATAGAAATCTGAAATGCCTTGCACAATTGTCGGCTCGGAAGTGCATTCAGAGCCATCCTCAAGGAGTAATCTAGCAATGCAATTTCTCTTTCTTCTATGAACAGTGAAGGCATGAAAAAACTTAGAATTTTTGTCCCCTTCTTGCAACCATTGAATTTTAGATTTTTGTTTCCAAAATATTTCCTCTTGATCATAGAAACCCGCCAAGTATTTTTTTAAGAACAAAACATGCTTTCCAATATATATCCCTTGCCTTGGATCAGAGGTTCTCAAAACCATATTTAGTTTGCCAATTTTAACTGCAAAGTTTGTTTTAATCATCCTACTCCATTTTAATAGCTCAATTCTGTAATTCTTAATCTTATCTTGAAGTTGGGACATTAGGTTGCTCTCATGCCTGACATTCCAAGCAGTACAAACAATATCCAAACATCCTTCTTCGTGGGCCCATCTTTTATCGAAGAAAAACTTTTTTTTAAGTTTTAGAGGATATGGTGATGACTCAAGAAAAAACATGCAGTAATAAGAGTAATGTTTGAATTCATGTCTCACTCTGGCATCTGGGTAGAAGAGTATCCAATCAGCAGACCTAAATATCCTATCAAGCTTTTCTTCCACAAAGCCTTCTGATACTCTATTATTAGCCCAAGAGAATTGCTCTCCATCCACTGGAATTTCAGACATACACATCTTCTCGATAAAAGCATTGAAAGTATTGAAACTAGCCTTATTTCTAACTCTTCCCCCCTCTTTTCTTCTTGACAACTGATGTCGTTGAAATCTCACGCTAGTAACCATTTCTAATTCTTCCCCCTTCTAGTTAACGAGATAATCCCATTGATCTCTTCTCAATGCACCATTTGTACTCGCATAGACAAAACCCCCAATACGATTTCATAAGAATTTTGATTACTAAACTCCACTTTGATACAAAAGTTATTACAAAGAACCTGAAGAACATTAACATCACTTGATCAGCCAATAAACAAAGCCCCACTATGGCTAACAATATCCACACATAGCCACATTTCCTCCAACTTTAGCTGCTTACAAACAGTTTTCTCAAATGTAGATTTTCTTAGAGTTTCACGAAGAAAAACAAGATCCGGGTGATGGAATCTCCATGATCCTTCAGTTGAAAAAATGTAGATGATCCATCCAATTCTCTATAATTTCACACCATAGCTCTAATTGGGAACTTTGTGGTCAATTTGGGCTAGCTTTCTCCACCATCAAATTCTCATCAGATTCAATGCGACTTCGCTTAATAGAGACAAACCAAGGGTCAATTGAATGAATACTCTTCCTCATCAAGGAGGGACAATGAGCTTCGCTTGACTCCCCCAACACTACCCTGCATCGAACAATCCAATGTAGTAGCTCTTTTTTCTAGAATTTTTTTATATTTTCTCATCCATTTTTTTCCATTAATTCCCCACTATTATCTTGATCAAATATAGCAAAGCTAGTGATATTCGAAATATCCAAAAAAGGCGTTTCTGGAACATTTATTAATTCTAATCCTTCAAAAGGAGGCTCATTTAGGGATTTAGGTTTTTGGATATTCGGATTGGTTGAAATAGTTGTATGATTTTCAATAGGTTGCGAGGTAATCTTAGAGGGGAGATTTGTAATAGCAGACTGATTTTGTAGGGGTGAGGGTGGGATTTGGGTATTAAGGAAAAGCTTATTTCTGGCTTTATCTAATTTATTAGATAGGCAAGGTTTAGAGGTTGAAACTAAGAGTGTGGGGGTAGAACTATTGTTTGCCACCTAGCTGGTTATGACAAGTGGTGGGGATTGGGAAGTAACGAGGAGTTCAGGTAGGCCTATAGAAGTATTTGGACAATGTGAAGATTGGGCCTTTTTCACCCAAGAACAAGCAAGGGCATCATAAGCTCTCAGCCAGTCCTTGAATTGTCCCTTGCAGAGTTTATTGTGAAAAAGTCATTCTTTCTCCCAGAACACACCTTCTCATTATGCCCAATGAAACCACAGTAAAAATAGAAATTTAACAAGTATTCATACTTAAACTCAACCCACATACTAGATCATCCCAGTTTCAGCATTGTCCCTCTCACTAGTTGTTTGTCAAGAGCCAAGAAAACCAACATTTTAATATGTCGACCTTTAAACCTCTCTATTTCCGGAATCAGAACATCCTTAACCTTCATGAACATTTTGCCGATTTTAAAACCCACATCTATGCTCAACCCGTTTTGCGGAAGATTCTAAACTTGGACCCCAAGATTAACATGAGAAAAAGATTCAGCCCGAACTTTAAAGTTCTCCTCCCATTCTATCAAAATCAGACATTGTCTCTCAAACGTCCAGAGTTTAGTCTGCAACACCTTAATTTTTTTCCTCCACCGAACTGAAGACGAACTGGATAAGGTTAAATCCAAGTAGTTTAAGCTCAAAAGCTTCTTTTATAGGCCAGATCTGAGACATAGTTTTCTTAATCCCGGTAAAGTTTATCTTTTAAAACCAACAATTCCTCCTAATAGGTAGCGGGAACACTCCTCTGTCCTACCGCATATATCTTATTCCTCTAGCATGATACCAGTTTGCTCGTCTTCTGTCAGTGAAAACTTTCGAACTTTTGCCTCCAAATCATCAACCATTGAATGATATCCAATAAACACCTCTGAAGGGGTAGAGCATAACTACAAATCACCCTGAGAAACAAAAGACAAAGAAAACACCAGAGAGATGAAAATGAGTGGTAAAAAACAAAGAGGTACATATAAAAGAGCAAGAGGGAGTCAACAGGGGAGACAACAAGGAAAAAAGGAAAGAGAAAAAGAAAAAACACAAGTCAACTAGATGGTGGATTCCACATGGAATAAAAATATTGAGACTGAATCTTCCAAGCTACGATTGTTGCCCAGGAGTGGGGACATTAATAGCGAGAAGGACCACAATGAATACAGTAACCTGGAGAGATAGTGTAGAAACAAATCAAAGGATTTGAAAAAATAGAAAGTGAAGGAATGTGAAATCCTAGCCTAGCACACGTAAGGACTCGCCACTCTCAAACGAGAGAAAATTATTTTCTTAGAAATTGTGTATGAATAGCACGAATTGCTCAAGTAATATATAGTAAAGCAAGGACATTGCAAAGTAAAAAACCGCACACCCTCATCCCTACCCCACCCTCACCCTCATCCCATTTATTACATGGTCACTGGCGCATTATGCTATTGCAACCCCCACCCCATTTGTTTCTTTGAATTCTTTTCCAGATGCAATACCAAAATTTGTCTAGTAACATGAAATTGTGACCCCCATGAATTTTAATTTTCCAGGCGCTATAGACAATTACGCTTCCACTTAAAATTGTTTTTCCTATTTTTGCACTATATTTTAACAAATTTAGGAATGTCAATTGGTCGGGTCTGGGTTGGGTCCGCTTGGACCCAAGACCCAACCGTTCAGATACATAATACCTAGACCCGCCCCGCCCCGTTCCGCCCAACCCAGACTCTTGTCTAGAAGGTAAGACCCGTTATGACCCATTAGATCTACCAACTCCATATATTTGGTCAAATTTATATATTTTTTACTCAAATCGTGCACTAAACAATTATGCCAAATGTGATATTATATAATTTTGTAGATATTATATGAATTATGAAATAAACACCAATAACATATATAACTCAAGAGCTCTTGAACAACAATATATACGCTCTATATATAAACTAACAAGAAAAATTAAACATATGGGTCGGTTCCTACTATACCCATTACTCACCCCATACTTGCTTGGGTTTAAAAATCAATATCCATTGCCCGCCCCATACCAAATTATTTGTCCCATACCCGCCCCAATGGGGTGAGTCGGGTTCGAGTCCGGATCTTTACCTAGACCCACTACAGTCCCTAAACGAATACAAATGAAATTTGCCAAAAAGCCCTAAAACTATACAGTTGAGATGAGTTGCTTTAGATCCCATTAACAATCTGTGAGGAGTTGAAGGTGTCAGTTAGAAAAAAAATTTGGGGGGGAGCAAAAACGGGGAAAGTAAAATACATTGGCTTAGTTGGGAGCATCTTACCCAACAAAAACATAATGGAGGATTGGGCTGCTGTCTGGTGCACCTATTTAATTTAGCTCAACTTGCTAAAGAAGTTTGGCGACTAGTATCGTCTCCCGACTCTTTAGCAATGCAATTGTTGAAGGCCAAATATTTCGCTCGATGGGATCTTATGAGTGCAACGATGGGTTATAAACTGAGCTTCCTATGGAGAAGTTTGCTAGAAGCAAGGACAGTGGTGGCAGATGGTATTGCATGGAGGGTGGGAAATGAAGCAAAAATCTGAGTGTTTGAAGATATGTGGATGGAAATACAAAAGTTCGAACAACCAAAATATGACCCAACAAATCCACTACATCCCCAAGCTATGGTTTCTGAATTGATTGACTATGACTTAAAATCGTGAAGATTTGATTTTATCAGAGAAAATTTTGATCAAATTAATGCTGAGAGAATTTGCTCGATTAACCTCAGTAGTCTCTCCTCGGTCGATAAAATGCTTTGGCGACATTCTAGGAATGGCTAATTCTTAGTAAAAACGGCTTATCAAGTACTAAAATGCAAGTGGGATATGACCAATTTAAATTACCCCTCCTCAAGCTCATCAAATGGAATGTGGAAAAAAGTGTGGCATCAAAGGATCTTACCTAAAATCAAACATTTCATATGGATTGCCTGTTTAGATGCACTACCCACCAAGTAAAAGTTGTTATCGAAAACTATGATGATAGACCTAGACTGTGCATTGTGCGGAGAAGGAACAGAGACTTTGTCACATCTAACGCTTGAATGTCGTGAAATCAAAGTCTGTATGGATATAGAGTCCTCTACGAACTGACACCAATTCGAAGGCCTTAGGTTTATTCAAAAACTTCTTGTGCACTATGGCTTGGTGTATATGGATTGCACGTAATAAATTTTAGTGCACTATGCCTCATTCGTAATAAAACTTCTTCTGTATGGATATAGAGTCCTCTCCTATCTAGTGGAATTCACTGAATTTTTGTGCACTATGGCTTGGTGTATATGGATTGCACGTAATAAATTTTATTTCGAACAGATTCTGTTCAACGGAGATATGATACGACATTAAACCCACCAAAGAAGCGATATTTCAAGCTCAACTAATGATATTACCTAAATGGCATAATCTTCTTAAAAACGAACAGTATATTTTAAGTCCAGCAAGCAAGATATACATGGGAAGTCGGAGCGAAAAAGCTATGCCTGGAAGGAAGTAGTACATTGGTGGATGGATTGGTGATGTTGTTTGCCATTAAACCCACCAAAAGAAGCGTGTAGTTAAAGGGTTCATATGGAAAATGATTGTAAGTTGTCGATCGATGGTTTACAAGGAAAACAAAACCATGGCATCCATGGTGATCTATTGAGAGATGATATTCTATGTCTTGCGAATGAGGCAGATTGCCATAGTTTTAGTTTCATACCACGGGATGCCTAATACAATGTCATTAGCACATTTTATTTCTAGTATTGATTCTGAGTTATTTTGGATTGAAGTACATTCCTTTATTCAAGGTCTTCTTCACTATTATGTAAACTCTTCCGATTAACAAATTCTGCTTTTCCCTAAAAAAAATAGTACAAGGGTAAAGAAAAAAGAGTATAGGGGAGCAAATGAGATTTACCCTAATTTAAAAAGAAACTTAAGAGATTATAGATTTATTAATATTTATTTATTTTATAAAGTTTAGTTGAATATATATTATTAAAAAGTATACGAAAATAAATAAAAATTATTTGATGATACATGTTAGGTTTTTAACTTTGTGTGGTAGAAAATTTCAAAAAAAATGTAAATCTTTTTTTTTTTTTGTGATTAATAATTTTTGCATATAAATTGTGTCGAGATAGTTAATCTTTTGATTTCATTTTATATTCTGAATTTTTAATTTTCGTTATTAAACGTTTACCGTATTTATTTTTACCAAGATTTGTGTAGTTTCGAGTTCATTTTTTTTGTGGGCCTGGCTGGGCCACATCATTTTGAACTAAACTCTCTTTTACTATTATTATGATATGTTCAAGTTTATAGTTCAAAATAGATCCCCACTATCAAATATAAACTCATATTGATATTGAACCAAGTTAAATATATTGAACCCAAAAATTGAACTTATGAATCTTCCCTAAATCTCGGAATTAGAGTACATGTCACTCTATATTTTATTGTTCCAAGTCAGCAATTCTCGATTGAAATCGGAATTGTCAGTGAAAAAGAAACTAACTAGATCAATTTTTCTTTTTTAAAGAAAGGGCAATTCAGATCGCAACATCATGTGAACCCAGAACATTGTTTTCTCTAACAAACACAAACTTTCCTTCGTTTGGACTCCAATTTCAATTCACCACCTTCTCCAACAGCTACATATCAACTACTCTTCTCCTTTGTGCCCATTCTCAGGTAGGGATGGCAATGGGTAGGGACGGGGCTGGTATGGGACATATCATCCCCGTCCCCAATCCCATTTTAAATACCATCCCCATTTTAATTTTGGGGCGTCTGAGTGCGGGGATGGGGAATCCCCATTCGGGGAACGGGGTCCCCGTTTTGTATTTATTAATTAAAAAAATATATTTTTTTACATAAAATAATTTATAATTAAAATAGATAAAATATCATGAATCACTAGCTAATCTTATAATAACTCCATAATATAAAATGCTTTAACAAATTGAGTTAAATACAACAATTTTTAAAATACAAAGTCTTGTAATTTTAAAAATTAAAAATCATTACAATATAAAACACATAATTTTTAGGGTTTAATTTTACAATTTAATAAAATAAAAAAAATATATAAACATAAACCCTTCTCACTAACAACTATTTTTAGTAGACTATTAATAATATATATAAATATATAATATATATATATATATATTTCGGTGAACGAGGACGGGGACGGGGAATCCCCGTTTCATCTAATCGGGGGCGGGGACGGGGATGGGACGGGGGATATAAATACCATCCCCGTTCCATCCCCGATTTCAGAAAAGCGGGGAATCCCCATCCCTGCTCCCATCCCTAATTAATTGTGGATTATCTCAAATTATTCGGGTTCCAACGGGATGGTACGAGCGGGATTTTGCCATCCCTATTCTAAGGTACACATATCCTCGTTTTTCTTCCTCTCTCAATCTATCCACCAACAATACCACTTTAATATACCTGATTTCAAATTATCATCAATTTCACAACAAACCCTTTTATAGCGTTTCTTCTTCTGTCCTGAAATTAACCCAGAATTTCTGAAAACCTAGAATCTTTAAAGGGGTTTAATTTGGTTGTGTTTCTTCACAACCCGGATCGTAAAAATCTTCAGATCGACATGGTATCTGATTCTCCATCGATTTTGACTCCAAACGACAACAAGCCGATGCCAATCTCAATAAAAGAAGAAGATGATCTTCCCAATGCAGCCACCACAGCTCTTTTACCCTTCAGAACAGACTCTTCTTCCTCAGATTCCCATCCAAAACCAGCTACGACAACAGTTATATTCATTTCTCTCGTTATCTCTACTTGCATTGCTCTCTCTGCAGCCATTGCCTTTGCCTTTTTGTTTTTTAATGTTTCATCAGCCAACTCTGAATCCCGGAACGAGTTCTCACGATCGCTCACAAAGCTCAAAAACCCTGTCGTTTTGTTGATTTCCTCTGATGGATTCAGATTTGGATATCAATTCAAAACAGATACGCCGAATATCAACAGACTAATCAAGAATGGGACTGAAGCTGAATTGGGTTTAATTCCAGTGTTTCCAACCCTAACTTTCCCAAACCATTATTCCATTGTCACTGGCTTGTACCCTGCTTATCATGGAATTGTAAATAATTATTTCGTCGATCCTGAAAACGGCGATTTCTTCACTATGGCTAGTCATGAGCCTAAGTGGTGGCTTGGCGAGCCGCTTTGGGAGACTGTGGTGAATCATGGCTTGAAGGCTTCGACGTATTTTTGGCCTGGTGCTGAGGTAACAAAGGGTTCGTGGAATTGTCCCAAAGAATATTGCATGTTTTATAATAGTTCTGTGCCTTTTGAAAATAGAGTTGATTCTGTGTTGAAATACTTTGATTTGCCTAGTAGTGAGATCCCTTCATTTATGACATTGTATTTTGAGGACCCTGATCATCAGGGTCACAAGGTGGGGCCCGATGATCCTCTGATTACTGAAGCTGTTGCAGGAGTTGATAAGATGCTTGGAAGGTTGATTAGTGGTTTGGAAGAAAGAGGGGTTTTTGAGGATGTTAATATCATTTTGGTAGGTGATCATGGGATGGTTGGTACATGTGATAGAAAGTTGATATTTTTAGATGACTTAGCAAACTGGATTGAGATACCAAAGGAATGGGTTCAATCCTACAGTCCGTTGCTTGCAATTCGTCCACCATCTGGTTTTTCACCAAAGGAAGTTGTGGCTAAGATGAATGAGGGGCTAAAGTCGGGGAATGTAGATAACGGTGGATATTTGAGAGTTTATCTCAAAGAGGAGCTGCCTAGCAGACTGCATTATTCGGCTAGCGATCGAATTCCACCGATTATAGGGTTGATTGAAGAAGGGTTCAAGGTGGAACAGACGAGATCGAAAAGACAAGAATGTGGAGGAGCACATGGGTATGACAATGCGTTTTTCTCCATGAGGTCCATTTTTGTTGCTCATGGTCCTCGATTCGCTAGGGGCCGGAAAGTGCCGTCTTTTGAGAATGTTCAGATATACAACTTGGTTACAACGATACTGGACATTAATGGAGCTCCAAATAATGGGTCGATGTCATTTCCACAGAGTATTCTTTTGCCTAACCATTGAAACTCGTTTATTGTTATCGAGTATCGATACCAGACGTCAAGTGAGGACATATGCATCAGTGTATATTAGTGATGAGTTAAATGGCAGATAAACTCAGATAGATGAAATGGGGTTATGCAGAGAGTAAATACAACTGATAAAGTGATAAATTGAGTCCACCGCAGTTAACAAGTTTAAGCGTATGAAACCAGATTGATATCTAATTTATTGTTTGCTGTCAATTTGTCATGTATAACGTGCTGCCTGTGAAAGATGAACTACCATTTCACAAAGTTTTATGACCCTTTCAATAGAGCTGGTGAAGTTCCAAGGATAATTGAGCATTGTACGATTAATGGTTCTGACGACTAACTTTGTTCTATTCTTCAGTCTACTGATGCCATTATCACTGCGTGGCCCTCATTTCGGTAGCTTTGTGGCAGAACCCTGACTGCATTGAACCAGCATTTCTCAAGTGTAGGATCTAATAATCTTCGGGAATTACGTTCGTGCTAAAACTAAACATAATACTGCAAATAGATGCAGAGTTTTAGAGGAACTGGTGTTTTAGTGACTGCTCTTGGATTTGATGGATGATTACTTTGTTCAACAATGTAGGGGTTGGCCAATCTGCTTACAGATTTCTAGTTGTCATTTGTTATTTTTTCTTAAAAATATTTTCTCAGTTTGGTTAGTGAAATCCTTTTACCAAACAGTGACGGCTGACTATCATCCTGATTGGTTCTTCATAGGATTACATGCCTTATCCATGCTTACTTCACTCCTCATGTCAAGATATCCGATTAGCTCTCTGAATGGGCATGCATGTTTAAGACTTTAGTAAAATGTATTTGATTTTCAAGTCCAATTTCCAGTTTCCAGTGTTGCGAAATGAATTTTCAGACTATTGATTTTCGTGTGAGAATTGAGAATATGTTTGGTTTATTGTCTGAATTCTGTTATGGTATATGTTTGGATACGAATATATGTTTGGTTTAATTTTTCAAGTCTATTTTTGGCATAAATTGATTGAAGAGCAAAATTGTTTGATTATAGTTTTTGAAATGTGTTTTCACATAAATTTATGTAATTGTGGCGAAAATTGGGATTTACCGAGTCTTGCCATTTCTTTTTTTACATGACTGGAAGAGTAAATAAAATATCATTTTGAGAAGTTTTTAGGGATGAAAACCTAAATATAATGATGATGTGTCATTGAAGTAAGCTGCTACAAATGAAATTTGTCATTATGAATTTTAAGTGCATGTCTTTCTGACTTTAAATTTAAGGCTTTTGAGGCCTCAGTTCAGGACAGATTTTAATGCCTAAATCTTTTTTATTTTTTATTTTAATTTTTATTCTTATTTTTATTTTTTTCTTGTTGAATAAACAGAGAAAGTCTCATTTCTTTAAAATCTTTTTAAGTTTCTTCCTTTATATTGCATTTTCCCCTCTTCCTTTCGGGGCAGCCGGGCAGGAGATTAAGATTGAGAGAATAATTACAGCAGCACCACTCTTCTAATACTTCCAAACAACGTTTTGCATTTGTTGATGAGCATGCAAAGACATTTTTTTTTTTTTGTATTTTTCTGAAAAGCATCAACATTTTGAAATAGTATGAAACATGCATGTTTATACTAGAGCCATAAGAAAATGGTTGTTGACCATACAAAGAGGCTGCATTTCCTCTTGTTTTTTCTTCTTCTAAGAACTAGTCTTATGTTTCTAACAAATACATTACTTGAAAAAGGAACCACACTACTCGATACTCGACTTGAAATCAATTATTAAGAGCTTGTTGAGTTCGGTTCGTAAGCTTGAACACATTTTTTCATTCTATGAAATGTAACGTTCGTTGAAGCTCGATCCGGTTTGTAAAAAGAATAATAAAATATCCGTAAAAATATCAAACTACTCAAACTCGATTCAGGCTCGACTATAGTCCGTTCAGCTTGATTCTATTATTAATCAAACCAAACTCGCACACAATTTTTGAATATCTATCAAAAATCAAATAAGATTGAGCCACTACAAGAAAACAAGGAAATTTCAATGGGAAAAATCTGTTGGAATTTGGCCAATTACCGTTGGAATTATCGATTCCAACGGAAATTCCAACATAAAATGTATCGTTGGTAAAATGGCCGTTGGAATGGCGAAATTCCAATGGAAAAATATTCCAACGGAATTTCCAATGTTATTTATCCATTGAAATATATAACCGTTGGAAAGAACTCCAACATTTTTTCGAACACTAATTCCAACAGAGATATACCATTGGAATATATTTAATCGTTGGAAAAAAACTCCAACAGTTATTCCTACGGAATTATACTATTGGAATTTAGTCCAATGGTATATATCCGTTGGAATATTCAATTAATTCATCTCATTATCTAATATCTTTAACTTCCCAGTAGGTCATCCATCATCAATTTGTCACAAGTCAAACACATTTAACCATGTAGTTTTAATATTATTGACTCCAGAAGAGAAGATATATTTTATTAGTATAGATTATACTATCAAATCATTTAACCCCTATTGAAATTTTTCAATGGTATTAGAATTTCCAATGGAATTTTCCAACAACATGTTGTACCATTGGAATTTCCGTTGGAATTTTAAAAACTCCAACAGAAATTTCAATGATTAATTCCAACATTTGGTTTACCGTTGGAATTTTCCAATGGTATGTTTTAGTGATGGAATTTCTGCTGGATTTTTTAAAATTCCAATAGTATTTCCAATGGTTTATTATTACTGTTGGAATTTTCCAATGGGAGTTGTGGTGTTGGAATTTCCGTTGGAATTTTAAATTCCAACATGAATTCCAACATTTTATACCAACGGTTTTGTTTACCATTGGAATTTTCATTGGATTTTTCCAACGGTATAGTGTAGCATTGGAATTTCCGTTGGAATTTTAAAAAATTCAACAGTTTTCTATTTCATTGGAATTATTTTGTTGGAATTTGATTGTTTTCTTGTAGTGAGCAATATTATGTTTGACTCTACTCGATTTATTTACTCGATTTATTTACGCTCCTAAACAAATATTCCAGATTTAGAAAGGGTGTTTAGGCAAGTTTATTATCTCTTTTTTAAAACATATTTTTTATAAGATATTTCATAATTTAAAATAGAAGATGTTAAGTAGGTCTCAATCAAAATAGGGTAAAACACTAAAACAGGTTTCGGGTCCATTATTTGTTGGAAAATTGAAGAAAACTGCTCATTTTAGGTGCACTTTTCTTGGAACCTCATTTCTCAAATGACAAAGGCTTGTTTGACTAAGTATATATAATAACACTAATGACAAACACCTTACTCTTAAAATATATTATTATATTGCATATATGCTCTCTCTACAAGTCTCCCACACGGGAATGCAAATATCGGTCCAGTTCGAGTTCTGAACCACTATACTCATGTGCGAGCGCAATCTACGAACACAAATGTCGAACCGAAATTGAACCACATAATTTAGCCAATACTTTACAGATTTTTATTTTATAATTTAAATTTGTATAACATATTTTATTTTTGAATTTAAAAAGAATCAGTAACAACAAAATTAATTCAAGTAACCTGCAAATTTAATTTTGTAACATCAAATGTTTATTGTTGTGTAACTGGACAAGCTTTAATTTTTCAGGTCTTTTTGACAGCTATATATTGAGCCGATTTTCCTACAATCTAAACACATTCTACATCTGCATTCTCTCTGCATATTGTTCTTACTTCCCTTGGCTTCCAACCGCATTTTTGGTGATAGCTTCCAAACATTCTTTAGTTTGTCGGAATTCAGGTAATCTGATTTTCCTGTCTTATCTTGTGAAACAAACGTCCATAATAGAGGACAAATATGTTTTAAGGATAGTGTATTAAACACACGATTCAAACCATTTCTTTTAATTGACATTCACTAATTGTTTATCTAATTGCTTCTGTAATTATATTCGCTTTGCTATTTTGATCGATTCTATATTTCCAATTTATATAAGCTGCACTTGAATAGTGTTAACTACACCGTTAGTTTTTCCACATTGTTTTCTTAATAGATTAAGTGACCAAACAACCAAAATTTGCTCGTCATTCTCCACACACAAAAAAAAAAAAAAAAAAATTCATTAACTACTATATATATCACAGAAATATCAGCAGCTAAAGTTTATCGACAAGTGACAAAGCTATCATCACATCTTAAAATATTCTAATAAATTCTTATAAAAATTTAAATTCAGACAGTAGGTCATCCCACAACCTTTTTAGGATAATCACAAAAACACTCATGAAATTTGGGACAAAAAAAAAAACTAGATATGTTTCAAAATTATAAAAAGCCACTTTAGGTTTCATTTTGTCTTAAATTTAAGAGAGGTAATTGTAATATTTTTTTAAATGTCGGGAAATATTGAAATATTTTTGCTTATGAATGAAAAATGTAACACGAAATCAAACCTCGGTTTTTGCAATTTTCAAGAAACTTTAGCTTATTTTGTAACTGGCCCGAACCTTAGGATTTTTAGTAATTATCCCTTTTCTTTAAAGAAGGAAAATTTCATTGACACTTGGCAAGAAATTTTCAGGTGAATTTATTAACTTACATTTGAGACGTTATTTCCTCAATTTATTTACTCATCTAAGTACTCGTAAGTCACTACACTTTCTAAAAGTATAACTCATAAAAGTACCTTAATTGACGATATCATTTTACATCAAAAGTTTGCATGTTGAACCTCTAGAATATTAATAACAAAAGAACTATCTTATAGTTAGTGTTAGGGGCAAAAATATCTTTTGCTATTTAATATATAATTCATTTTATATAGGAATAAATATTATTAATTGCTCAATAATTAATGGGCTCCAGATGGAATAATTCGGCCCAAAGGGTCTTGGACCGGTGTACGTGCCATTTTCTCCTATATGACCCACAAGACCCACTATCCAGGTATAAAAAATGTTCATCCTCTTCATTTGTAAGTGAATTCTCTCATAACCTCACTTAATCATTATTCACTATTTAGTTGTTGTCTTATATTATCTCTCGTTCACCACGCTGACTTGAGCGTCGGAGGGACCTTCCTGGGCAACCCCTGGGGCCCCCCTAATATTTGCGTGTATGCAGACAAGTTTCCAAATGAAGATTCTGACTCCCAGGAGAAGAAGACTGGAAGACTTCTTTCTTGGGAAGAGAAAAACTTGACTTTATCGAAACCCCGACTTGGTGATATGCCCTAAAAACCAACATCATTTTGGCGCCATCTGTGGGAACAACCAAAGCCATAAGAGGATGCAGACCCAATCTCAAGCACGTGAAGTCGGATCTCAAGCTGTTGGCCGCGAGGCCAGAGATCAACAAGAAGAACGACCGCCTGGAAGACGAGGGGTCAGCCCTCCTCCTCCTAGTGGAATGCCGACCCCCACCATATACAATAAGGGGCCCGCCCCCTCCTCCTGGGGCCTCCGCCTGGTGAAGAAGTTCGTCAGACCCGGAAAGCCCTCAAAGCCCTGCTAGATGAAGGCGACCGAAATGCCCCGAGGCATCAAGTGCGGCCGGAGCCACGGGAGACCGCTCGGGCTCTGCCACATCAAGACCCGATATAGTAGGTCGGGAAGAAGATATGAAGGATGCGACTAGAACTGTGAAGAGCCGCCATTAGGCAAGAATCCCAATTCTTGGTTGTGGAGCCAGGAATCAGCAAGAAGAATTGTTACATGGAAGACGGGAGGCCAGCCCCCCTCATCCGGGAGGGGCGCCACCTCCGCAACAATCAAGGAGTGTGTCGCCCCCTCCACCAACTGAAGAAGTTTGCCTGATGCAAAAAGCCCTACTCAAAGAGCTGCCCGGGTTACTTTGAGAAATCATGTTGCGGCAGAAGCTGCGAGGAGACCTCTCCGAGATCTGGCAGACGTTGAAGACCCCAGCTTGGGGGAAGGAGATAGAAGAAACGAAGGACTGGGAGAAAGTAAAGAAGACGAGCGCGCTCCCGCTAGAAGGAAAGTTGGACGCCCTTGCCTGGCTTAAGTGGTGCCCTTCCCCAAGCTCCTCCTCCTGAAGGGCTCCATCCACCGAATAAGTTGTTTGAAAAATATTTTTATTTTGATTTTGATGATTTCATATAAATAAATTTTATACCAAAATAATATTTTCAAAAGTTGTCCAGATACTCCAAAATATTTAAATTGATTTTTACTAAGTTTTTGATGTACTTCTTGAACTTTATTTTTGATAAAAATCGGACAACCTCGCTGTAAAGAGGGTGACCGGTCGCCCTATGGGGAGACCCATACCTCAATGTTTGCAAAACAGAAACAAAAAAGAGAGAAGTGTCTGGGAATTTCGTTTTTGTTTTAAAACTCTCTGTTTCTCGAGCGAACGGTCATTATCCACCAAAATCAGTCGCCATTTATAGCGATCGGTCGCCCTAGACAATGACGGTCACTCTAGATGTCGATCTGTGTTAAATTTTGATCCAACGGTTTAAACTTTCAAAATTTCAACATAGTTACGAGTCACTATAAGGTTCTTTACAACAAATTCTATTTGTTGCTCAAACACTTATCAGCAAAAATTACTTTATCATTTCTTAACTATTTTGTAGATCTTTTGATCCTTGTTTTGCAGACACAATTCAAATTGGAGCCTATGTTGGAAATCAAAACTTGAAGCTTCTCTATAAGTAGTTGATAAAATTGAAAGATCAAATACAACACATCAGTCTACAATCACAATAAGAAAAATTTAGCAAATCCTCAAACTTCTATTTTTATATTCTTGTTGTAGTAAGCCTAAACACTACACTTTCATATCTAGCTTAATAGGCTTTTTTTCTTGATTACACTTGCACTTTTGAGTTGTAATTTTCATTCAAAGTGTAATCTTGATTGTACTTGTAAAATTATCCAAAACAAGACATACTTGTTGAGTGTTCATTTAGCAAGAACACACTTGGTTGATTCTTAGGTATTGAGGAGTTTAGTGCTCTTCATAGTGGTGAGAAGAGTTTGGTACTCTTCTAAGTTGTTGTTGTAAGAAGAGTGTGATGCTCTTCAAGGTAAAAGTTGTAATTCTTTGGTATCAATTAATAAACTTTTTCCTTTCGAAATCTATTCGGACATACCGGGTGGTAGTGCACATAGGCCCTAGGTGGGTTGAAGCACTATAAATCATCGAGTGTGAATTTATTTTTCTGCACTTCTATTTTCATCTTCTTCATATTCGAAAAAAAGGGGCATAAATCGGAAAATCGTGAAAATCTATTCACCCCCTTCTAGATTTTCGTAGCCAGTTGGACCAACAAGTGGTATCAAAGTTAAACTCTTTGGCAAACTCGTTCTTCATTGCGAGTAAAGAGGAAAGATCCATGGCTATGAACGAAATCTATCTTACCACCGATGCCTCAACCAACAAGCCACCTCTATTCGACGCCAACAACTATGCATTTTGGAAAGACCGAATAGAATGCTTCTTATAAGGTTGAGGGTTTGACATTTGGAATACGGTCATCTAAGGAATAGCTCAACCAACCAAGAAATTGGAGGATGGAACTATAGCTCCCAAAAGTTTCAAAGAGTTCGATGAAAATGACAAGAAGTCTTTCTCTCTAAAGAATAAGGCTTTAAATATTTTGCATTGTTCACTTATCGCCACCGAGTATAATCGGATTAGAGGAATAAGGTCTAGATGTAGTATGGAAAAAACTCGAAACCATCTATGAAGGAACTAAGAAGGTTAAACAAGCTAGAAAAACCATACTTGCTAAAGACTTCGAAAACTTCAAAATGTTCGAAGGTGAAAGCATTTCAAAAATGGTGGAAAGGCTCGACAACATCGTCAATCCTTTATTGGTGCTCGGAAAAGTTATCTCTGAAGAAGACAAGATAGCCAAAGTATTGAATGCTCTTCCCAGTTCATGGTTCGAAAAGGTGACGGCTACTACGGAAACTCAAAATCTTGAAACTCTCAAGTTTGATGAGCTTATTAGAAATCTTCTCGTTTATGAGGTCTACCTCAAATGAAAAAAAAACTCTAAACTATCCACCTCTCAACCGGGTATGCAATCTACTCCTAAAGATCGTGCTCTAGTTCAAATAATTTTTATTATGCTAGTAATGAGGATGATGAGGAAACGACCGCCCTAGTATGAATTTGCCAAATTTGTCAACAAAAATAAGGCAAGAAAGGCAAGAGATAACTCGTGCTTTAAATGCGCAAAACCCAGGCACTTTATAGCCGAATGTCCCAAAATGGCGGAGGAAGAACAAAAGAAGAAAAAGTTCTTTCCAAAAAAGAAGGCCTTAAATGCGGATTCAAAAATGTGGGATGATTTACTTGCAACATCCCATGATGAAGAGGAAGCCGAGCAAGGACTTATGGGCATAGACGATGAAAATAATGAGGTATGCTCTAACTCTTCTTCTTTTTCTTTAATTGATGAAATTCAAGGATGTTGGGAAAATTTATGTATAGATTTTTATGATACCATGTAAAACTTAGGTTCAGAAGTTGGCACCCCATTTTTTATGTAATTAAACTTGTAATAGATAGGGTTGTATAAGCTAAGTTGAAGTCAGCTAAGTTGAAGATTATAAGACTCGACAGAAGATTGAAGTGAAAACCCAGTTGTGTGTCAGCTAAGTAAAGTGAAGTGAAGACTCAATCAAAATGACAGAAAAGTTGTCTCAGTCAGTTGACTAACAGCTAAGTCATTCCAAAATGATTAGAATCGAATTTCAAAGGAGTATGCAGTAGACAAGACTTGAAAAAAGCTGAAAGAGATCCGCTGTCAAGATAAGTCAAGGTTTTGCTGAAAATAGGCATGTGTCAGACTGCCAGCTTATTTGCTGAAAGAGTGCAAAAAGCAAGGAACCAATGAGATGTACCTGAAAACCTGCAGAGATTAAGGAAAGGCTGCAGAGCATTTAATTCATGGTATGATCTACATTAATAATACAAGACAAGAGGAAAATTATTTTCAAGAACAAATGGGTCTACTTTCCAAGGTTGAAGGATAAGTAGTAAGGTTCCAGATCAAACCTGTGCTTTGAACCTGTTGAAGGGCTAAGTGATCAAGTCCAAGGGTTTAAAGGAGGCTGAAGTAACAGGACAACTGTCTTGTAAAGAAGCTGAGTCTCAGGAGCAGCAGGCTGTGTGAACAAAGTTGTCGCGGACTGATAACTGCTTTGTAACCAAGCTTAAGTTAGTGGATTCCTCCAAGAGTTGGAGAAGAGTGGACTGGAGGAATTACCCCATCCTCGAACTACTATAAATTTCTTGTATCTATTTACATTACATCATACTCTATTTCTTGCATTTATTTTATATCTGCTGATAAGTTAAACTTGCTTAAATCTGCTGATAATAACCATTGCTAAAACAAGTATTGAAAAACTTGCTTAAAACTTTAAAGGTGAAAAGTCTTCCACTGACAAAATCAAATCAACTGAATTTCCAAGTGTTAGCTGAAAACAACTAAGTTATACTATCAACAGCTCAGTCGAGTCTGTTGAGTGGGCAACTTTGCTGTGTAAGCCAACCTAGTTGTCCCTTAAGGACTTAGCTGATTTGAAATAACTCTGAATATAATTTAAAAGGACTAAAAATGAAGTTGAGTCCAGTCCAATTGAAAAATCATCTAAAGACAAGGCTGCTGAGGAGGCCCTGGCAAAGAGGAGGCAAACTAGTGACAAGGCTGCTCCTATTAACTTTACACTGGTTGATGGACCACCTCCCATGGTGCCATCACCTTCCCATGACGCTAATAAGTCAGCTGAGGAACATTCTACTCAAAAGGAAGATTCAACTGATGTCAATGAAGTTGTTAAGACAGCTGAGGATCAGTCAGCTCCGCAGGCTAACACAGTTGCACCTGATACCGATGACGCTGAGATAACCGAGGTATAAAGAGCTGAAGAAATATTGAAGGAAAAGGGTAAAGCTCCAGCAGCAGAGAATGTGGAGATACCTATTTTTCCAGAATATTTATTTGCTGATTACTTCCCTTTCGAGGCTCATGTACCCTTGGAAGCAAAGTCAACTGCTGAAAGTACGAAGTACCATGTCCAAGTCCCAGCTGGAGAACTTGGAACTCCTGCTGAAACTACAATGGTGTCGATTGGATTTGACTTTAATGTTGTGTGGCCAGAAGAGCAGTCTGTTGATGCCGCCGACTTCCAAAAAGCCTTCAAGGCCATCTGTACTGAAATTGAAAACATGGAAAGAGGATTCGCAACACTCAACCAACAGCTGGACAACATAGATGCAAATATCACATGAGATATCCAAGGTACGGTCTTAAGGATAAGGGAATAGATTGGGCAATCAAAATCACTGAGGCGTGAGCAGGTCACTTATTTCAAATCATTATTCGCCAAAATGGTGATATGGAGCTCAGAAAATACCAAATTTCAGCAGAGACAGAGGGAGAACTTCAGAAAACAGAGGCCAACATGCGTTTGGAGATTATGGTGCTCCAAACAGAAATGAAGCTGATGGCAGCTGAGACAAAGGCTATGCGATCCGAATTCAAAACAGCATACTCCAAGAGTCATGATAAGATGGATATTACCAACAACAAAATTGATCTACTCCTTAGAGTAGTATTCTCTCAACTAGCTCTACCCCTTGGTGATGATGCCAAAAAGGGGAAGATGAAAGTAAAAAGCAAGGGAGTAATAAGGATGGTAGAAGTAAGGGGAAGCAAGCAGCAAGGGGGAAGACAGTGAAATGAAGAAGCCACCCTTAAAAATTATGCTTGCTAAGACCCCTCAGCAAGGTGAAGTGATAGCCTCTATCCTCAGTCAGTTCCCACAAAATCTGAACATTGATGAGAAAGCTGATTTGGCCTTCAAGAAGTCTAGAGAATCCATTGAAGCTGAATTTGAGAAGGTAGCTGAAAAACATAAAGGGAGCATTAAAAATCTAAAAGTAAAGTATGAAGGCCACCCAGCTGGATTGTTCAAAGATTCCCCAGCTGTGACACCCCCTTACATTTCCTGATGTAGGATCTGGGCCAAGATCCTTAGAGGAATTTCAAACTCTAACTGCAGAAGGATATTTCAAGAATATGACTCTACCTCAGGCGTGGGATTTGTATTGGGAGAAAGGACTTGATTTGTGCAAATCAGCTGAAAGGCATCAGAGTTCAAGTAGTCAGAAAACTACTAAGGCACCCGTACAGTACACTCCAAGAGGAGGAGTTGAGTCACATAGGGAAAGGGAAAGGTTTGGCAGTGGTGGAAGAGGCAAAGGTACTCCATCACAGTTGAACCTAAAGACGCTCGGTATGTTGACCCTTAGAAGAAAGGGTTAATCAACTAGGCTGGCTTGGATGAGCTTTCCAATAGAGAGGTGGAGAGAAAGAATGAAGAAGGTAGAAGGAGATAAGAAAAAGAAAATGAAAGGCTCAACCGTGAATGGTAAGAAAGGCCGAGAAGGGATGGCCCTGCTACCAAAGGAGCCTACGAGAAGAAGAATATATAAAAAGGAGAAGAGCTGAAGAGGATAGAAGGAGAGCTGAGGAGAATGAGAGAAGAAGGAAGCAGCCGAGGCGTTAAAGACGGCTAAACCTTTCATTGTATTTCACTTAGCTGTAAATACACATAATTGTAAGTACTCTGTAATATCCTAATGCTCTGATAATTTTAATGCTCTGACACATTTGTATAGATACATGTGTATAGCTCTGATGCATTGTATAGGTTTATACTTTGTAAAAAGCTTTGTAAAGTGCGATTGGAAAGTACAAGAATGATATGTTCAAATAAAATTGACATATTCTATACATTCATTCATTGTTAGTGCACTATTTACTTTATTGTATTTATTTAAGTTTTGGCATCATCAAAAAGGGGGAAATTGTTAGAAAAATTTATGTACAGATTTTGATGATACCATGTAAAACTTAGATTAGGAAGTTGGCACCCCGTTTTCTATGTAATTCAACTTGTAATAGATAGGATTGCATAAGCTAAGTTGAAGTCAGCTAAGTTGAAGATTACAAGACTCGGCTGAAGTTTGAAGTGAAGACCCAGTTGTGTGTCAGCTGAGTAAAGTGAAGTGAAGATTCAGTCAAATGACAAAAAAGTTGTCTCAGTCAACTGACTGACAGCTAAGTCATTCCAAAATGATTGGAATCGAATGTCAAAGGGGTATGCAACAGACAAGACTTAAAGAAAGCTAAAAGAGATCTGTTGTCAATACAAGTCAAGGTTTTGCTAGAAATAGGCATGTATCAGACTGCCAGCAATAAAGTTGTTTTGCTGAAAGAGTGCAAAAAACAAGGAACCAATGAGATGTACCTGAAAACCTGAAGAGATTAAGGAAAGGCTGCAGAGCAATTAATTCATGGTACGATCTACATTAATACTGCAAGATAAGACAAGCCAACAATCTACGACTGTGATTTTGAAATTATGTCTATCTCTTCAATGGACATATTTTTGAACGTGCACTATAAAAGGCTGAGGAAGCAAGTGAGAAAAAAAAAACAAGTTTAACAAGCATACAAGCAATCAAGGTTCCAGATTACTTCATGAAGCTTTTCAAAGAAATCCTCAAGCCTAACTTCGAAGGAATTCAATCCAACACACTCAATGAAGGAAAGATTACTTCATCAGTTGAAGAGGAAAATTGTTTTCAAGAACAAAGGGGTCTACTTTCCAAGGTTGAAGGAGAAGTAGTAAGGTTCCAGATCGAACCGGTGCTTTGAACTTGTTGGAGGGCTAAGTGATCAAGTCCAAAGGTTTGAAGGAGGCTGAAGTAACAGGACAACTGTCTTGTGAAGAAGCTCAGTCCTAGGAGCAACATGATATGTGATCAAAGCTATCTTGGACTGATAACTGCTTTGTAACCAAGCTTAAGTTACTTAGTGGATTCCTTCAGGAGTTGGAGAAGAGTGGATTATTGGAATTACCCCATCCTCGAACCACTATAAATTGCTTGTGTCTATTTACTTTACAGCATACGATGTTTCTTGCATTTATTTTATATATGCTGATAAGTTAAACTTGCTTAAATCTCTTGATAATAACCATTGCTAAAACAAGTGTTAAAAAACGTGCTTAAAACTTTAAGGGTGAAATGTCTTCCACTGACAAAATCAAATCAACTAAATTTCCAAGTGTTAGGTGAAAACAACTAACTTATACTATCAACAACTCAGTCGAGTCTGTTGAGTGGGTAGCTTTGCTGTGTAAGCTAACCTAGTTGTCCTTCAAGGACTTAGCTGATTTGAGTTAACTCTGAATATATTTTAAAAGGACTAAAATCAAAAAGCTGGTATGATTTATTCAATCCCCCCTCTAAACCTTACACATCACTCCTTGGGACCTACAAAGGAGATTATGATGAATTACAAAATGCGTTTAGAGATATGAATTGCAAGTACAAGAGTTTGAAAAATGATTTTAAAGAGTTAAAATTAGAGAAAGATAAGTTATTTTCTTCTTATGATTCTCTTGACCATGCTCACACTATTACTCTTGCTAAAGTTAAAACTCTCGATTCCGAAAAACAATTGCTCACAAAAGAGATAGAAATTTTGAAAAAAGGTGTGCAACGTTTTAACTTGAATATCGATAAGGTTACAAAAATTCTTGGTGCATAAAGAAGTGAACAATCTAAATTAGGACTTGGTTACAAACCTTTTCAAATCAATTCCAAAAACAAGAACCAAGCTCCAACTTTTATACTTGGTACTAGTTCTAAAATTATTACTTGTTTTTATTGTGGCAAAAAATGGACATCTTGCTAGTACTTGTAGGATTAGAAATAGAAATAGTTATTTTTGGAGACCCAAAGGTCTCAATGCAAACTCGCATGGACCCCAACACTCTAGGGTACCTAAACATAATTTAAATGTAGGTACTTTGGGAAATTACGGTCAAAGAAAATTCTAATGGCACGTGGACAACGGATGTTCACGTCATATGACCGGAAAGGAACATACCTTCACCAACATCAAGCGACAAGAATGAGAAATGGTTATGTTCGGAAATGGTAAGGGCAAAATCATTGGCAATGGAGATATTGATAATTCTTCTTTCTCTCTTCATGATGTTTTATTAGTAGATGAGCTTAAGTTTAATTTGATAAGTGCTATCCAACTACGTGATTTAGATTATGATGTTTAGAGATATTAAACGGGCTAGCCCTAGCAATTTTGCGTCAATCCTAACGTGCTTCGGGCTAAACGGTCTTCGGGCTAAATGGGCTGCTATTAAATGGGTTGGCAATATTGGAACCTAACTCTAACCCTATCGGACTTTGGGCTAAATGAGCCACTATCGGGCTATAAGTCAAAAAAATTAAAAATTATGTATTTAAATCTAAAGTTTTAAACTCGAACATATATAATTTAAGTTTAATATTTTAAGTTAAAGTATTCATTATTAAAAAAGTCATGCATAGGTTATAATTATATTGCATTAACAAAATTATAAAATTTAAATGTCTCATGATCTAAATTCTAAAAATAAAACTGTTATAATAAAAGATAGAATTATATACCCATATAAAATAAGAAAAGTTAATATATTTTTTTAAATTACTCATATGACCATAAGTTATAATTTTCAAAATTATATATTTAATTCTAAAGATGAGGAGGTGTGAATTGAAAAAATATATTTAGTAATAAGTAATATGTAATAAAATAGATATATAATATTAGAGTTAATTATATTCATTTAAAAAGTAAAAAAACAAATGGCGGGCTAGCAAGCTAGCCCGGTTAACCTATGAGCTAGCCCTAATGGGCCTTGGGCGAAATGGTCTGGGCCAAAAAAGGCCCGGATTTACACATGCCAAAATAATTAAGTCCAAACCCACTTTTTATCTGGTTTAAACGGTCCGGGCCAAAGGGCCGCGACCCGCTTAACATCTCTAATGATGTTCTTTTCAATAAATAAAAATGTCTTGTTCTCAAAAATGGTAAAACTATTTGTGAAGCTAGTAGAAAAGGCAATATTTATAAAATTTGTATAAGTGATTTGGTTAGTCAAAATTTTTCTTGTCTTGTGTCCAACAATGATTTAACTAATTTATGGCATAGACGACTTGAACATGTTGGATAAAACAATTTGCAAAATATCTACAAAAATCAACATGTCAAAGGACTCCCAAATTAAATTTTGAAAATCTTGGCTTATGTGACACTTGTCAAATGAACAAATTAGTTAAAACTAGTTTTAAGATGAAATTTCCACAACCAAACCTCTACAACTTCTTCAACTAGATTTGTATGGGGATATTGCCACGACTAGTCTAAGTGGAAAACATTACACGTTCGTCATAGTTGATGATTTTTCTCGATATACATGGGTTATTTTCTTGCAAATAAAAGTGATGCCTCTTATGAGTTTGCTAAGTTGTGTAGACTTATAGAAAATGAAAAACAAGATACTATCAAATCTATAATAAGTGATCGAGGAGGTGAATTTGATGGTGAATTTAGAGTCTTATGTGAAACCAAGAGATATGAACATAATTTTTCGACTCCAAGAACTCCTCAAAAAAATAGTGTAGCCGAAAGGAAAAATTGAACTTTATAAGATATGTGAAGGTCTATGCTCAATGAGTTTTCTCTTCCAAAATATTTTTGGGCCGAAGCCGTAAATACCGCTTCCTATGTTATAAGTCGAGTATATCTTTATCCAAAGTTGAATAAGACTCCATATGAGCTTTGGAAAGGAAGAACACCAAATATTTGCTACTTCAAAATATTTGGTTGCAAGTGTTTATCTTGAACACCAAGGATCAATTGGACAAACTTGATCCTAAGGCCGATGAAGGGATATTTACGGGTACTCGACTAAGAGTAAGGCATATCGGGTGTATAACAAGACAAACTTGGTGTTTGAAGAATTTATTCACGTCAAATTCAATGAAGCCTCCGGTGTTGAAAGAATACAGAATGATAATAGTGATGAAAAAGACGGAATCGAACCAATTGTTCCAAACATCACACTAAATGATCAACCTTTTACTTCAAATATTCAACAAGAAGATAAAGGTGATACATCGGATCTTCACGTGGCACTAAAATTCAAAGATGATCATCCAAAAGATCTTATAATTCGGGATCCACTTGACAACGTAATGACAAGGAGAAAATTTGCCAAAAAAGCACTTATATCTCAAAAAGAGCCAAAAAATACAAAGGAAGCAATTGAATATGAAGATTGGTTTCTAGAGATGCAAGAAGAGCTAAATTAATTTGAAAGAAATGATATTTGGGAACTTGTGCATTGTCCTCCATCACAAACTATCATCGGAACAAAATGCATATTTCGAAATAAGCTAGACGATCAATGCAACATCATTCAAAATAAAGCAAGATTAGTAGTTTAAAGTTATTGTCAAGAAGAAGGTATTGATTATGATTAATCTTTTGCGCCCGTAGCACTTATAGAAGCTATTCACATTTTACTTGCTTGTTCTTGTTTTAAAAATTTTAAACTTTACCAAATGGATGTTAAATCCACTTTTCTTAATGGTTTTATTTAAGAAGAAGTCTATGTTAAACAACCTCCAAGGCTTGAAATTTTTTCTAGACCAAATGATGTTTATAAACTTAAAAAGGCTTTATATAGTCTCAAACAAGCACCCCGAGCATGGTATGATAGGCTAAGCTCTTTTCTTTTAGAAAATGGTTTTACAAGAGGAAAAGTTGATACAACTCTTTTTGTTTTTGAAAAAGGTCAATATAGCCTCTTAGTTCAAATATATATAGATGATATTATTTTTGGTGCTACTAATGAATCATTGCGCAAGAAATTTTATGCAAGGTGAATTTGAGATGAGCATGATGGGAGAACTCAATTTTATCCTTGGACTCCAAATCAAACAATACCAAGAAGGTATTTACATCTCACAATCAAAGTACACTAAAGAACTTCTAAAGAAGTTTGGAAGTGAAGAAGGAAGAACCGTTGCAATTCCAATACCAACAAACATCAAACTTTACAAGGATGAAAAAGGTAAATTGGTTGATGAAACCAAATATCGAGGTATGATTATTAGTTTACTTTATTAACCACAAGTAGAACCGATATTCTTAATGTCGTATGCCTATGTTCTCGATTTCAAAGATATCCCAAAGAATCTCATTTAAGTGCCGTTAAAGGAATTTTTCGATATTTGAAAGACACTATCTCTTATAACTTGTTTTATCGAAAGAATGAAAATTTTTCTTTAAAAGGATATAGTGACTCGGAATGCCGGTAATATTGATGACTGTAAAAGTACATTCGGCTTATGTCAATTTTTAGGCGATTGCCTAGTTTCATGATTTTCAAAGAAACAAAATTTTGTATCTTTATCAACAATCGAAGTCGAATATATTTTCGAGGCTTTTTGTTGTACACAATTAGTTTGGATGAAATAAACCTTAGCGGATTACAAATTTTCTTTCAAAATCCTATTTCCTGTAACAAAACTTCCGCCATCAATATTTCTCAAAATCTGGTTCATCATAACCGAACCCAACATATTGAGGTTTGACATTATTTTCTAAGGGGTTGTGTTTCTAAACAAAAAATTGAGATGTGTTTTGTTCCATCTCAAGATCAACTCACAGATATTTTAACAAAACCATTAACCGCCGAGCCTTTGAACTCAATTCGAGCTCGTTTAAGCATAATACATACTAGGGGTGTCAATTAGGTCCATCGGGTCGGGTTCGAGTTTGGTTTTGGGTCAATTTCGGGTTATGCTCAAAATGCATCAAAAATTAAGTAAAAAATAAAATAACTACGTTTTAGACAAATTGGTAACTTCGTGTCGGGTTTGTGTTAGTCGTGTTCGGGTCATGTTCGTGTTTCTCTCAGTAACTTCAGGTCGGGTTCGTGTCGGGTTCTCGTGTCGGGTCAGGGATTGACACCCCTAATACATACTGAATAAGGTCTATTTTGCATTTTATGCATTTTAAAACTTTGGGGTGAAAAATCACATTTTAAAAACTGAAATCTGAAAAAAATTGAAGTTTATACCTAGTGGAGGAATATCTCGAGAGTTCTTGTGGAAAAAAATATATTGAAAGAAAGAAAAAAAATGGTTCATGGCTAGTAATTACGTAATTTGTTGTGTGTATGACAGGGTTGCAACTTTTGACACGAATTTAAAACCGAGTAAGGAGGGCCGAACACCTTAACTAAATATTAACCTTAGTCGAGTGAGTCTATTGTGAAGGATGGGAATCAATGCAGGATAATCCGAGGTGGCTAGGATATGGTGTGATGGATGAATTGACTCTCAATTGAACATAATATTTCTTGTTGGATTTATAGGCGTTATTATTTGTTGAGGACAAGCAAAAGGCTAAGTGTGGGGGAGTTGTTTTGTGTGTTTTTGTTAGTATTTTGTATGGTTATTTTGATTTCATTTATATATTTTTCATGGTAAATGTCGTGTTTTTGCTTATGTGTTTGCGTATTTTGTTGATAAGTCTATTTTTGTGTGTGTTATGCTTATTTTTGGTGGAAAAGTGTAGGTAGAATGAAGAAGAAACGAAGAGTGAACTAAGAGAAGTGAAGAAGGAAGAAACACGGCGAACGGTCGTTCAATGGCCGTTCGTGTTGAAAAAAAGTAAAGGGAAACGGTTGTTCCCTGGCCGTTCCCAAAGGAGAATGTCGTTCGTGTTGAAAAAAATAGTAAACGGAACGGCTGTTCCCAAAAAGACCTCTCTGAAGAGTGGCCGTTCGATGACCGTTCCCGAAGTAGCATGTCGTTCGGTGACCATTCAAGACAAGAAATTTGAACGTATATATTAGTGATTTTATCAATTTTTAGTAGACTTCTTTTAGGATTTGGACTCTTCCAACTTGTTAGGGCCTTTGGGTTATATAAGGGGAGTCTAGACTTTAGATTTTAATACATTCAATCTAGAAACAGGATTTTGATTTCTTTCTTTTCTCTCATTCTTCTTCTTCACGTTACCTTTAGGGTTTTCTTGGGAGATCTCTCTACAACTTGAAAAAGTGTAATTCTTCTCCACCTTTATTTGTCTATTTGATTTTTTTTTGGTATTAATTGCTTCATGATGATGTTTGTGATTATTATCTCTTGTTTAATTGAATTGTTGAATCTATCCTTGAGCTAATTTCTTTGTTCTAGAGTTAGGATGAGTTGAATCAAAGAAACAAGCATGAGTATTGAGTAATTGATTATGCTTTTCCTAATTGAATTGTTTTTTTGTTATAATTGATTGTTTGGCCAACTTTAATTATTTTGAGGAAATAATTGAGATCGAAAGAAGATATTATTTCGGACAAATTCAATTAGGGGGTTAGATATGAATCACAAATGTATTATCTTACTTGGTTTAATGAAAATAGCAAATTATGTTGGGATAACCCTAATCTGTGAATACGTTAGTTATCAGATCTAGGCATAATTTTTACTTGTTTGTTATATTTGTTAATCGCATTATCAATAAATTGATATTCTGCTTGCAAATTTGATGAGATGATTCTGAAATCCTAGACTTTCATCAATATTGTTTTTCTTCGAGTTTAAATGCGTTCAGTTTTAATTTGTCTTTTTAGTTGTTTGTCTTGAGTTTATTAAAATCACAAATTTGGTTAGAGTGTTTAGGATTTAATTTCTGTCAATTGTGTTTCATAATAATTATTTTCCAGCTAAGCCTTCCTTGAGAGACGACTTATAGTTAACTTGCTGCCCTACAATTGATCTCATACTCTTGCAAGGATTGTTAGAGTTTTATAGGTGTATAGCGGTCGAACAAAATTTTGGTACTGTTGCTGGGGAAGGCTTTAGGCGTAATAAATATTATGTCTATTTTCCGTGTTTTTAGATTAGGATTCTTTTTGTTTATTTTTTAAGGACTCCTTTTGTTTGCCTTTTGATTTTTACTTGATTCCACTAGTGCGTTTCATCTATTTTTCTGGTGTTATTTATGCAAGGACATAGAAATCTCAATCGGGACCTTGCGCCTTTCATGGAAGACATTCAATGCGTTGCGAGACGTACAATGAATGAAGAGAATGATTCTACGGATAGTAGCAAGGATTCTCATGATCACATTCATAAAGAAGAACAAACAGACGAATCAGAGATGAGTGATAATCAAAACGGAAACAACGTGGAGGCACACCAACATTTGATGCATGAGTTCGCACGCCCTGTCATTGGGATTGCGACCTCTAGCATCACTTTGGGACAAGCAGCACGGAACTATGAGCTCAAAACTATACACTTTATTCAATTGTCGTCATTCTATGGGATTCCCAATGAAGATCATCTTAACTTCATTCGGGAATTATATTCAGTCATTTAAACTTTTCCTCTACAAGGTTTGGACGAGGATCAACTTATAATGCACTGTTTTCCATACACTCTGAAGGACTGGGCAAAAACTTGGCTTATGGCTCTACCTCCTAACTCTCTTACTAATTGGGAGGTGGTGTACAATAAGTTCATGGGTAGGTACTACTCTCATCAGAAAACTCCTGATCTGCGGGGTAAATTATCTACTTTTAGTCAAATGGAAGGCGAGCCTTTTCATGAGGCCTAGGATCGCTTTAAGGATTAACAGATTAAATGCCCACATCATTACTACCCATTGGAATTGTTAAACCAATTTTTCTATGATGGATTATCGCATCATTATCAATATATGGTTGACAATGCTGCTGGAGGTGACATGGGTGTACATACGGCCCAGGAAATCTATGATATTCTAGAGATGATTAGCGATAACTCACAACAAAAGAGTGCCAGAGGCAAACGAGCTATCGTGAATGAAGTAGCCCCAAGCTACGATGTGACAAAGCAATTTGCTGAACTGACTAAGCAAGTGCAATTGTTGGCTACAAGGGGGCATCCACCTGTCCCCCCTTCTGTCGAGTCTTGCGGGATTTGTGGCAAATTTGGTGATGGGGCCAACGTTTGTAATGTTATCTCTCAGATGTAAAATTCAGGTTGACGGAACCATCCAAACTTTAGTTGAGGCAATTCACAAAATCCCTCTCATATGTATCCGAGGCCACCGTAACCCCAAGGCCAGCTAACCAACCAATCAAAGGCTCCATCTATTGAAGAAAACTTGAATTCCTTTATTCAGGTCAATAAGCAAACACAAGAAAGTAACAATAGGCGGTTTGAATATATGGAAGCTTCGTTTAAGCGTCTTGAGACTCAAGTTGGTCAATTGGTGACCCAAGTTGGTGAGATAGCTCGTCATGTCTTCAAGCAGGACACATTTCCTAGTCAACCAACTCAAGCTCAATCCATCACTATTCTTGAATTTGGTGAGATCTCTGATCATGAGATTGAGATTTCTTTTTCTATTGTCTCGTCTAACCCTGCAGGTATTGCGAACGTAGAAAGAAAGTTAATGCAAGTGAAGAAAACACGAATATGGAGGCCGGTAAGGGATCGCCAGTACACGAAACCGATAATCTCCACAAACCTCCTACTTCATCCCCAAGTCAACTCCCAAAACAACAAGATCCAGGTAGTTTCATTGTTAATATTTCTTTTGGGAATGGTATGAAAGTCGTAGATATGTTTGATCTTGGAGCTGGAATTAACCTTATGCCTTATTATATATTTAGACAATTAGATTTAGGGGAATTGAAGCCCACTGGCTTACGTTTGCAACTTGCCGATAGGTCCATTAGGTACCCTACATGCATTATTGAAGATTTAGATATTTTAAAATTCTCACTGGTTTTGTTGTCTTGAATACGGAAAAGGATAAAGGTAATCTTAAATATCATACTATATTGCTTAGTAGACCATTCATGGCCATAACTAATACTTTGATTTATGTTAAAAATAGAAAACTAAGTATGAATGTCTTGGGTGAAACTGTAGTGTTTTCAATTTTTGATATAGCTCGTAGTCCTATATGTGTCCTGAATGATAATTTTATTATTGACTCTACTGACTCTGTTGTGAAAGATGTCTTATGGCAGGAGGACAATATGATTCGAAGTACAAATCAGCCGAATAAAAACTCCAAGATGGTGATAGAGGTCTTGCTCGATGACCTGCCATGACTTTCTCCATTGACACCTTCAAGCTAATGACGTTAAAAGAGCGCTTCTTGGGAGGCAACCCAAACGTTTTACTGTTTTAATTTCCTTCAATAAAAATGAAAAATTTGTGTGAGTTGTTTGTGTGTTGTGTTGCCTTTGCATGTTCATTTTTTTTAGAGTTTATCTTTTTGGGTAATTTTTATTCTCCTTCACATATCTTTTGCAGGATTGTCGGCATGCGTTTTTGACTTAACTACTATGCCATTATCGCATTTATCAGGGACGTCTATTTTTCCCTTCTCTTTTATTTTTACGCATTGAGGCCACTGCGTGATTTAAGTGTGGGGAAGCGATTGGTTGTTGTTTAGGTGTTATAGTTGCATGTGGTTATTTCTTTTACTAGCCCTTTGATTGTTTAAGCTTAATAATAATGTTGTTTAGCTAACTTGAAATAGATGTAGCAATTTGAGTTTTGATTATAAAATAACACTGTGAATTTGAAACTTAGGATTTGACTAAATTGTGAATCAACCCTTGTGATAGACAAATATGGCGATGGTTAAATGATAGTTTAGGTTGTGGGGCTTAAATTGCGAATTCATCGATGTGAATTAAGTTAAAACCCCATTTTAATTTGTGTGTATACACAATATTGCTAGCCTTGTGAAAAAAAAAGTAAAGAAAACAAAAACACCTAATCGGAAAAAAAAGGTGTGCCAAAAACAATATATATATATAAAGCAATCAAGATTATACTTCGCTGGTTGAGTCACTTAGTAACTAGGAGCATTCACGAGCCCCATGTTTGTCTTTTATGTAAAACGGCGGCTCAAACATGAGTATGGGAAACCACCCTATTAGCCTAGTGGAAGAATATCTCGAGAATTCTAGCGAAAAAAAAACATATCGAAAGAAAGAAAAAAATGGTTCATGGCTAGTAATTGCGTAATTTGTTGTGTGTATGACAGAGTTGCAACTTTTGACATGTATTTGAAACTGGGTAAGGAGGGTCGAACACCTTAACTAACTATTAACCTTAGCCGAGTGAGTCTGTTGTGAAGGTTGGGAATCAATGCAGGATAATCCAAAGTTGCCAGGACGAGGTGTGATGAATGAATTGACTCTCAAATTGAACATAATATTTCTTATTGGTTTTATAGGCGTTATTATTTGCTTGAGGACAAGCAAAAGGCTAAGTATGGGGGGAGTTATTTTGTGTGTTTTTGTTAGTATTTTGTGTGGTTATTTTGATTTCATTTCTATATTTTTTCATGATATATTTCGTGTTTTTGCTTGTGCGTTTGCGTGTTTTGTTGTTGAGTCTATTTTTGTGTGTGTTATGCTTGTTTTCAGTGGAAAAGTGTAGGTAGAACGAAGAAGAAACAAAGAGTGGGATAAGAGAAGTGAAGAAGGAAGAAACACGGCGAACGGCCGTTCAATGACTGTTCGTGTTGATAAAAAGTAAAAGGAACGGCCGTTCCCGAAGGAGAATGTCGTTCGTGTTGAAAAAAACGTAAAGGCAACGGCCGTTCCCAAAAAGACCTCTTTGGAGAGTGGCCGTTCGATGACCATTCCCCTGGCCGTTCCCGAAGTAGCATGTCGTTCGGTGACTGTTCAAGACAAGAAATGTGAACGTATATATCAATGATATTATCGATTTTTAATAAACTTGTTTTAGGATTTGGACTTTTCCAAGTTGTTAGGGCCTTTGAGCTATATAAGGGGAGTCTAAGCTTTAGATTTTCATACATTCAAGCTAGAAACAAGATTTGGATTTCTCTCTTTTCTCTCATTCTTCTTCTTCACGTTAGTTTTAGGGTTTTCTTGCGAGATCTCTCTACAACTTGAAAAAGTGTAATTCTTCTCCACTTTTATTTGTCTATTTGATTTTCTTTTGGTATTAATTGCTTTTTGTTATAATTGATTGTTTGGCCAACTTTTGATTATTTTGAGGAAATAACTGAGATCGAGAGAAGATATTATTTCCGGACTAAATTCAATTAGGGGGTTAGATATGAATCAGAAATGTATTATCTAACTTGGCTTAATGAAAATAGCATATTATGTTGGGATAACCCTAATCTGTGGATACGTGAGTTATCAATCTAGGCCTAGTTTTTACTTGTTTGTTATATTTGTTAATCGCATGATCAATTAGTTGATATTCTGCTTGTTGTTCGCCTTATTTTTTAGCTTCAACGTAAGTGTATGGTGCAGTTTATAGAATATGGTTAGCAAGGTCGAATCCACAGGGACTAATAAATTAATGTACTAAGTATTGGATTATAATAGCCTTATTTTTATCTAGACTATCGAAATTGAGATGGATTGGTTTAATTAAAACTAAAGCAAAGATTATCCTAGAATAACAAAGCAAAGAGTGGATTAAAAGACCAAGTATGAAAGAATGGATTCCTGGGTTGTGGTTTCAGTTAATATCCCCTTTCATTATCAGATTAATCAAACCAAAGTTAAACATATTCTTCTCTATAGACCAATCACAAAAGTAATTTACCCTCTCTCTCGAGATGCATGTAAAAGCGTTGATTGGAATATCTATGCTAGCATCTCTACTCAACATGAAATATCCAACTCCCAAAAGATCAAAAGATTAAAAGGCCCCACGAATATTCACAGACTTCTCAATCATGCAAGCTATTCATGTCAAGTACTCATAGATCTAATATTGAAACTCATCTGTTCGAATTATGAATCAATATATCAAAACAAGTTAAACCAAATTTTTAAAGTTCATGTCTAAACTAATTGAAAATAATGATACTATGGAATGAGTGAACTCGGGGATGATGATGATCTCTCGATCTATCTTCAATCCTCGAAGGTGTGGTTGCGGTCTTGATCGATCTCTCCCAATCTCCGGTGGGAAATTGCTCTTTTCTCTGCTTTCTAGGGTAAAAATCAGCGTATCCCTCTTTGTGGCCGCCCCGTCTCTATTTGTACTTTGTTTGGGTTAAAATCTAGTCCAAAACGAGTCAAACTCTATTTTTCCCGCAGAGGCGCACGGGCCATGTCTGTATGGCATGCCCAGCCCGTGCTGGGTGCCGCATGAATTGCCCAAAACTCTGAAAGGAGCACGGGCCATGCCTTATGGCATGGGCTGCCCGTGCTGGTAGTCGAACCCTGCATCTTCAGTTATAGGTTGAGCATGGGCTGTGCTAGGGAGCACGCCCTGCCCGTGCTCACCTGTAATAGCTAACACTTGGCCTTTTTCTTCCGTTTTTCGCCCGGTTCGTCTGACTTCTTCTTGATTCGACTCCAAACTTCGTCTATCCTGTCAAGTATTGGTGATTGCAATGCTCCAAATTATTGCCAAAATGCTACAATTATCGATAAATTCCTACAAAATGAGCAAAGCGTAATCCTTTTCCACAAAACAGGAATAAAACCCTATTTACTCATATAATGCATGCATATCAACACATTCTAGCCAAGATTAAGCCCAAAATACATGCAAAATACATGTCAATCAAACCCCCAAACTTAAACTGTTGACAGTCCCAGTCAACGCTTTATAAACAAGACAACACAAATGGGGTAAAGAAGAGCAACTCAAGAACACCACATCACAATTCATGTCATCTATCCATAGACATCAAGCACAAACCAACCAAGTTTCAAATATCTAACCCGGAGCACAAGTCTATCAAAATCATGGTAAAACACTTCAAACCACGCCTCTCAGGGATAAAGTGTATACTCTACTCACTAGAATAATAAGGGACGTGTATTCACTCAAGTCATATCAATGTTGAAGAATTACCATATGCTTGCAAATAGTCTCACATCTCCGCCACTCGTTTGTATGCAATTCACAAATCAGAAAGGACTTTGTTTATGGTTGTAATGAAGGCTCTTTGGTTAAGGTAGGGAAATATGGATAAAGTAACTCAACTCAAGCGTATAGATTGGTAAGCACATCGTTTTCTCAAACAATTATTCTTATACGAATCAACTATGTACTCCCAATCGCCTTATATCCTATCACCTCTCTATTTCTCCCTTCTTTTTCATACAAATTAATCATTCTCCTTCGCCTTACATCACATTTCCAGCCTATTTTTCGTACCGCCGACTCACTTTTTCAGTCGTTTTTTTTGTGGTTTTAATTTTTTTTCGATTTTTTTGTTCGATTTTTTTCGACTCTTTTGTGAGTATCCTCCCTTTTACTCATTTTTTTCTTTTATTCCCAAACACCCAACATATACACTATTTTCTAACTTCTCGATACCTTTTCATTCAACCCTTTATTCAATCCCTTTACTCAATGTTATACGCTCAAGTTTAGGGTAACAAATATATCAAATTAAGTTCTAAGGTTTGAAATGTGGCTATCAAAAAATCAGGCAATAGGCTCAAATTGGCTACTAGAAAAATCAAATATCATAAGGTAGGCAAAAAAACTTGAAAGGTTTAACAAAAATCGGCGTAAAATCATTTTCATGAATGCATACAACATGTGACTTTGACAGAGATACCAGAGCAAGTTCTAGAATTCAAAAACAACATGAATGACACACTCAATCAACCAACAATACTGCATAATATGAAAGCAGTAAAGGCTCAAAAAGCTCACAAGCTTGTAAATGCACAATTCAAAGTATTTTAACCATGATCCCAATAATCACATGCTCCATATTAATTATTCTCAACCCGGTCAACTCACGCTCAACACCCAATTCAAACAACATAAACTGCTCAGCACATGCTCCCAAGATCAACAAACACACAATAGCGGTCAACTCACTCCCTAAACAACTAAGAAAGCAATAAACGTGCTAAAGCAATAAATATACTAAAAATCAGAAACAACTAATGCAATGCATACTACATGCTCTAAATGCAACTACATGAATGGAAAACGCCACACCCTTCAACAAAATTACTACCTCTCCCCCCCAAACTTGAATGAAATTATAGCGCAAAGAAGAAAAGGTAGAATTTCAAAGAAAAGTGTGGATAGGACCTGGATTACTGTGGGGGTGGCGGCGGAAAGTGGCCATGTGAGATATGCCAATTTTGAATCTGATGCAACGTCTGCAATATCTCCAACTCCCGCTGCTCCTGGGCTTGGTACCGCAAGTCCTGGGCTTGGTACCTTTGCTCCTGGGCCTGATGCCTTTGTTCCTGCTCTGCCCGAAAAGCACGAAACTCATCCTGGTGAATCCGGAAGTCGTCCCTATGCTGTCGCATGCTCTCCTCAAGAGCATAGAATCTATCCTGATCATATTGTCCCCCACGCTCCTCACCTTGGTGGGAGCTCTCTGGAATGTCGGGCCGCCCATGTGGGAAGCCCTGCTAGAAACCCCTCTCTTGGCGATCGTACTCCCTCGCCTCCATCACCAAATCTTCTTCATCGGGTAACCCTGCTACCCTCCTCCTTTTTCGTGCAGTCAGGCCGTCTATGACCCTGATATGAGCCTCAGAGTTCAGGAGCCAGTTGTTTTGATTGTCCACCACAGCAGTGAGCTGTGGGTTAGGGAAGGGGAAACCAGACCCGATTTTTTGTTGAAAACAGAGGATATTCTCCACTTCAGTGATAATCTTCATGGTGCAGATGGCGCTCATGTTGATGCTTTGGTTGTCTTCTATCGGCTCCATGCGGCGCAGATCAACCCCAAAATGTTGAGCAATGGGGGTTATCATTCCCCTAATTAATATTATCCCCGCTTCCTGCTGAGAAATGTAAACGGCGTGTTCCACAAAGTATGCCGCCATATTATAAGGGGTGCGGGTGAGCATACAGCAAAGTAGGTATAGCTCCCTCGCTTGCATACCCCTGTTGTTGTACTGAGCGAACACGGAATGGGCCGTCACTTTTGGATGTAGCGGAATACGGGGTTGCGGAGTGACGAGGCCTTGGATGTGCGTGCTACATACTGCATTAGGCTGATTTCTGGGGTTTCAGTCAACAATCGCCAAAATTCATGCGAGTTATAGTTTGCAGCGGTCCGGTATGGGGCGTCTGATGGTACCCCAAAAATCTAGTTCAGTTCGGCAATAGTGACGTTCCTCCATACGTTGCCCAATATGAAATGGATTTTCTGAGGTTCATTTCTTACTCGCATCTCCGTAACCTGCACGGTGCTTAAGAACTCAAGCGCGAGTGTCTTATATGTTGGCCACCACCCTTGCATGAAGGCGGTCCATCCCACTCGTTCGAACATGTGCCACACCTCATCATGTGTCCCGAGAGCTCGGGTACACTCATCGTCGGCATAGCGTGTGGGTGTGAAAGAACGAGTGATGAGCCGGTTCCACTTATCCAGTATCTCGTTCTCTGTTATAGTGAGCCCATAAGCCTCGGGGCTGTCTGGGTGTGGTGGTGCACGTGCGGTGGTGGCCCCCTATCCGCGTCGACCTCGGTTTGGTTGGTTCCTTGGCTCAGCCATTGATTCGAATGAGTACCTGGCAAAATAATCGTGAGAATCCGTACATGCCAAGTAAAATAATGATGAATTACATACAACAATCCATATAAGGCATAGTGTCTCATCTCTACAGTTTAATCCACAATTAAGCTTCCAAACCCAACTAACAATGTAATTGCAAAGAATCCTAGTCACTAACACCCTAAACAATCGAGCTCGTGTACAATTCATCAAGCAATCAACCAAAAACATCCTAATTCAACAACCCACAATGTGTTCGATAAAATGCCCAATAGAAAATTTCAATCAAATTCATGGAAAAAGTATCAAACAAGCATCATATAGCAACCCAATCCATAATCCTAAAGAAATTCGAAATAAAAAGTGCAATTCATACCTTAAATCACGAGAATTCGAAAAGAGTTGAAGTTTGAAACCCTAGGTGCTTTTCTACTCAAATCTTCTCTTCAAAGCAATTTCACAAGTGTAAATCGTGTTAGAGTAGTGTGGGAAGTGATTTGGGGTGATAATCTAGGTGAAATTTGCGCAAACAATCAAGAGGGCTTCGATTTCTCTTAAGTCCGTGCGAGAGAGGGAGTTTTTTTGTGAGAAAAATGGCCCTCTGTCCGTCTTTAGTGTGTTTCAGCGGAAGGGAGCACGGGTCGTGCTCTATGGCACGGGCGGCCCGTGTTAGGGGCCGAACATTTGGTTCAAAAGTCTGGGGACCGCATGGACCGTGCTCTATGGCACGGGCTGCCCATGCGGGGTGCCGAAACAAAATTCCTCAAGTGCTGGTACCAGCACGGGCCGTGCGCATGGGATTAAATAAAACAGCAAAACCATTGGGTTGCCTCCCAACTAGCGCTAAATTTAACGTCTATAGCTTGATGCCTGTTTACTCGATCACGGCTCTAGCAAAGTGAGGCGTGTCACCTCTTCCTTTTGATCTCGGCTTAGGTAATGTTTGATCCTCTGGCCATTCACCATGAACGTCTCCCCATCTCGGCTCAACAACTCTACTATTCCCGGAGGATTTAACATCTTCTTTATCACAAACGGCCCCGACCATCTAGACTTAAGTTTTTCCGGAAAGATTTAAGATGCGAGTTAAAAAAAAGACTTGTTCACCCGGTAAAAACTCCCTCTTCTTTATTATTCGATCGTGCCATCTTTTGGTTTGCTCCTTATAATTTTCATAAGCTTCATCCCGGAACTCATCCATTTCGTTTAAGTGCAAGAGCCTCTTCTCACCCGCTAGTTTGGAAGTCAAAATTTAACTTCTTCACAGCCCAAAATGCCTTATGCTCCAATTCGACGGGCAAGTGACCCAATTTCCCAAATACTAACTGATATGGTGATGTGCCCATTGGTGTCTTGTACGCAGTCCGATATGCCCACAACGCATCATCTAGCTTCATGGCCCAATCTTTGCAATTTATTTTTACCGTCTTCTCCAAAATTTGCTTAATCTCGCGATTGGCTACCTCTGCTTGCCCGTTTTCTTGCGGATGGTATGCTAATGCCACCTTGTGCTTGACCCCATACTTCGCAAGTAAAGTGCTCATCAATTTATTCACAAAGTGTGACCCCCCGTTGCTAATCAAAGCTCTCGGGGTTCCAAACCGAGTGAATATATTTTTCTTTAGGAATTTGTGCACTACTCGCGCATCATTGGTTTGTGCTGGAATTGCCTCAACCCATCGAGATACATACTCCACTGCAAGTAGAATGTACTGATAACCCAACGAAGATGGGAAGGGGCCCATAAAGTCGATCCCCCACACAGGGGCCCATAAAGTCGATCCCCCACACATCAAAGAGCTCAACCTCTATCACATTGGTCATGGGCATCTCATGTCGTCTCGAGATGTTCCCCATCCGCTGGCACCTATCACACTGTTGCACATATAGATAGCAATCATTAGAAAACGTAGGCCAGCATAAACCACTTTGCAACACCTTTGCCGCCGTACGCGTCGGACCAAAGTGTCCCCCGGAAGGTGAAGAATGGCACTGTTGTAGAACTCCCTCCCACTCTTCTTGAGGCACACATCGTCGAATGATGGTGTCGGCGCACCTCTTAAAGAGCAAGGGGTCGTCCCACATGTAGAACTTGACATCATGGAGGAATTTCTTCTTTTGATAGGACGATAAATCTGGAGGCAAGACCCCTGCAACCAAATAATTAACAAAATCCGCATACCATTGGAATTTAACCTGTAACATCAGAAGTTGCTCATCGGGGAACTCCTCCTTAATTGCCTCCATGCCTTCTTTCTCCTCTTTCTTGTATTCCAGTCTGGATAAGTGATCGGCTACTACGTTCTCGCAACCCTTTCTATCCCGAATTTCCACATCGAACTCATGCAACAAAAGGATCCACCGAATAGATACTTGATCGCCGCATGGTCAATGTGGACTATCATCTTAGTTCCAATCAAGTAAGATCGGAACTTGTCGAATGCAAACACAATTGCCAGCATTTCCTTCTCAGTGGCGGTGTAGTTTTGCTGGGCGTTGTCTAAAGTTCTGTTGCATAATATATGACTCTGAACATCTTGTCTCTTTTCTGACCCAAAACAGCCCCAACTGCAAAATCGCTGGCATCGCACATTAGCTCGAAGGGCTGACTCCAATCCGAAACTACTAGAATTGGTGTTGTCACCAAAGCCTTCTTCAGAATCTCAAAAGCCTGCAAACAATCATCGGAAAAATTGAAAGCACTATCTTTTTCCAATAACTGACTCAAAGGTTTAGTGATTTTAGAAAAATCACGGATAAACCTTCTGTAGAATCCGGCGTGCCCCAAAAAGCTTCTAATGGCCTTCTCGTTTGTTGGAGGTGGGAGCTTCTCAATTGCAACGACCTTCGCTCTATCAACTTCCAAACTTGCAGGAGAGACTCGGTGACCTAATACAATGCCATCACGTACCATGAAATGGCACTTTTCCCAATTTAAAACAAGGTTAGTCTCCTCGCATCTCTGCAAAACTAGAGAAAGGTTATCCAAGCATTGATCATATGAGTCTCCAAACACAGAAAAATCATCCATAAAAACCTCCATTATTTTCTCAATGAAATCATGAAAGATAGCCATCATGCATCGCTGAAAAGTTGCGGGCGCGTTACATAGTCCGAATGGCATTCTGCGAAATGCAAATGTACCATAGGGGCATGTAAATGTCGTCTTCTCTTTGCCTTCTGGGGCAATCATGATCTGATTATACCCGGAATAGCCATCGAGAAAACAATAGTAATCATATCCCGCCAAGCGATCAAGCATCATATCAATAAAGGGAAGGGGAAAGTGATCTTATCGAGTAGCATCATTTAACTTGCTATAATCAATGCAAATACGCCACCCAGTAACTACTCTAGTGGCAATAAGATCATCACTTTCGTTTCTTACTACAGTCATGCCCCCTTTTTTCGGTACTACTTGCACCGGACTTACCCAAGAACTATCAGAAATAGCATATTTAATTCCAGCATCTAACCATTTTAAAACTTCTTTTCTAACGACTTCTTGCATTATAGGGTTTAATCTTCTTTGATTTTGCACCGAAGGTTTATAGACATCTTCCATTCTAATCTTATGCATTACGATTGATGGACTAATGCCTTTCAAATCACAGATTGACCAACCTATCGCCGACTTATGTTTTCTTAACACCCTAAGCAATTTATCGAGTTGAACTGAAGTTAAAAGAGATGATATGATTATTGGACTCGTGTTATTCGCTCCAAGGAATGCATATTTGAGATGCTCGGGCAAGGGTTTGAGTTCTGGATTTGAAGTGGCCTCCTTGGATGGACGCACGGGCCGGCTGTGCTCAGGGGCACGGGCCGTGCCCTCTTAAGGTATGTCGTCTTTTCTTTCGACCTTAGGCACGGGCTGCTCGTGCTTAGCGGCACGGGCCGTGCTGTCGTCGCCTTTTCCAGCTGTGCTCTCGTCGACTTTTCCATCATTTTCTTCGCCTATGCGCACGACCTGGGCGTGCTCTAGAGCACCGGTCGTGCGCCCCTGTAGAACGGACTCCCGTACGTTTTTCTGCATGTGCGCGCCTCTTGCGCTCCTCGGTAGTTCCTGCATGTTATCTAAAGCACAAACGCAATCATACAAGTCTTAGTTATCATAATCAATCATCATGTTTGATGTTGAACACGAATGTGTCAAACCAAACTCTAAATTATCCCTAAACAATATATGATCCGCATACTCATCAATCCAAGATTCAACTACGTCAATGAAATTACAATGTTCAACACCATCATGAAATTGAAGTGTCGTATAGATAGTAAATAAAACATGCTCATCATTAACCCGTAATGTGAGCTCTCTCTTTTGCACATCTATTAAGGCCTTCCCCGTAGCTAGGAATGGACACCCAAATATCAAAGGGACGTCTTTATCCTCCTCCATATCCAACACCAAAAAGTCCACAGGGAATATGAATTTATCTACTTTGACAAGCACATCCTCGATGATTCCCTTTGGATACATGAGTGATCGGTCTGCAAGTTGTAAAGTGACCGTAGATGGCTTCATCTCTCCCAATCCAAGTTGCCTGAAAATAGACAAAGGCATCAAGTTGATACTCGCTCCTAAATCACATAGTGCTTTCTTAAAGAAAACATCACCAATAGCACAAGGGATAGTGAAACTCCCCGGATCTTTTAATTTCTGTGGTAGTTTCCTTTGGATTATTGCCTTTGCACTCTTCTATCGAGTTATTTGTCTCGAAACCAGTCATCTTTCGCTTCTTTGACATAACATCCTTCAAAAATTTAGCGTAATTGGGCATCTGCTCCAATGCGTCTGCAAAAGGAATGTTAATATGCAGTTTCTTAAAAATATCCAAAAACTTAGCAAATTGCGCATCTAACTTTTTCTTTTGAAAACGTTGGGGAAAAGGAAGGGGAACATTAAGTTTAGAAATATCAGGGTTAGAGGAAGATTTAAGCTTCTCAGCCCCTTTTTGTTCAGCACGATGATCCTCAATTCCTTCCTCGGCTTCAACATCGCCATTTGCTTCAGTTTTCGCGTCTCCCGGCATGTCGATCGCGGCTCCAGCAGGGCGTACGGGTGGGCCGTGCTCTGGTGCACGGGCTGTGCCGTCCTGCGATTGTTCAGCGATTTTTGGTATTTTCGGCCCCTCGTATTCCGTTCCACTCCTCAGACGAATGGCTTTACACTGCTCCTTTGGATTAACCTCAGTGTTGCTCGAAAATTGCCCTTTCTGATGCTATCCACCAATAATTGTAGCTAATTGGCCAATTTGGGTTTCAAGATTTTTCATTTGGGACCCCATAGTGTTGGCCAATTGTGAGACATGGTTTTCGATTTTATCCATCTTCGTCTCATCCTTGTTGAATCTGTTCCTCGTCTCACTCATAAACGAGGTGAATATATCCTCCATGGTTGGCTTAGGATCTGCAGTAATGACACCGTTTGTCACATTAAACCCCGGTGGTGGTTGCATCATGTTCTTCGTGTTTGCGTAGGAGAAGTTCTCGTGGTTCCTCAAGCCCGGATGGTAATGGGTAGGAGCCTGATTGTTTCGGAAATTGTTGAAATTCCGATTATTCACATAATTTGCTTCCTCTATCAGATCTAGAGGAACTCCTCCATTACTTGCACCCACGTTTCCCTCATTTGTCTTTGTCAAAGCACTCAATTGGTTTGTCAATACGGCCATATGAGCTGTCAACTCTTTAATTGGGTCCGAATCAGAAACTCCGGCTACCCTTTTCACATTAGTCCTTTCGGAGGGCCACTGATAGCTATTCATGGCCATCTCCTCCAGCAAGTTGAATGCATCCTCCGGAAACCTCGCAAGTAGGGCGCCCCCCGCTGCCGCATCCACAAACGATCTAGCCTGCCCCATAAACTCATTGTAAAAGAAGCAGAGTTGTTGATCTTCAGGAAATCCGTGTTGCGGGCACCTCCTCAACAAATACCGGAATCTTTCCCGGGCCTCATACAAAGGCTCGAGTCAAACCGCTGCAACTCGAGTGATCTCACTTTTGAGTTGTAGTGTCTTGCTTGGTGGGAAGTATTTAAACAAAAACCTCTAACTCACTCATCCCAATTGTTCACACTCCCGAGTTAGGGTGCCTGCCGATTCTAGCCTTATCCCTTAAAGAGAAAGGAATAGGCGAAGACGTATAAGATTATCGATCACCCCATTCATCTTGATAGTATTGCAAATCAGATGAAATTCTCAAGATGAGAGTTGGGATCCTCGGACAGAAACCCCCAAACCGATTCTCGCACCATCGAGATCGATCTTTGGCCCATTTCTCAAAGTTATTCGCATTGATTGGGACATTGGCAATTCCACCATAATTGCGATTGACTGGGCGAAAATAATCGCGAATCGTCTGTTGTTGGACTGCCGGAGCCACTGAAACCTCTGGTAGTGGTAACTCGGCATTGACCCTTATGGCCCGGTTGTTACCTTCATTATCGACCCCGTTATTGCCTCTGTTGTTATCTTCTACGCCTTCCATAGTCTGTTCCTACTGTCTTTCTGCCCGTTTAGTAGCCGCACTAATTCGCCTAGCAAAAGCCTCAACCTCCGATATGAACGGTTCTAATTCTCCTTGTTTCGAGCGAGTGTTCATGCACTACCTGAACCAACTAAAGAAAGCAAGTCAAACACAGTCGAAGTAAAATCAAACAACAAAATAAAAGAAAGAAAAAATGTCTAAATTAAAAATAATTTTATTTATCGCAATATTAGTACTAAAAATTTAATTAATCCCCAGCAACGGAGCCAAAAACTTGTTCGCCTTATTTTTTAGCTTCACCGCAAGTGTACGGTGCAGTTTATAGAATAGGGTTAGCAAGGTCGAATCCACAGGGACTAATAAATTAATGTACTAAGTATTGGATTATAATAGCCTTATTTTTATCTAGATTATCGAAATTGAGATGGATTGGTTTAATTAAAACTAAAACAGAAATTATCCTAGAATAACAAAGTAAAGAGTGGATTAAAAGACCAAGTATGAAAGAATAGATTCTTGGGTTGTGGTTTCAGTTAATATCCCCTTTTATTATCAGATTAATCAAACCAAAGTTAAATGTATTCTTCTCTATAGACCAATCACAAAAGTAATTTACCCTATCTCTCGAGATGCATGTAAAAGCGCTGATTGGAATATCTATGATAGCATCTCTACTCAACATGAGATATCCAACTCCCAAAAGATCAAAAGATTAAAAGGCCCCACGAATATTTACAGACTTCTCAATCATGCAAGCTATTCATGTCAAGTACTCATAGATCTAATATTCCAACTCATCTGTTCGAATTATGAATCAATATCTCAAAACAAGTTAAACCAATAGTTTTTTGATAAAACAAGAATTAAAGCAAAGTACTTGAATAGAGTTGGAAAACATTGACTTTGATTGCAATGAATCATCAAACAAAAGTATCCATTAACCTACTCCCAAACCCGGGAATCACAAAGTGTTTAGCCAGACATAGAAAAGAAATAATTCATAGACAAATTATTAAAGTTCATGTCTAAACTAATTAAAAATAATGATACTATGGAATGAGTGAACTCGGGGATGATGACGATCTCTCGATCTATCTTCAATCCTCGAAGGTGTGGTTACGGTCTTGATCGATCTCTCCGAATCTCCAGTGGGAAATTGCTCTTTTCTTTGCTTTCTAGGGTAAAAATCAGCGTGTCCCTCTTTGTGGCCGCCCTGTCTCTATTTGTACTTTGTTTGGGTCTAAACCCAGTCCAAAACGAGTCAAACTCTGTTTTTCCCGTAGAGGCGCACGGGTCGTGCTGTATGGCACGCCAAGCCCGTGTGTTGGGTGCCGCATGAATTGGCCAAAACTCTGAAAGGAGCACGGGCCCTGCCTTATGGCATGGGCTGCCCGTGATGGTAGTCGAACCCTGCGTCTTCAGTTATAGGTTGAGCACGGGCTGTGCTAGGGAGCACGCCCTGCCCGTGCTCACTTGTAACAGCTAGCACTTGGCCTTTTTCTTCAATTTTTCGCCCGGTTCGTCTGACTTCTTCTTGATTCGACTCCAAACTTCGTCTATCCTGTCAAGTATTAGCGATTGCAATGCTCCGAATTGTTGCCAATATGCTACAATTATCGATAAATTCCTACAAAACGAGCAAAGCGTAATCCTTTTCCACAAAACAGGAATAAAACCCTATTTACTCATATAATGCATGCATATCAAAACATTCTAGCCAAGATTAAGCCCAAATACATGCAAAATACATGTCAATCACTTGCGAATTTGATGAGATGATTCTGAAATCCTAGACTTTCTTCCATATCGTTTTTCTTCTAGTTTAAATGCGTTCAGTTTTATTTTATCTTTTTACTTATTTTTCTTTAGCTTATTAAAATCACAAATTTAGTTAGAGTGTTTAGGATTTAATTTCTGTCAATTGTGTTGCATAATAATTATTTGTCGGCTAAGACTTCCTTGGGAGACGACTTGTGGTTAACTTGTTGCCTACAATTGATCTTGTTCTCTTGCGAGGATTGTTAGACTTTTATAGGTGCTTAGCGGTCGAACATCTGTTTTAAGGCACCGGTCGCACCCCCACATGATAGGTCGCCCTATGTGCAAATATTGTGTTAAAACCGTCTATCCTTCTTTATGTGTCTTATTTTTCCAACTTACACACTCATTCATCATATTCACACACATTTCATTCAAAATGATCTTTTCTTATAATTGCCACTATATTGGGCTTCTTAAATATATATCTCATCCATCTTATTCATCTTCCACAATCATTGGTAAGTTTGGCTTCACCTTTCCCATATCCCATGGGTTGAACCCTTGGATACTTGTTGGAACATTTTGATATTTTTTGAAATTGTTGTGTTTATTTGATGAGGATTGTCTATATTGTTGAATTATTGCACTAGAATTAGGATTGGTATTGAATTTTTTTGGCTTAATTCGATATACCAATTGCATATAATTCCTTGTCTTATATTCATGCATGCCATGTGTTTGATAAAATGCCTCAATGATATTTCACCCTTTAGCATGCTATTCTTGATTCATTTGATTGGAATTCACATATTGATCATAATTGTATACCTATCTCATGGTCTTTAATATGTTATTGTGATTTCTTAAACTCCTAGCATGATTTTTATCATGATTATTGCTTGTTTTTCTTCTCATGCGTACTTTGATATATATGTACAGTGTTTTTATTGTGCTAATAGAATTTTTGATGATTCCAATAAAAAGGGAGAAAAGTGCAATGAGCTCATAAGTAAATGGTAAGATCAATTGAGCTAGAAAAAGCTCACAGAAAAAGCTCAGTGATAAAAAACTGTAAGATGTGGATTGTTGCTCTTGAATTTACTAGAGCCTTATGACTAATGATTTATTTTGACAGGGGGGGCTTTTAAGCTCTATAGCTTTTAAGCGATGTTGAAAAAACTAAAGACTTTAGCTTATAAGTTCTCAACTTTTTTTGTTTAACATGTTGATAGAGGGGGATTTTAAAACTTGTTTTGAAAAGCTTTTGCACCTTTCCCTTATGAATTCTTGTTTTGATAAGGTGTTGCTTAAAATGGATAGATTATTTGACTGGAAAAGCTTATTCGCTCTTTAATAGTTGTTTTGGGTTGTAATTATAAAAAAAGGGGAGTTTGTTAAGAGAACTATTTTATTTTGGTTTTGATAATTTCATATAAATGAGTTTTATACCAAAAAAGTATTTCCAAAAGTTGTCGAAATACTTCAAAATATTTCCACAGATTTTTACTAAGTTTTTGAAGTACTTCTTGAACTTTATTTTTGACAAAAATCGGACAACCTCTCTGTAAACAGGTCGACCGGTCACCCTATAGGGAGACCCGTACCTGAATGTTTGCTAAACAAAAACAAAACAGAGAGACTGAAATGGGGAGGGCAACCGATCACCCTATAGGGTGACCGGTGCCTGGGAGTTTCGTTTTTGTTTAAAAACACTTTGTTTCTTGAGTGAACGGTCACTATCCACAGCAACCAATCGCCATGTATAGCGACTAGTCACCCTAGACAGTGACATGTCGCCCTAGATGTCGATATGTGTCAAATATTGATCCAATGGTTTAAACTTTCGAAATTTCAACATAGAGACCGGTCGCTATAAGATTTTTGACAGTAAATTCTATATGTTGCTCAAGCACTTATCAGCAAAAATCACTTTATCATTTCTTAACCATTTTTGTAGATCTTTTGATCCTTCTTTTGCAGACAAAATTCAAATTGGAGGAGCCTATGTTGGAAATCAAATATTGAAGCTTCTCTATAAATATTTGAATAAATTGAAGGATCAAATACAACACACCAATCTACAATCACAATAAGAAAAATTCAACAAATCTCTCAAGCTTCTATTTTCATATTCTTCTTGTAATAAGCCTAAGCACTACACTTTCATATCTAGCTTGATAGGCTTTCTTTCTTGATTACACTTACACTTTTGAGTTGTAATATTTCATTCAAAGTGTAATCTTGATCGTACTTGTTAAATTATCCAAAACAGGACATACTTGTTGAGTGTTCTTTTGGCAAGAACACACTTGGTTGATACTTAGATGTTGAAGAGTTTGGTACTCTTCATAGTAGTGAGAAGAGTTTGGTGCTCTTCTAAGTTGTTGTTGTATGAAGAGTGTGGCGAAGAGGTAAAGGTTGTAATTATTTGGTATCAAATAATAAACTTTTTCCTTTCAAATCCATTCGTACATCCCTGTGGTAGTGCACGTAGGCCATAAAGTGGGTTGAAGCACTATAAATCATCGTGTGTTGATTTATTTTTCTGCACTTCTATTTTCATCTTCTTCATCATCGTGTGTTGATTTGTTATTGGGCCCTCTATCAAGTAAATTACTAAGATCCAACATGTAGCCAAAATGCAAAGGAAAAAGGATCAAACAATATCTAAGAGTAACCAACTCACCCCGAAGGGGAGGATAATATCCCAAAAGACAAAAAAAGCAAACACAAGTCTAAGTGTTCAAAAGCATGCCCTAAATAAATGAGGTGAATCATACCACGCATTCATCAAGTAGGCGAGACATAACAAAGTCACTAAAATATGAACAAAACTTTAGACCTGACGCCTCGATCATCTGGATTGCCTTCGTCCCTGGTGGAATTGTCCGAGATATCACGCAAATACTACAAGTCCCATGAAAACTCACTCACAAAAATATGTCGCCTTCCCAAAAAGACAAAGTTGTATGGGAACTCGTCACATGTAATAAACTCTAATGTTGGGCTTTTGCGCTGCGGGAACCTCATCACTCGGGCACAAATCTAACTCAAGATCTACTTCCCCTCACCATCATAACATAACTCCAGAGCCAGGGGGAAATCGAAGCCCATGGGCGAATGTGGAAATGGAATAATAGAACAAATAAGTGAATAGTCGGTGAGGCCCTAGTCCCCGAGCGGAAATGAAGAAGGACTGGAATCCAAAATCTAGCCCGAAATATGGGAAAAATCTAGGAAAGACGGAGATAAACGCAAGAAAGGATGGACTAGGGGGCTCGGACCGCCCCCTAGGGGCGCGCCTTTCCCCACACTGGAGGGTGCACGGGGGTGCCCTTGCCGGCTCCAAGGAGGCGCCCCGGAGCAACCTTTCTCAACTCTTGGGCTTCATCTTGACTCTTCTCACTCGATGTACTCCACTCTTCTCTATAACTTTCCACGGGCACTCTCATCAATTTTCAAGAAAATTCACTAAGTGTTCTACCAAGTAAGGGAATTAAAAGATAAGGTCAAGGCTGGGCTCCCTCAAAGAGGTTCCTCGTAAATTAAACCTCCTCCAGTGCTCCCAGAGGATTGGGGCTCCCTCAATTGGGGGCACTCGTAAATTAACCTCCTCCGGTGCTCCCAGATGGGAGCGGCTCCCTTACATGGGGTTCTCGTAAATTTCGAAGGAATCTCAAGACAAATGAATGCGATGCTCGGTTTAGCTCATGCACTGCCCCATTTCTTCGCAGCACCGGAGTTGGGGGGCTTATGTTGGAGCAAAAATGTCATTTGCTATTTAGTACGTAATTCATTTTATATATTAAAATAAATATTATTAATTTCCCAATAATTAATAGTCTCCAGATCGAATAATTCGACCTAAAGGGTCCAAGATCGACCCACATGTCACTTTCTCCTATGCGGCCTACAAGGTCCATTACCCAGGTATAAAAAAAAGTCATTCCTCTTCATTTTTAAGTGAATTTTCTCATAACCTTACTTAATTATTATTCAGTATTCAGTTAATATCTTATATTCTCTCTCATTCACAATGTTAACTTGAGCATCGAAGGGGTCTCCCTGGGCAATACCGGGACTCCCCCAACGTTTGCGTGTGTACAGACAAGTTCCCAGTTGAAGATTTCCAGCTCCCCAGATCAGAAGACTTGGAAGACTTCCTGTTTGGGAAGAGGAAGACTTGGACTTTATCAGAAACCCTGACTTGGAGTGATTTGCCCTAAAAAACAGCATCAATTAGGATTTTGTTTTGTTAAACATTCTTCCTGATACTATATTTGAAGCATTTGCGAGATATATTTTAGCTTTATGCATCAAGCTCAAACCTGCTTCTTGCATGCATTATGATCTATTATTAGCATATAAACGAATCAAGTCGAACCACACGTGTTATTGTTCAAATTTGTTTGAATTTTTAGTGAGTTTAAAAAGTATTTGCGCTTGGCTTGATTATTTATTGAATCAAGTTTGAATGAGTTTTAATCGAGGGAAACGTGAAACAATATGTAGTAGCTTGAGAATTTTATACATATTATAGGGTAAATTTGAAATTATATTTCTTTTATTTAACTATATTATTATTTAATTATTCAATTATTCACCCATGAATATTTATTATTGGGTCTGAGTATTATCAACTAGCCCGTGAGGCCCAAACCATTATTGAGCAGTTCATGAGGCTCAATTAGTTCAATATTTATGGCCCATAAGGTCCCCGAGCGGACCATTTTATTACACTAAGTTCATGTAGCCCATCAACCCCAGTATAAAAAGGTTTATTCTTATTATTTGCAAGTATTCTGAAGTCATTAATCTCAATTGTTGTTCTTTTTTCTGGAATTATGCTCCTACACATACTGACTTGAGAATCAAAGAGGCCTCCCTAGGACAACCCCAGGACCCGTCTAACATTTACTGGTGTTGCAGACAAGTCCCCGTACAAAGAATTTACCAGCTCCGGTGTAATTTATCAGAAACCTTAACTTGGGGTGATATGTGTTTTTTAGCAGTATCATTTTGGCCTGTATCTAGGAAATTGCCAAGACATGAAGATGCAGACAAGATCACGAGCACGTGGAACTGAATCACAAGCTGCTAATCCCGGAGCAGGAAATCAACAAGAAAAAAGACCACCCGGAAAAGGGAAGACAACCCCTCTCATCCTTCCCTGCATGGAAGGACACCACCCCATTCTCTCGAAGGGGCTCCACCTACTGAAGAAGTTCATTTGACGTGATAAGCCTTTCAACCCATGGTTGAAGAAGCTGCCCAGAATGCTCTAAAGCACCAATCCATTGCGGGAGCTGCTAGAAGACCTCCCCGAGTGTCGCTGGAGAAGAAGCGAGAAACAGAGCTCTGCTCTTGCAAGTTCACACTTGTGCATCGATGGAAGAGTAGCAAGTTGTTCACGCTAGCTAAGCTAACTCTCGAGCTACTGCAGTAATGAGGAGAAGCCTGCTTGCTCCACCCATCTTAGTTGAGCGACTCCCATCAGGCACAAACCTCGAATCTCCCTAAGTATGATGGAATTGGAGATCCTCAAGAACACCTGGATAGGTTCTACGGCAAGGTCTGCTTTTACTATAAGGTGTTTCGGACTATATTCACCAAGCGAGCCTTGACTTGATTCAACTAGCTCCTAGTCGGATCCATAATTGAGATTGACAAACTAACGGAGAGTTTCATAAACCAATTCTCCATCAATAAAAAGTGCCCCAAGACCATTGCGCACCAATTTTAGCTCAAGAAAGAAATCAAGTGGCTTGTCCAAAGAGGTTACCTGAAAGACTAAATGGATCAACGCAACTTGCTCAGAGATCCGGGACAACATGAAAATGACTCGCTAACACCTCCACGTCCTCCGACACCATGAGCAGAAGATAGGTGAAATTCGGGCATTGCATGAATATTTAATATCATCTCTAGAGGATTAGAAGGGAAAGTGAGTGGAGACGTCCCAATGACGACCCAGGACTGCTATGTATCCGAACTAAAGGAGGCCAAACTTCTGAACAAAGCCACCACCCAAAAGCCAGCAAAATGAGTACACTCAAGATTCCTCCGCTATCCACACGCCAGCCAGACCAAGCCCCAAAGAAGATTGATATGTCATTTAAGTTTTATTTTCTTTATTTCCCTTGAGGCCTGATGCAGTTCAATTTCATTCTCTTGCCTACGAGCCAGGAAATCTTGTTTGCTTTTCTCTTTTGCGATATTTCTTGCCCTTATTCAAATAAATTATAATGCACATGGTGTTATGTTTCCTATACTTCCTTCCATATGTCTCGAACGAATTGAAGATTTGAACAATTTACGTATGTCCCACGTAACCCACTATATACGCGATAGCTTCAAGTTATCCCAGAGGTAATATGACAACATCTTCGGCTATCCCAGGCATAGTGCCCAATATACTTACGGCAGCAGCTTTGATTGTCCTGGGCGTAGTGCACACATATACTTATGGTGGCAGCTCCAGCTATCCCAGATGAAGCACCCACATATACTTACGGTTGCAGCTTTAGTTGTCCCGGTCGAATAGCCCACATATATTTACGGTGGTAACTACGGCTATCCCAAGCGTAGCGCCCAATATACTTACAGTGACAGCTTCGCATGTCCCGAGCATGGCACCCACATATACTTATGGTGGTAGCTCCGATTGTCTTGGTCGTAATGCCCACATATACTTACGACAGCAGCTCCGACTGTCCTGAGTATAGCGCCCACATATACTTACGGAGGAAATTTTTACGCTTTAGGAGGCGGCCACACAAAATTCTCCCCCAGTGCTCCTGGGGGAAAAACTCTCCTCTAGCAATTTTACGCACTTCAGGAGGAATAATCACCCTCATGCGATCTAGGAGGTGGCAACATAAGACTCTCCTCCGACGATCTCGGAGGAAGAGACTCCCCTCTGGTAATCTAAGGGAATAAACTCTCATTCGGCGATCCCGGGGAGACGCTCGTACCTGCGATCCAGGAGAGGGCCACTCAAGACTCTCCTTTGGTGATCCCAAGGAAGAGATTCTCCTCTGGCGATCTAGAGAGAGATGCCCCTACGTACGAACCAAGAGGTGGACACTCAAGACTCTCCTCCAGCAATCCCGGGGGAGACACTCCTTCCTGCATTCAGGAGGTGGCCACTCAAGACCCTCTTCTGGCAATCCTAGGGGAAGTTTCGGCGATCTTGGGGTAGACGCCCCTACCTGCGATATAGAAGGTGGCCGATCGCAGGTGGCCTCACAAGACTTTCCCCGGCGCTCTCGGAAGAATAAACGCCCCTCTTGCATTTCGATCCGGGAGGCGATCATAATTATCAGAATCAAGCATATATAATCAATCAAAGAAACAGTAAAGAAATATCTTTGCTTCCCACGAGGCAAACCACGCCTTCCAAAACCTCGGCATTATGGGTTAAGTCGAATCCTACGATCGATATTATATTAAACAATACATAAATAAAAAAGTATGATGAATGTTCTAAATAAGCATTAAATACGTAGTATGTATACAATAACATATCAAATAAATCAATTAGTACATCAAATAAGGCAAAAATAATAAAAACACGATGAATGTTCGAAATATGCATTAAATATACAATAAATATGCATGAACATCTCAAAAAATGCCATTTAATATATAAAAAAGATAGAAAATAGAAAAAACATCATGTATATTCTAAATAACCACTAATCATATAGTAAACATGCACAAAAAATCATCGTGAAAAATTGTATCTTTTTTCACTACGAAGGCGAACAAGAAGAAAAAGAACGAAGAAGGGAGAAGAAATTTGTTTCGGGTTGCATCTGTTATAATTTGGCCTCCTGATTTTCGTGATTGGTTGTAAATCGGGTGCAATCAAATCAATTAAGTTTCTTTCAATAAGTTGTATAATCGTTCCTTTTGTGGGTTGTTATCTATTAGTATTCTTTTACAAAATTATTCTTATTTCTAATAAATTAATGAAATTATAACCATTTATGTAGTTTAATCTGAGGCATTAAAATTATCTTCTAACGACTACGATTAGTCCATACGGACTCACCCTAGGCGTTGGTTACATTGGATCCATGTCGTATATATATATATATATATATATATATATATATATATGGAGGGGATCCTGTGAGACCACCCTCCTAGGTTAGTCCATGAGACCAAATCTACACCATCCAAATAGTAAATCAATGGCCAAGATATTATACAATATATACAACATTTCATAAGTAAGTATACAACAGAAGGGATAAAATAGGAATCCAAGAAATTAAATATAGTAACCGCTTCCTAAAAATTAGGGACGTGATTTTGTATTGACCACGTCCCCATAATCAAGCGATTCACCTTTTTTTTCTCTCCCTTCCCATTCGAACCTGCAATTTATTCAAATATGGCAACAAAATCGTGCAACAATTAATGAAAAGTATACAATTACACTAAACTAACTATACATTAAAACATTACTAAGTATACATAAATAATTAACTAAGTATACAATTACACTAAACTACCTGTACATTAAAACTTTACTAAGTATACATAAACATTTAACCAAGTATACAATTACATTGAACTAACTATACATTAAAATAATACTAAGTATACATAAATATTTAACTAAGTATACAATTACACTGAATTACTTATATAACTAAGTATACAATTTCATTGAACTAAGTATACAAATCCACACAACTAAGTATACAAATTTACTAAAATACTTACTAAACTACTTATATAACTAAGAATACGATTCCACTGAACCAAGTATACAAATCCACTGAACTAAATATACAATAAAACATGACTAAGTATACAAGCCCACTGAACTAAGTATACAATAAAACGGCTGTTCACAAATATGGCGGAAATATGTATCAATTTTGAAAAAAATACTTGAAGTTGATGATTTTTCCTCCCTAAAAATCGGGTAACTGAAAAGGTAGGATTATGTTTCCTTAAAAATAGCTAACAACCATCCAATTAACATAACTAATTAAATATAAAAGTATCATTATACCCTTATATGCCTAAATTAACTAAAATGATCTACACCATCCAAAATTTTAAATCAAGAGTCCATAAGTGTTCTTATGGACTAACCTAAAGGGATTGGTCTCATTTGAACCAATCCCTTTATATATATATATATATATATTCTTTTTAAGTGGTGGATTAGCGATAACCTAGTTTACCACCGGGTTAGTCCTAATGGGCTTCGGGCTAAACATTATGGGCCAAAATAAAACTTGGCCCTAAACCCCCCTCTCTCTCTCTCTCTCTCTCTCTCTCTCTCTCTTCCGATTTAACCGGGCTGGCCGGACATGCTGCAACTCATTTAACATTTCTACATGTGAATAAATAGGTCGGATTCGAGTTCAAGATTCTGACAAGAATAATTAAATAGATCGGGTTCGGGTTGTCAAATTTTGACTCGCGAATCCGACCCAACCCAAATTACCGCCCCTGATGTGAATGGGATATTTAATTCCAAAAATGGTGTTCAATCTCTTATTCCATTGTATGAATTGTTGTTACATATTTTTTACACGATTATCACTTGCCTCATAAAAGCCACAATTTATGTTTATAATGAATTTTATACACTTGATAATCATGGTGAAATGAGAAATAACACACCATTTTAAAATAAAAGATTCCATCCGAAATTGAACGAGGGTATCAAATTTGAACAACTCCGGTAGACTAGGAAGTTCTTCCAAACAGGACCGTGCCATGTTTAGCCTGCTAAACAAACAGCGACAACTATAAAAAGTGGCCAAAACCAAATCAAAAATCTCGTTTTAGGCACTTCCCAAATTTCCATTTACCTTCGGCTTTCCTGCATTCTCCTTCACACATTTTTCATTGAAAGTCTCCCTTGCACAATGCACACTCTGTTTCTCCCCCGACCCACCGACCCCCACACACACAGCGTGTGACTGTGTGAGGGACCAAGAAAAATCTTAGCCCTGTTGTTGGCTTTCGTTTTCTTGCTCTTGTTTACACTGATGCTAGACTTACCCCGCCCCCTCTCTCTATATATATCGTAACTGTTTAACATAGAAAAATATCTTTTCTGGAGAAACCCATCCGTAAAAAACTAGAATTCTTTACAAACTCTGTTTGTGCGCTTGTGAAATGGCTGATGTGATCAAATTATATTGCAATTCTCAAAGGTTTTCTTCTTCCTTGTTAACTTCTTTCTCTTCGTCTTTGAATTCTTGTCAACGGGCTGTTCCCCACAATCAAGGAGTACGGCATAGAGGCGTAGTTTCTGTTTCAGATGTTTCTTCTGTTGGTTGTGGTTTTGTTTCTCCAATTTCCTTCCCACGCCGTAAGCAATTAGGGTCTTTCAAGGTAAAGATAACTACCTTTATTGAATTTTATTTGATTTTTGGACATGGACGTGGGTTTGATTTGATAACAACTGTTTTTACTTGCTGAGATTGTGAAAGAACACAATTAAGAATTATAGTTCTTTGAAGTTTTTTACATTTTGTTTGGCTTTTTGTTCTCATGTATTATAAATTAAATTTGAGTTAGGATGAGAATATTGGATTACTGGTCACAAATTGTATATAGTTTCAAATGTTTGATTTATGTAGGGTTTTTAGGAATTATATAAGAAAAGTCAAATTATCTGAAATTTGTGGTGTGACTGGTGTCTCTGATTCCTGAACGCTTAGGTTGCATTTGGATGGAAGGATTTGCATTTGAGGTGAGGATTTGGGGGAAAGATTTCAAATGACTCCAAATAGTATGGATTTGAAATCCACTACGACGACTCCAAATATAGCACAAAACAGAATTGAATGATTTGAAATCCATTGTAGAATGATCTTATGCGAACAAACTCAATGGGTTTGTTGTTACAGATTTAAAATCCTTAGCTTTAAATCCACCAATCCAAATGAAGCCTTATTGATTCAAGAAAGAATTGCAAAATTAATTAGATTCTAACCACTTTGTGTCTTTTGCATACAATCTATGACATCTTTCAGTCGAGAATACCTCAATCATATGCTATAAGTGTAGAATACCTCTGAGTAATCTTGAAGATATAATTGTGCTGTTGATTACTTGAGGTTTTTGAATTGTCTATTGGGCTTTATAACATGATCCATCTCGTGTGCTCGAGAGACATTTACACTATTAAAAGAAAAATGTATATATTTGATCAGTATAAGCTTACTAGGAGTTACCTTTTTGTCCAAAAAGTGTTTCCCATGTCTTCCATGAAAACTACCAAGATGTAGACTAGACAAAATTAGCTCATGTTTGGGCATTAGTTGGCAGATGTTTTTTTGGGTAGAACAATCCATGCAGATTAATAAATCAAAGTAAACAAACAACAAATTATCCATTAAAGACTTGAACGTATCTTGTGACTTGGTATGACTTTGTTCTTTTCTCATTATTATTGGGTTAATTACACTGTGCTCACTTGTTAATGAGAGTAACTAATAGAGAAAGATGGTGTAATTGACCTTAATTATTTGCTCTAGGGGATTGGGTTCAATAGGGTGTAGATTCCTTATGTAATTTTTCACTTTTGTAACGTTCTTTCATGCTCTAGTTTGATATGAGGCTTACAGTTGGGAGGTCTTTTAATACTTGGATGGCTCAAGTTGTTTCCGAATTTGATTAGTTGTTGATGGTGCAGATTCCTGAAACCCCTCTCTTAACACATCAAAGTAACTAAATTTGTCTTTGCCCGTTGTTTTGAAGTTTTTAGATCATTTATCCTGCTGATCTGTCCTTGATTTTATCATCATTTAAATACTTATGACTAGTATTGGCAGCATTATTTTATCATGTGAATCCAAGCTTAGCCACATTGAGTAAAATCTATCCTTATTTACAAACAGTTAAAGTTCTTCGACATATTTAAAAAATTTGTCCTACTGGCAAACTCAGCTGAAGTCTGCCAACATATATTGTAAAAGAAGGGGGTTAATTATCCAGATTCCAGAATTTTGATTGATTACAAAAGATTCCACCCTGCTTTGAATCCGTTTCATGATTGAAGTGGCAATTTATATGAAGTTCATGTCTTTTTTATTTTTAGTTTATTAAATGCTATCTTTTCCATGGTCTTGATTTATTTGAATGCGCTTCTCTTTCCCATTTGCTTTTTATATAGTTATATGTATTTTGAAATGCATAATGAATGCAATAAAGCTTTATGGTTCGACCATGCCATTTGCTTGTATTTATTATGAGATACACCACAAAGTCTTTGTTATAATCTTTTCATCTAGAGGATCCAGCTGCATTAAGCATATGCAACTGGCCAATAGTAATTTTGCCCGATGATGCAACTGGCTAGTAAACTAGTAACTCCGTAAAACTTTGGATGTGCGCTGCAGAAATCTTGGATTTGTCTTTCTTTTTTTTTTTCTTTTCTTTTTTCACACTTCTTGACTGTTATTAGCAGATGCTTTGCTAAATATGATGTGTTTGCCAAATATGATGTGGCCAGTAGCAACAATATTAAAAAATAGATATTATTGATCTGGAAACTTCAGTAACCTCTAGATGAGCCATTTTCACCTATTCACAGATAAATTGAGTTGCTTGGGGCATAAGGTCTTTCCGTCATGTTGGCTTCAGACCTCCACATTTGGTAGACTTAGGTTTTTTTCTAGTGAAAGATATTTATACACTAACATGGCTTGATTAGGTTGGGCTGAGTGTTGCTTACCAGTTATGTTTCTATTAACTTAAAAATAATAGATTAAACCGATTTGTTTTACTTTCTGCAGTCCTCTTAGATTATTAATGAACTTGGTTTGCTGTCATGATTGGATAATTTTGATTCATTTGGGATGTTTACATCACTAGGTTTGCTGTATTCTTAGTCGAATTTTCCAAAACAGCTTGTGTCAAGGTCAATTTGCCTGAGATGTAATGCTGTGAATAGAGTGTCAGACAAGGTGCCACTCAGTCGATTATCGGTGCTATTTGGATAAGAAAATCACTATATGGAGTGTTTTTCCTTTTCTTTTTTAATTAAAACATTTGAACTCATTCTTTATTCACTTGGGAAATTTTATGCTTCTTACGTTATGCACGCACGTGTTTTCATAACATGATTTGAGGATCTATTCAGTCTGATGAAGTCTATTTAATATGGTATTTAGTCATGTTTCCAAAGATATTTGAGTTTTGGTGTGATCGTGTTTATAAATTTTTTATTCTCAGTTACTACCAAAAGATCTGACTACATTTTCTTCAAGTTAATGATGTCTATGTTGCTGGTGATTTATATCAGGTACATGCAACTGCTACGGAAACTGAGCCGCCCAAGTGGTGGGAAAGAAATGCAGGCCCAAACATGATTGATATTCACTCCACACAGGAATTTTTGAATGCCTTGAGTGAGGCTGGAGATAGGCTAGTTATTGTCGAGTTCTATGGAACCTGGTGTGCTTCTTGCCGAGCACTATTTTTCAAGGTAGTCTTTATTTTCCTGAGCATGATTATGTTATCTCGATTCAAGTTATCTTTGCTAGTTTCTATATATGTTTATACATCAAGAAAGTAATGAGGCAGGCTCATTACTTTCTTATGCTGAGTGTGTTATATATTGGTTGTTCAAAGTACTGTAGTAGTCGTCTAACAGTGCGTCTGATCACCAGCTTTGCAGAACAGCACAAGAACATCCTGATATCCTGTTCTTGAAAGTCAATTTTGATGAAAACAAGCCCATGTGCAAGAGTTTGAATGTGAAGGTTCTTCCATATTTCCACTTCTACCGTGGAGCAGATGGACAACTCGAGTCCTTTTCTTGTTCACTTGCCAAAGTAAGTAAACTTGCTCTTTTGGTCTTGCTTTTGTTGTTGCTCATTGAATATGTGTTGATTTTAAATGTTAGGTTTGAGATCATGCAGTTAAGATAACTTATGGCAGTTCAAATTTGTGGAAACTTTGACTTAACATTTTGCTGCAATTTGCTAAGTCACTTCATTTGTTGTACTGATAGTGCTTGAGGTTCAAGAATTTGCATTTGAGAGTAACTTATGCTAATTTAGGATTGGGAATGCTTCAGTTCAAGTATTCTATTGCTAAGTTACTAATGAATGGTTCAAAATGATTATTTGGAAACAAATATGGGTTTCGCGAAGAAACAAGAAATTGTCGGCTCGGTTGATAGGCTTGATGGTAGAAGTGATTGTTTACATGTGTGTATATATATATGTCATAATACCTATAAATGATTTATTTTAGTTTATTTGATCAATACAAAATAAATTACCGTTTTAAGTTTCAAGGTGCTTTTATATTCACATGCGTTTTTTTCCATCCAAAAGATAGTGCGGGTTGCACTTTTGCCTTGGTACAGTTTTGACCTTAAAGGAGTAATGGGTTAAAAATCTATGAAGCCCCTATATTGCCTACCAACCGAGCCTTATAAGGACAGTGGGCTTGTAAATAGGGATTTCTGAGGTGCTCTTGGTATGACTATTTGCTTGTGATCTGGTTCCTCCCCAACCAATTACAAACTTGCACATTCTTTTATTTTGGGCACCTCGTTTTTGGAATGACCAATTGGATACCACTTGTTATGCCATGGGCACAATAGAAATAAAGGAAATATCTACTAGGTAGATTTCTCTCAACCCCATGATGCACTTTATCTGTTTTGTTACAACCAAAGTTACAGGCATGTAATTCTTTGATTGCTCGTCGTCTAATTTAATTTTTAAGTACAGCCTTTGACACCGTGTTTAGAACAAGAAGAACCTTATCTTCCTTTTTTTTTTTTTTTTTTTTTCCTTCACTAAACTGTTGTACAAGTGTTTTTTCACATGCTCACCAAAGAACTTATTGTCAAAAATTTATTGCAGTTTCAGAGAATTAAAGACGCCATTGAACTACATAACACGGCTCGCTGCAGCATTGGTCCCCCTAAAGGCATTGGAGATCTAAACCTTGAAGGCCTCTCACCTCCAAAGGAAAACCAGCAAAATCGTGTGGAACAAACTTCTTCGTCAGTATAGAAGCAATTGTTTTATAGCGTTGCGTATGTGTACACTGGCTGCTCTTGAGGAATCTTTAGTAGCATGTATTATTTATCAGTAATTATGTATAATAGCAAAATTTCTTATTGAAGCAAATTAAAATTGAAAAGGTATCATCCTGCTGCATTCTTTGTATAGGCTTGTGGTCATTTTGTTTTCTGTTTTTATGTTATTTTTTGAATGGAATAGATTTCAGGACATTACCACTTTATGAGAAAATCAATTAGTGCTCCCTTGCCTTTGTTTGTGACTGGCTGTTTAGTCTTTTTTTTTTTTTTTGTTTTTGTTTTTTTATGCCTGGGATTGGAATTTGATATGTACTCTTTCTTTCTGTCTGTGTGTGTGCTTTTTCCCCCTCCTCTATCAAACACTAGCACAAATGATTCACACCCTTCAGACAAATTTGTGCAGACTGGATAGCAGGGTAGACTTTTTCATCATCGGTTTGAATGCAGACCAGATGAAGAATAATCAGACTATAAACTTGCTTCTAATGTATGCCCAGCAAGTTAAATTTGTTTTTGTGTAATTATGGGAACAGGTGTCATGTAACTGATCAGTTAAAATGAGTTTCAAAATTCAAAAAGGATAATTACAAAAAGTACCCGAGCTTTTAGCTAGTAACAACAAAACTGTATATGGGTCCATTTGGAATGAGGGATTTCAAATGAATGGATTTCAAACTCCTTTGGAGTGATTGTTTGTCTTTTCGTTCTGTTTTTTTTTTTTTTTTACTTTTAAAGAGAATAGTATGAACAATTATTTAAAAAAATGAGAATGAATTTTGAGAGTGTGATTGAATATAAAATGAAAATGTGATAATTGACGTGATAGTTGTTTTAGTATAGTAGTGAATAATTGTGATTGGTGATTTGAAAAATAAGTGAGAGTGAATAGTGCATTTGTGATATGATTGTATAATAATGATAGTTGATGTGCTATATTTTTGTTTAAATTATAAATTGACGTGACTGATGATTTGAAAAATGAGAAAAGTGAATAGTATATTTTTTTAAAATTTTCACAAGCAATTATATATTCATGCAAAATTTTGTCCAAAAAGTGGAAGAGGTGAAAAGATTTTCACAAGCAAGCACTCCACTTGAATTTGAAATCCACCTCTTGTTTGGATGATGTAGATCTGTGTAGGGATTTCAAATCCATCATAAATTTTGATATTAAAAAAAATTAAAAACTATATTCATTTTCTTGATTGACGTTTAATAAATACAAATAGAAGATATAAATTTTTCTTTTAATAAGTTGAGAGCAGCAATGGTTGAAGGAGGGGATAAATTTCAAAGAAATCGAAGATACAGGTTCGAACCCTACAAGACTTTACAAATGAGCGATACCACGTGAGTTACTAGCTCGTGGTGTAGAAGATATAATTTATTATTTTATAAATAATTATAATCTTATACGCTAATAAAAATATGAAATACATAACTTTTATTATGTATGAATATGTGTGTGCAGATAGTGCGTGTGAATATGTGAGAGAGAGTACGTGTGAGTGTGTGTATATGTGTGTAAGTGTGTGCAGTGTGTGTGTGCAGTGGGGTGTAAGTGTGTGCAGTGTGTGTGAGTGTGCAACGTGTGTAAATGTGTGCAATGTGTGTCGTGTGTCTACATGTGTGTGTAAGTGTGTGTGAATATGCAAGTGAGCGTAAAGGAAAAAAGAATGGATTTCAAATGACTAGGTTTTGAGAGTGATTTAAAATCCTTTGAAAATGAACTAAAACTTAAAGAATGATTTGAAATCCATTGATTTGGATTTATATGCCAAACAAGGGTGTGGATTTAGTTAAGGATTTCAAATCCCTATCCCCCATTCAGATGCACCCTATAGGTTTCTGAAAATTATAAGAATTCCCCTGGGCTCCATTTGGATTGATGGATCTGGAGCTAAGTATTTCAAATCAATAATAACAAATCCATTGAAATTGTTTGGATGACATCTCATAATGAATTTCAAATTCTTGGCAGCTATTTTTGCAGTTATTTTGGAGGATTTTAAATCCTTCCTATTTTGAGTAATTTGAAATCTTTCCTTAATCCTCTCCCCAAATCCAAACCATCCCATTCAAATGTAACTTGAAGTTTGATATTGTATTACACTTTGCATTCCTTTTCGGCTCATTTGGCATTATTGATGGGATTTATATAAAAAATTAGGATAAGGTATGATAACACTGTTCATGATTATATTGTGGTGTTTAATTTTATGTTCGGGATCTGGTACAAAGATTAATCCTTTTTCAGTGTTCCTTTGTTTGAGATCATTGATTATGTTGGATAATTTACAGAAATAACTAATGTGCCCCTCAAATAAAATATGAACCAACAATTTTAGTTTTTTGCCACATAATTAAGGGGCAAAGTTGACATTTAAAGAGAAAGGAAAAGCTGGTATAATATAATAACACCCCCAATCTCTTATTAACTATCACATGAATTGGTGAAAAAAAATACCGGGCCTGGAGAGTTATACTCGGCCGAAAAAAAGAGTTTCAAACAAAAGATAATGGCTGAAAAGTGACATTTTCAGCCCTTTTCCCAAAAGTCAAATGAGTCGTTTATATTTATAAAAATATTACAGTTATCTCCTTACATTTAAGACAAAATCAAATATTAGACATATTTTTGTAATTTTGAATTTTTTCTGGGTTTTTTCAATTGTCCCAAGCCTCAGGGGTAGTCTATGTAATTATCCATATTTAAAATGCATTTTTGAGACTTCCAAGTTAGAAAATATTGGTATCACGTGGTAAAATTTACGCTAATTATTTAAATGTGACATGTATCATTTAAAGAATGAAATTCAAAGTGTAATATGAAGCTTGAGCCCCTTTAAAAATGGATATAAAGTGTATTTATATCAGGTGTAACATAACATCTGCATAACCATAACAGCCCACACGAATAACTTGTTTTCAGTTATATTTAATTTTCGATATATTATTTTTGTTCACATAATATCTACTTACACTATAACATAATTGACATAAGGTAATACCCAAAAAATGTTACATAATAGCCATAAAATATTACTATAAATAATAGGTAGCACTTTTTATGGTAATACACTTGCCCGTGCTATCTATAGTCTACGCTATCACTTTTAATGTATTTCTCGGTGACACTTTTTCTAAGTATTACATTAAGTACTCATCTATTGTAACACTTTAAAAAACCAATTATAAAATGTTACATATGAGTCTGATGTAGCATTTTTTTGTCAAAATATAACACCTTTTATTTTTGGGCAAAAATGTAGCACTTTTTTTGTAGCACTTTTCTTGTCATTAGATCTATGTTGTTTAGAAGTGGCAATTTGCCATTGGGCTAAGTTGATTCTTATTGCATCTTTTGCTTTGATTTTTATATATACACATATAGGAGTGGGTTCTTGTGAGACCATTTATTGGGGTGAGATCGTGAGACCTACTCTGAACCGTTATAATTAATCATTGGATGGATAAGATTTAAACATTAGATATTGTTGCATTATTTAGCATCATTTTCGGATGGGGGGATTTAGGAGAAATCACAAAAAATCGTCCAACTAGAAAATAGGAGTTACCATATCTATTTCCTTTAATTCAGGGATGCAATCAATTATAATAACATCCAAAATCCTCTTATCTCTAGCAAAAAAAAAAAAAAAACGCCATATATGTTTCCTTTAATTTAGGGATGCAATCATTTTCGGATGGGGCATTCAATGTATATTTAGTATAAGTATGATGCATATATATGTTGTAAAAAAAGTATTATGTTTTTTTTGATGCACCTTAAATGCAATAATTATGTTTTCTTGCAATCTACATACATAGATATATAAAATATGATGTATAATTTACATGCATAGTTAGATACTTATGATGTATATTTAGCATACGTTCTTTGCTTTAAAAGTTAAAACTGGTTTTGTGCAACCTCGAACAATTTTAAAAAATTAATTGTTATAATTTTATAATGATTGTATCAAATTTAAGTATGCTAAATCATTCCCAAAAAAAATCTCGGTGTTCAAGATGCATGCAAATCTCGTTTTGGCGATAATAAAGGGGGTCAAATCTATCCATAATTAACACAAGAGGCGTCCCTATGTATAATTACATATATATCCTTTTGACAGTTTTTACACATTAAATATACATTAAAAATTGAATTATATAATGGATGTACCAGATTAGGTCTCACGGTCTCACCCTAGGATATTGGTCTCATTTGAACCAATCCTTACACACACACACACATATATATATATATATATATGCTTATATATATTAAATATTATGTTATATACTATATGTGTTAAAATTATATTATGCACTATAAATATAAATTTATATCATATATTAAATATATTAGAAATTATATTATATATTAAAGAAAATAATGAAAATAATAAATAAAAATATCAAATAAATTTATCAACGAATTGATTTTCGATTGGTAGAAATAAACGAAGTATAGAAATTAAAAATTAATTTACCGATTGAAAAACTTATAAGTAACTATTTACGATATCAATTTTCACTGGTAATTTTTTTATAAAAAAAAATGTTGCCGACGAAATTAGTTTCCATCAGTAAAATTAAAAATATTAAATAAGAATAATTAGGAATTTTTGGTGGATATTACGATAGAATTAATTACATTGTTAATTTAAAAAAACTAAAAGAAAAATAAAAAATCTTCAATAATGTCTACTATGGTTTCCATCGATAAAATCCGTGCATATTAAAACATCAAGTAAAATTAGTACTTGTACCAGCATGTTTCATTAATGAAACAAAAGTTTTTATGCTGGGTAATGATGAGAGGTGAATTCTCTGTTAAGATCAATCACCACTAATCAATCCCGTTGTCTCTCTTTGGTGCACCTGAATCCATCATAATATTCTCAATAATGCCGTTATCATTTTTTACCACATTGTACCTGCAATGATTGGTGGAATTGTCCTTGAATAGTCCCCGATTTAGTGTAGCCGCTAGGATGCTTACAAGTGTAACAATCTCAGGCTATGTAATGATCTATATATACCTGTAGCAAGGTTCACTCTTGATATAGTGAATGAATACAAAAATATAATTTATGCATCTTAGTCTTCCTGCTGCAATGCTTAAGTCTCATTTCAATGTTAGTGATACCTTTCATGGTATTAGAGCAGGGATCCGCACCTGTCTCTGATACTCCCAAATCTTTCCCTTTTTCTTCTCCTTGTTAGTCCTTCAGTATGTCTACAACAAGCTCCAATGCAGCTAATTCCAGCACCTCTCAAATCATTCAACCCCAGACACAGATTATTACCACTAAACTTACAGAATCAAACTACCTCATTTGGAAACAAAGAAATCCTCACTCGCAGCGGTGAAAGATTGTGGTCTTGAAGGCTATTTGATCGGCAAAAGACAAAACCACCACAAAGATTTGTAAAAATGCTTGAAACTAGTGGAGTCGATTAATCTTGATTTTCTTGCCTTTGAGAGGCAAGATCAACTTCTTGCCTCTTGGCTTCTCTCTTCTTTATCAGAGGGTCTTCTTGTCCTTATGGTTGGCTTGGAGATCTCTCATGATATGTGGCAAGCATTAAAAACAAATTACTCTAGCCAATCCCTTGCTAGGCAGATGCAATATAAGTTACAACTCTCCACTCTTAAAAGGAAATCTCACCATGAGGGAGTATCTCAAAGAAAATAAAATTATGATGTGATGCTCTTGCCTCAACCGTGAAAAAAATTAAAGAGGTAGATCAAGTGATGCACATTCTAGTCGGGATTAGGTACGAGTATGATCCATCGTGGTTAGTGTGACATCAAGGATAGATGCCTTCTCAGCCAATGAACTCAGTGCTATACTCCTCAGTTTTGAAAACAGACTGGAAAATGCTAATCTTACTGTAAGTGAAGACACTAATACTCTGTTTGCCAATGTTGTTGTACAAAGCAAAAGAAGAGATAACAATACAAACACTCAAAGTTACAGAGGTAGAGACAATCAGTCTGTTAGAGGAGGTAGGATTGTTCATTCGGTTAATTCAGTTAATCATTAACCGAAATGTTGAAAACCGAATTAACTGAATTTGCTAATTGGTAAAACCATTAACCGAACCGAAATTATATTTACCGAATTAATCGAACCGAATTATATTTCGGTTAATTCGGTCGGTTAACCGAATTAACCGAAATTTCTTTAAAATACTAAAAATATATGTTGTATCTATAATATATGATATAAATAAATAAAAATAATTCACATAAATTTATTTAAAATAAAAATATAATTTTTTATATATAATATATGATATAAATAAATAAATAAATACGATATATATTATATATAATTATAATTATATATAAAATATATGTTTAACATAATATTTCGGTTAAATCGGTTAATTCTGTTAATTTCAAATTTTCGAACCGAATTAACCGATAACCGAAATTCTTCAAAACCTTTAACCATTCACCAAACCGAAATAATTCGGTTACCGACCGAATTAACCGAATTGATTCGGTTAACGGTTAACCGAAAAAAAATCGGTTAATTGAACACCCCTAAGAGGAGGTAGGAATGGCAAAAGTAGAGGAAGAGGCATGAACTTTAACTATAACAATAGAGTTGCTTGCCAAATCTGCCATCTCACAAATCATACAGCAGACAAATGTTATTATAGGTGTGATATGAACTATACACCCAATAGTAACACAAACTCTTTTCAAGGAAATCAAGGTTCAAGGAATCGGTTGTAAATCCACGCCCTATCAAGCTATGCTAGCATCTTAAGACTCACTTGCTTATCTCTCGAAACCACCGGGTTTCCTCGATTCGAGAGCCACTAATCATGTTACCTTTGATATGGCTAACTTAAACTCAACCTCTGAGTAGCAAGGAAGTAACAAACTTCACATGGGCAATGGTGCAGGTTTGTGTATAACTCATATTGGCAACTCAACAATTAAGTCCTCTTCTCATCCTTCTGCTTTTATTCTTAAAAATCTTCTTCTTGTTCCCAGCATAACAAAAAATCTCACGAGTGTCTCTCAGTTTGCTCTTGATAATTCTGTGTATTTTGAATTTCACCCTCTTTTTTGTTTGATTAAGGACCTAGCAACGGGGGCTGTTCTACTGCAAGGGTAGGTTAAGCAAGGACTTTATCAGTTTATTTTAGTTGTGTCAAAGCTCTTGGCAATGTGTCTATGCAGCAACCTGTCAAGTCCACCAACAATCCTTTATCCACCAGCAATCCTTCATTTTCTTTTCAGTACCCTAGTGCTAGTCTTTCAATTTTACCTAAAATAAATGATGTTACTATTTGGCATCAAAGACTTGGGCATTCCTCTATGGAAACTGTAGCTTAGGTTCTCAAAAAATGTAATAATTTTATCTGTGCTAATGAGAAAGATCAGTTATTATGTGATGTTTGTTGCAAAGCAAAAATCCATAAGTTTCCATTCTCAGATTCTGTTACTAGTTACTCTCATGTTCTTGATCTCATTCATTGTGATTTGTGGGGTCCCTCTCCGGTTCATTCATACACTAATCACAAATATTATACTAATCACAAATATTATATAAGCTTTGTTGATCAGTTTACAAGATACACTTGGATATACTTTCTTAAAAACAAGAGTGATGTTATCTCAGCTTTCATATCCTTTAAAACACTTGTTGAAAACCAATTCCAATCCAAAATAAAAAAATTCAAACTGATGGTGGAGGGGAATTCACTAAGTTCAATACAATCCTCCAACAAAGTGGCATAATTCACAGAAAATCTTGTCCATATACCCCAGAACAAAATGGCTTGGTAGAACGGAAGCATAGACACATTGTTGAGGTAACCTTGTCATTACTAGCTCAATCTGGAGTCCCTCATTACTATTGGACTGATGCCTTTTCCACTGCAGTTTTTATTATCAACAGTCTGCCTTCTAAAACTCTCAAAGGCAAATCTCTCTTTGAGTTACTTTACTCAGCTTCTCTAAAATACTCTCAGTTAAGAGTGTTCAGATGCCTATGCTATCCATATATTAGACCTCTTAATAAAAATAAAATTCAATTTAGATCCATTCCTTCCACTTTTATTGGTTATAGTGAGGGTTATAAGGGCTTCAAGGTGCTTCTCCCCTCTGGAAAGTTATTTATTAGTCGCAATGTTCTCTTTGAGGAATCCCAATTTCCCTACTTGTCCAAAAATCTTAGCTCTTCTTCTGTGTCTAGTCCTTCTTATACCACTATGTCCATGCCTCCCATCTTAACCTCGAATGCAGCTCCTCAGTCTACTCATCCTAGTACACCTCACATTCCTCTAAGTCCTCAGTCTGTGCATTCTCCCCCATCTCCATCCCCCTCTTCCCCTCATAGCTCCCCCTCATCCTATCAAACTATTCTATTAGTTGTTGATTTGCCTATGAAGGAGCCTACACAACCTGCTCTACCTAATCCTGTGAACCTACAAGCTACATCCTATGGTTACTCGGTCCAAAAGAGGTGTTTTTAGACCAAAAGTTCTCAGTTGTGATCTGTCTCCTGACACTGAGCCTTCCTCTGTTTCTGAGGCTCTTCAGATTAATCACTGGAAGAAGGCAATGCAAGCTGAGTATGATGCTCTTGTGAACAATCATACTTGGACTCTCCTTCCTTGTCCTGCTAATAAGCCAATTGTGGGGTGCAAATGGATCTTCAAAGTCAAACGAAATTCTGATGGCAGTCTAGCTAGATATAAAGCTCGTTTAGTTGCAAAAGGCTATACTCAAAGTCCTGGAATTGATTATCAAGATACTTTTAGTCCGGTTGTTAAACCTATTACAATTAGAGTAATTCTTTCTCTTGCTGTTATTTTTGGTTGGCACATAAAGCAGTTAGATGTCAACAACGCTTTTCTTCATGGGGAATTAGAACAAGAAATATACATGCAACAACCACCAGGGTTTGAAATAAAAAAAAAGGATCTTAACTATGTGTGTAAGTTGTCCAAAGCTATTTATGATCTCAAACAGGCCCCAAGAACTTGGTACACCAGGCTGAAAAATGAACTTCTCAGGCTGCAGTTCAATTTTTCAAGAGCAGATAACTTTTTATTTTACAAGCACACAACAAAGTCTTGTTTGTTTGTCCTGGTATATGTTGATGATATATTGGTAATTGGTAATAGCACCAGTGAGATAGCTGAATTAATACAAGGGCTCAATCATCAGTTTGCTCTTAAAGATTTGGGGGATCTTCATCATTTTCTGGGAATACAAGTCACTCATTCTTCCTCTGGGGATTTACATTTATGTCAGGCACAATATGTGAAAAATTGCTTCAAAAACTGAACATGGTTCAGGCCAAAGGGGCACACACTCTAATGGTCTCTCAACCTCAGCTCTCTAAATATCTCGGCTCTGAATTTCCGGATAGTACTCTCTATAGGAGTGTGATTGGGGCACTTCAATACATCACCATTACTCGGCCTGAAATCAGCTTTAGTGTGAATAAATTGAGCCAATATATGCAGGATCCCTTGGACTCACATTGGAGGGCAGTAAAAAGACTAATCAGATATCTTGCTGGCATCTCCAGCTTTGGGCTGCACATCACCAAGTCTCCTACACTGAATATAACTGGGTATTTGGACTCGACTGGGCTACATATATTGATGATCGAAAATCAGTTACAGGTTTTTGTATATACCTTGGAGACAATCTTGTGGCTTGGTGCTCTAAGAAACAACACTCTATCTCTCGATCCAGTACTGAAGCTGAATTCCGCAGCCTTGCTCATTGTACCACTGATATCCTCTGGCTCACTTCACTTCTTCGTGAAATAGGTGTTCCTCTTCAACATATCCCTATTATTTCGACAGACAATATAGGTGCTGAAGCTCTTGCTGCTAATCCGGTTCTCCATTCTAAGGCAAAACATATTGAACTGGACATCTACTTTGTTCGAGATAAAGTCAGCCAACAGCTCCTTCGTGTGCAACATGTTCCATCCATTGATCAAAAGACTGATATTCTCACTAAGCCACTAATAGGACAATCTTTCACGAGGCTCCGGACCAAGCTCAAGGTTGTCCCTTCCCCACGTTCAGATTGAGGGGGGATGTTAAGATCAATCACCACTAATCAATCCATCTGTCCTCTTTAGTGCACCTAAATCCATCATAATATTCTCAATAATGCCGTTATCATTTTGTACCACATTGTACCTGCAATGATTGGTGGAATTGTCCTTGAATATTCCCTGATTTAGTGTAGCCGCTAGGATGCTTACAAGTGTAACAATCTCAGGCTATGTAATGATCTATATATACATGTAGCAAGGTTCACACTTGATATAATGAATGAATACAAAAATATAATTTATGCATCTTAGTCTTCCTGCTGCAATGCTTAAGTCTCATTTCAATGTTAGTGATACCTTTCATTTTCTTGGTTTTCTTCCACTGTGAGCGCGCTGAATATGATAATTGATATATATGATCCCAAAATAGCTAAATAAAATTAGTACTTGTCTGCCTTTATTCATGTACATGTTGCTGAAATTTCACGTTCTACCAATTCAGTTGATTGTGGTTTCTCACTAGATAATGCGACTCTTCCCGAGATGACTACTTACTCACTCCCCGACTCCGTCCCACTGACAAATATGATAATTCACATCGATTAGAAAAACATAAAAAGTATAATTAAAATTATAATCTTTTTCCATATTCTTCCTATTTTATCCTTGCATTAAATGAGCCCAACTATATTGAAAAAAAATAAAAATTTGTTAAAAATAAAGTGAATTAAATAGGGGTATTTTAATCGATTGTAGTATAATCAATACTCTCAATAAGGAAATAAATCTATAATTTGGGACGCACGATGAAGGAAAGATGGCCTATCTTAGTGGGACGGAGGGAGTAACTTTTCATTTTTTCTTTGTGTATAATTTGTTTACTTTGGATCGAAATTTGTCATGGTATTAACATAAATATTATTTGTCTCATGATCTCAGGATTGATCAATCTTTTTCTAGCTAAGTGTACATTAATTAGATGGCAGGCTACTTTCATTAGTATTTTTTAGAATTCATTTTTGGAGTAATTAATTATAAAGTGAATTAATAGATAACTCAATATAGAAAAACAACTTCAATGTGTAATTCTCAAATGGATTGGTATATTAAAATTGATTTATATAAAACCCCTAGATGAAAGGGAATTGAGTGATAAACATTCTTGCCTTTTAAGATTAAACTTCTTAGTGAATCAAGAGCAATATAATACACTTATGCCTTGTTTTTGCACATCATACATACATAATCATGCTTAATATTGTATTTGTTAGTCCTTAGAAGAGTTCATGATACATAATAAGCCCGACATGCTAACTACATGATTGTGGATCCGTCCCTCTTGCTCTGATACATAATCAAGAACCTTTGGACAATCAAGATAAAGATTACAGACGATGACATTTTTAACCCTTCATCTTAAATCACTTCCACTCAATTTATAATATATAATCATCTATATAATATAAAAACAGAATAATGCTATTTGAGGTAAATTCCCGCCAAAAATGAGTTGTCGAAAATAGAAAGTAATAATTATTAATTAAAAACATGCTCTGTCTTGAAAACATACAATATATTAATTTTTATTTCCATTTATTTTATTTTATATTTCAGAATGGACTCTTCGTATATCGGGCCGTAGAAAAATTCAACCAAATTCAAATATTTGTTGCATAGAAATTGTTTCCAATTAAATGTTGATGCATTGGGAAGCTACAAACTTACTATTAACTTTTTAGATTTTATCTTATTTATTTATTCATTTTTTGAAAAATTCTTATTTATTCGTAAAATGCGATGGAATGTGTACAGTTGCACTGCTCTAATTAAATTCGAAGTTGCATTGAACAACTAAAAATTGTCTTGAAATTTGACATTTATAAGCAAATATAAGTAGGTCCAATCCCTTTTTCAAAACCCACCCATTGTTAGCAATAGAATACAATCAAGAGAGCTGCAAAATCAAATCTAAATAAACAAGAGATTGCTATAAAATGGTCCCTCATATCAATCCAACAAAAATGGTACGGTATGAACTTAGTTTCTTTTTTTCCCTTCTGAGTACTTAATGAATTTCTATTTCATCTCCTTAATCCCTTTTTCTTATTATAAATTAGGTACCAATAGTCCATTTAACAATCTAGCGTGTGAATAAATCGATAAATACCAGCTATATATGAAAATCATTTGCATGCTGTAAATTTTTCTAACGCGACAGACAAAAAACGTGAGCATTTAAACTTTATAGTGGCACACAAACTTAAAAAAAATAAAAGTTATTTTTGCTAATATGTTTTTTGAAAGATTATTTTTCTTTCCCATCCATATTTTTAAAATTCAATTATACTATGCTGCAAGTTGAAAAAATAAATTAATTACAACTAATACAGAATTAAAAAATATATTAAATAGATACTCGTGTATAAATAGATACAGGGCATTTAAATAAAAGTAACCCAAAAATAATCTACTCAAAATATTGCAAGTCTTAATTCCCTTAACATGTAAATATTTGGTCCTCAAAATCAGTTTCTATAATGAATATTTTTTTTTGTTTTTATATAAGTTTTGGATTCTTTTAGTACATATTATTCCTATATATCCAAAGCAAGTATGTCATAAAAAATAGGAAAAATAGAGTAAATCAGCACCCGGGAGATGTCATTTGACTCATTTGGTGTGTAAATAATTTATATCTTAAAGATTATATCATTGATCTGGAATGTTTCTTTCACACATTCAAAACGTATAGTTATGTTTTGAATAAAAAAAAAAACAGATGCGCTACACTTCCATGAGATAATTATGGAAAAATTATAGATATAATCTAGATCGTATTGACAAATTATAGATCTGAATTTCATTGTTACCTTTTATTTCAGTTCTGAGACATGAAAATATATTTAAAGTAAATAAATAGTATTTCCCTATGAAATCAATCGGAAACATACATAAGTATGTAAACAAAAATAAACAAATCGAAAAAATAACATTATTTGAAAAATATTATCCCAAATGTTATTTTCGCAAAAAAAAAACGATGAATAAAAACGAAAATCATTTTCCTAAAACCAAAAGCGAATAATAAAAACTATTAAAATCAATATCATCCGTGATAATAGAAAATAAACCATTTATAAGTTTTTTCTGTCGACAGAGAAATATATGTTTAAACATAAAAAAATTAAAAAATGTGAGAGAACCGAACCAAATTTTAAGATTAGAATGTAGATTTTAAAAAAATTCATTTCTTTCCACAGATCCGAGGAAAGGAGCCTTATTCTTAGAAAAACTAACAAAACTATAAATCCGTGATTATCATGTCGAAAAAATATGCTGGAGCATAAAAAGAGTCAAAAAAATAATATAAAAGTGATATGAGTATAAATAATGAGATTTTTCCAAAAAGAAGAGTATTTCCTGGAATTTCTCATACAAAAATTACTTGGGGAAGTCCATAGTTCAGTTTTTTGTTTAATTTTTTGAAATAATGTAATTCATTCAACTCAATTTGGCCAAGATTTTTTTTTATCTGTGTGTTTTTTTACTCACTCATTTTGTATAATTTAGTTTCATAAAATACTGATATTTAACATTGTAGTATTCTAAGTTCAACGAAAAGCATGTTTTATACAATATATATAGGGAGGGGATCCTGTGAGACGACCCTCCTAGGTTAGTCCATAGGACTAAATCTACATCATCCAAATAGTAAATCAATGACCAAGATATATTACAATATATACAACATTTCATAAGTAAGTATACAACAGAAGGGATAAAATAGGAATCCAGGAAATTAAATATAGTAACCGCTTCCTAAAAATTAGGGACATGATTTGTATTGATCACGTCCTCATAATCAAGCGATTCACCTTTCCTTTCTCTCCCTTTCCATTCGAACCTGCAAATTATTCAAATATGTCAACAAAATCGTGCAACAATTAATGAAAAATATACAATTACACTAAACTAACTATACATTAAAAGCTTAGCAAGTATACATAAACAATTAACTAAGTATACAATTACACTAAACTACCTATACATTAAAACTTTACTAAATATACAGAAACATTTAACTAAGTATACAATTACATTGAACTAACTATTCATTAAAATAATACTAAGTATACAAAAATATTTAACTAAGTATACAATTACACTGAATTACTTATATAACTAAGTATACAATTCCATTGAACTAAGTATACAAATCCAGAGAACTAAGTATACAAATTCACTAAACTACTTACTAAACTACTTATATAACTAAGAATATGATTCTACTGAACCAAGTATACAAATCCACTGAACTAAATATACAATAAAACATGACTAAGTATACAAATACACTGAACTAAGTATACAATAAAACAAATGTTCACAAATATGGCGGAAAGAAGTATCAATTTTGAAAAAAACGCTTGAAGTTGATGATTTTTCCTCCCTAAAAATCGAGTAACTGAAAAGGTAGGATTATGTTTCCTTAAAAATAGCTAATAACCGTCCAATTAACATAACTAATTAAATATAAAAGTACAATTATATCCTTATATGCCTAAATTAACTAAAATGATATACACCATCCAAAATTTTAAATCAAAAGTCCATAAGTGTTCTTATGGACTAACCTAAAGAGATTGGTCTCATTTGAACCAATCCCTATATGTATATATATATATATATATAGGATTTGGTTCAAATGAGACCACCCTCCCTAGGTGAGACAGTGTGGACTCATCTTACCCATTGATCTTAAAAAATGAAGGGATGTGATTAATTTGTTTTTTTTTAATTATTTCCTAATTTTCACTGATTTTAAGGGTAAGATTGTAATTTTGTAATTCAAATTAGTGGTCCCAGTGGATTTTATGGTTCAAATTAGTGGTCCCAGCGGATTTTATGGTCTGAAATTGACACTGCCGGATTTTGTGGCGGAATTTAAGGAACCTGTTTTCTTTCCAAATATTTTTAGTTTACAGCATAGTTAGGGTTCTTCTACTGCATAATTAGACATCAAATAATACATATTTAGTTATTTTGTTGGCACTGTTTTACGAAAACAAGACATAATTGAATATAACGTACATCATATGTAGTTATACTACACTGCATAAATAGGTTCAATATAATGTATATTTAGTTATGAAAATGGGATGTTGCTTTTGGAAATTATAAAAATGGGATGTTACATAATGTCTTATATTTAGTTATTCCACAATGCATAGATAGTTTCTAGATAATACATAGTTAGTTGATTTTGTTGCATAGTTTATGACGTCTTGCATAGTTGGATATCTTTGTACTACATATTAGTTTTTTTACGCATAGATAGTTTTTCGGATAATGCATATTTAGTTGAGTTTTGTTGCATATTTAGTTTTCGAACTCACTGTTCGTTATTTCTCTGTAATATTGCACCGATTTTTCTTGTTTTTTCTCTGTAATTTTCATGAACTATAATTTTTGAGTTTCACAATTTTCTTTATTTGCGTTAATGGAGGAATGAGAGAGAGAGAGAGAGAGAGAGAGAGAGAGAGAGAGAGAGAGAGAGAGAGAGAGAGAGAGAGAGACGTGAGATTGAGAATATGGGAGATGTATGAGAGAGAAAGAGATTTGATTCCATTTTTGTAACTAACTAGTTATGTTATTTTACCCTACTACCCTTATATTGATTAATGTAATATTTTAATATATTTTTTATCCATTAAATTATACCCATTGATTAATAGTGAGGGATGGTTGAGATTAGTCCATTGTGTCTCACCTAGAGACATGGTCTCACTTGATCCTCCCCCTATATATATATATATATATATGTATATTTATAATGATATGGCATGTTATTTAATTTTTTGTAAAGTTTTTTTAGGTAATCAATCATTACTGATGTTATTTATATCCATGAATCTCTTCATAATTATTTATCTTTCATATGATTAAAATTGTCCCAACACTTCCATTAGAGTCATTTAAAACAAGGAAAGATAGTTGATAGAGAACCACATGTAACTCAATGTAAATTAAAAAATATATGTTAAATTTTAAAACTCATATGTCTTCAATTTATTTATTTATTTAATTTTGCTTAGTAAATAAACTTCACAAAATATATTTCGTTCCACCCTATAAAGAAGTGAACAATGACCCAACAAAATTTGTCAATTGCTTCATTTCCATATGAAATTCTATATATATACTAATTTATATTTATGTATTGATTTCCAATTTTCTCTCTCTCTCTCTCTCTCTCTCTCTCTGTGCTTAATTTCACGTTCGTTCTCACGTACTTATGTTTTTTTTTTTTTTTTAGAAATACAAAATGGAGATTCAAATTATATGTCTTATTGAACAACACAACGGTATTGATATTGCTTGCAAAAACAAAATTGTATTAATATTATAATATTTTGTTCTCTTGGTCTTATGACTTATTATTCGATTATTTAATTCAATTTATTATTTTATATTTTATTATTTATATAGATTCTACCAATTTGAATGCCCAAAAAAATGTATTTTTCTTTGTGCATCGCACGGGTGGAATTCTAGTATCAATTAAAGCAAATGGGCCTTAATCCACTGAACATTAATACACATGAAACATACTATCTTGTAAGAAAAACCATTGTTAACTAGAACTTTTATTTCTTTTTTATCTAATATTCCTTCCCTTAAACTCTGCAGTCCGAATTCTCTAGCTATTTCGAATTGTATTTCATTTTCTTATTTTAAGTATATATTAATGTCAAAATATATGGACGTATACTTGATATACTCAAAGGCATGAGATGAAACACAATTTGAAATAAATAATCTTGGACGCAAACAAGGAGCTAATATTACTCATTCTTCTCTAACAACATTCCACCTCTTCCACACACTCACATCTCTCTTCTTCTCTCCCAAACAACATAATAATAGAGAAAAAAAAACAATGACCACAACGTATGGCACAATCCCCACATCAACACCACCACCCGACCCGCCAATTCTGACCCACGCCCGTCAACGGATCAGATCCGGAATCGGAACCCGGCGGCCATGGAAAGAAATGGCGATCTCCTTCTCAATCCCAGAAAGCCTAAATGCCGCCATCCACCGCGTTCAAACCAACTTCTCCTATTTCCACGTCAACTATGCCATCATCGTTTTGTTCACGCTTTTCGTTAGCCTTCTATGGCACCCAGTCTCCCTCATAATGTTCATCGTCATCATGGCTGCATGGATATTTCTGTATTTCCTCCGCGATGACCCGATCATCGTATTCGGGTATGGGGTGGAGGAACGGGTTATTTTGGTGGTTCTGTCAGTTTTTACGGTGGCTTTGCTGTTACTGACGCATGCGATGGTGTTCATGGCCGGGCTGGCGGTGGGGGTGGTGGTGGTGGTGGCTCATGGAGTGTTTAGAAGGACGAATGATTTGGTTTTTGATGAGGAGGAAGGCGGCGGCGGCGGTGGTGAGAGGGTGGTGGTGGATTTGAAAGAGACTGCTTCTGCTTCTTATTCTTCTTCATCTTTATAGGAAATCAAATTTAGATGAACTTGATGTTATTTATTTATCTGTCCTTAATTATATTGACATATATATAATGGAATGTGGTTATGTGAGAGTTGCCATCTTTTGCTTCTTCAAGACTGTTGTGTATACAACAAATTATTTTATCGGTCTTCAATTTTTGTAATTACGATTGTGCTAACCTTTTTTTTTTTTTTTGAAACAATGTGCTAATTAGATTTTTTATTATTATTGTTGATGTCTGAATTTGCTCAACAAGAAACTAAATATAAAAATAATGACTGGAAAAATATAATTAATGGTTGTAAAGTGCCTTTTTTATTGAACGGCCGAGCTTAAGTGTTTTTGCAGGTTTCTGGCTTTACAGAGTTTTTCTATATTGGTCCCTCCTTTTTATTTTTCTCTTCTAGATCAATACTATTTGTACTATTACATTTACTATCATTATAACTATACTATTAGTGGGACACTTGTATCCTCCTTGTTATGCATGGATTGAATATTAAGACACTTGTCTTCTCCCTGTTGTGTACGAGTTGAATGACTGCCATGTGGCGGAAAGTGCTTATTGACCTGTCCCATTGTTGTTTTGCAAGGTGGCAACTTGGTCTACCACTGTGGTAAGCTGGTCCTCTGGTCGGCCTTTTCTAGTCTCCGGCCTCTAGCGGCCTTTCTAGTCTCCGGCCTTTGGTCGGCCCTTCTGGTCTCCGGACTTTGGTCGGCCCTTTCTGGTCTCCGACCTCTCGTCGGCCTTTCTCGTCTCCGGCCTTTGGTCGGCCCTTCTGGTCTCGGGACTCTAGTCGACCCTTTCTGGTCTCCGGCCTCTGGTCGGTCTTTCTGGTCTCTGGTCTTTGGTCGGCCCTTGTGGTCTCGGGACTCTGGTTGGCCCTTTCTGGTCTCCGGCCTCTGGTCGGCCCTTTCTGGTCTCCGGCCTCTGGTCGGTCTTTCTGGTCTCCGGCCTCTGGTTGGCCCTTCTGGTCTCCGGACTTTGGTCGGTGATTGGCATGTATTTTGCATGTATTTTGGGCTTAATTTTGGTTAGAATATATTGATATGCATGCATTACATGTGTAAATAGGGCTTTACTCCTGTTTTGTGGAAAAAGATTACGCTTTGCTCGTTTTGTAGGAATTTATCGATAATTGTAGCATTTTGGCAACAATTCGGAGCATTGCAATCGCCAATACTTGATTTGAAGTACGAAGTCTGGAGTTGAATCGAGAAGAAGTCAAACGAACCGAGCGAAAAAAGGAAAAAAAATGGCCAAGTGCTTGTTGCGACAGGTGAGCACGGGCATGGCGTGCTCCCTAGCACAACCCGTGCTCAATCCTAACTCAGGCCTCAAGGTTCGACATATAGCACAGCCTGGTCGTGCCATACAGCACGGCCCGTGCTCCATGCTGTGATTTGGACAATTCATGCGGCACCCAGCACGGTGGGCTGGGCGTGCCCTAGCGCACGGCCCGTGCGCCTCTGCGGGAAAAACCGAGTTTGACTCGTTGTGTACTAGATTTCGGCCTAAACGAAGTACAAATAGAGTTGGGGCGGCCACAAATAGGGACACACTGATTTTTACCTTAGAAAGCAGAGACAAGAGCAGTTTTCCACCAGAGAATTGGAGAGATCGATCAAGACCGCAACCACACCTTCGAGGATTGGAGATAGATCGAGAGATCGTCATCATCCCCGAGTTCACTCATTCCATAGTATCATTATTTTCAATTAGTTTAGACATGAACATTAATAATTTGTCTATGGATTATTTATTTTCTATGTCTGGCTAAACACTTTGTGATTCCGGGGTTTGGGAGTAAGTTAATGGATACTTTTGTTTGATGATTCATTGCAATCAAAGTTAATGTTTTCCAACCCTATTCAAGTACTTTGCTTTTAATTCTTGTTTTATCAAAAAAGCTATTGGTTTAACTTGTTTTGATATTTTGATTCATAATTCGGACAGATGAGTTTTAATATTAGATCTATGAGTACTTGACATGAATAGCTTGCATGATTGAGAAGTCTGTGAATATTCGTGAGGCCTTTTAATCTTATGATCTTTTGGGAGTTGGATATCTCATGTTGAGTAGAGATGCTAGCATAGATATTCCAATCAACGCTCTTACATGCATCTCGAGAGAGAGGGTAAATTACTTTTGTGATTGGTCTATAGGGAAGAATACGTTTAACTTTGGTTGATTAATGTGATAATAAAAGGGAATATTAACTGAAACCATAACCCAGGAATCCATTCATTCATACTTGATCTTTTAATCCACTCTTTGCTTTGTTATTCTAGGATAATTTCTGCTTTAGTTATAAAACCAATTCACTCACTTTCGATCGTCTAGATAAAAATAAAGCTATTATAATCCAGTACTTAGTACATTAATTTATTAGTCCCTGTGGATTCGACCTTGCTAACCCTATTCTATAAACTGCACCGTACACTTGCGGTGAAGCTAAAAAATAAGGCGAACAAGTTTTTGGTGCTGTTGCCGGGGACTAATTAAATTTTAGTACTAATATTGCGATAAATAGAATTATTTTTAAATTAGACATTTTTCTTTCTTTTTATTTTTGTTGTTTAATTTTACTTCTACTTTGGGTTTGACTTGTTTTCTTTAGTTGGTTCAGGTAGTGCATGAACACTTGCTCGAAGCAAGGAAAATTAGCACCGTTCATACCGGAGGTTGAGGCTTTTGCTAGGCGAAATAGTGCGGCTACTAAACGAGCAGAAAGACAGCAAGAACAGACCATGGCAGGCATAGAAGGTAATAGCGGAGGCAATAATGGGGTCGATAACAAAGGTTCCGGTGGCTCCGACAGTCCAGCAGCAAGCGATTCGCGATTACTTTCGCCCACAGACCAATCGCAACTATGGTGTAATTGCCAATGTCCCAATCAATGCGAATAACTTTGAGCTGAAGCCAACACTGATATCGATGGTGCAGCAGAATCAGTTTGGGGGTTTCCCATCTGAGGATCCCAACTCTCATCTTGCGAACTTCATACATATTTGCAATACCATCTAGATGAATGGGGTGACTGATGATGCTATACGTCTTCGCCTATTCCCTTTCTCTTTAAGGGATAAGGCTAGGAACTGGCTAGGCACCCTAACTCAGGGGAGTGTGAACAATTGGGATAAGCTGAGTCAGAAGTTTTTGTTTAAATACTTCCCACCAAGCAAGACACTATAGCTCAAAAGTGAGATTACTCAGTTCAGGCAGTTTGACTCTGAGCCTTTGTATTAGGCCTGGGAGAGATTCCGAGATTTGTTGAGGAGGTGCCCGCAAAGACGGATTTCCCAAGATCAACCTCTTGCTTCTCTTACAATGGGTTGATGGGGCAGACTAGATCCTTTGTGGATGCTGCCGCAGGGGGCGCACTACTTGCGAGGTTTCCGGAGGATGCATTCAACTTGTTGGAGGAGATGGCAATGAATAGCTATCAGTGGCCCTCCGAAAGGACTAATGTGAAAAGGGTAGCCAAGTTTTTGATTCGGACCCATTAAAGAGTTGATGCCAGGATAGCCGTATTGACAAACCAATTGAGTGCTTTGACAAAGGCAAATGAGGGAAACGCAGGTGCAAGTAATGGGGGAGTTCCTCTAGATCTGATAGAGGAAGCGAATTATGTTAATAACCGGAATTTCAACAATTTCCGGAACAATCAAGCTCCTACCCATTACCATCCGGGTTTGAGGAACCACGAGAACTTCTCCTACGCGAACACGAAGAATGTGATACAACCACCACCGGGGTTTAATGTGACAAACGGTGTCATTAATGCGGAGCCAAAGCCATCTTTAGAGGACATTCTTGCCTCATTCATGAGTGAGACGAGGAACAGATTTACCAAGGATAAGGCGAAGATGGATAAAATCAAAAATCATGTCACACAATTAGCCAACATTATGGGGTCCCAAATGAAAAATCTTGAAACCCAAATTGGCCAATTAGCTACGATTATTGGTGGGCAACATCATAAAGGTCAATTTTCGAGCAACGCAGAGGTTAACCCCAAGGAACAGTGTAACGCCATTCGTCTGAGGAGTGGTACGGACTATGAAGGGCCGAAAATACCAGAAATTATTGAACAGTCGCAGGGGGCACGACCCGTGCTCCCCACAGGGGAAGCGTTCAAGAAGCCGGGAGACGCAGAAACCGAAGCAAAGAGTGATGTTGAGGCTGAGGAAGGAGTTGAGGACCGTGTTACTGAACAAAAGGGGCTGAGAAGCTTAAATCTTTCTCTAACTCTGATCTTTCAAATTTTTCTATACCACTTCCTTTCCCTCAACATTTTAAAAAGAAAAAGTTAGATTCTCAATTTGCTAAATTCTTAGACATCTTTAAGAAACTGCATATTAACATACCATTTGCAGACGCATTGGAGCAGATGCCCAATTATGCGAAGTTTTTGAAGGAAGTGATGTCCAAGAAGAAAAAGTTGGCAAAATTCGAGACAGTCAATTTGACCGAGGAGTGCAGCGTGATCATTCAAAGGAAACTACCACAGAAGCTCAAAGATCCGGGGAGTTTCACTATTCCTTGTGCTATTGGTGGTGTAGTATTTAATAAAGCACTTTGTGATCTAGGAGCAAGTATTAATTTAATGCCCTTATCCATTTTTAGGAAACTTGGATTAGGAGAGGTGAAGCCGTCTACGGTCACCTTACAGCTAGCGGATAGATCACTAACATATCCTAAGGGAATCATGGAGGATGTGCTTGTGAAGGTAGACATGTTTATATTCCCTGTGGACTTTTTAGTGCTTGACATGGAGGCAGATTGAGACGTCCCTCTGATACTCGGGCGTCCATTCCTAGCCACTGCACGCGCATTGATAGATGTACGAAAAGGAGAGCTCACACCACGAGTTAATGATGAGCAAGTGTTGTTCTCCATCTATAAGGCTGGGAACCATCATGATAACTTGGAGTATTGTAAATCAATATCTATCATCAATTTAAGTGCTAATACTTTTAATCCGAGTCATTGTGTGTGTGCTATAGATCATGTACAGGACGTACAAAATTGTGAGAAAGCAGAGCACACGATAAGGACCAGCAGCTCGGAAGCAAGCGTGTACTGCCGTTCACACGAAGCAAACGAGAAGAACATGGCATTTGACCGATGGGTAACTTCTACGCTAGAGGCATTCAAAGGAGGTTCGAATCTATGCGAGTTGAATTGGCAAGGAGAAGAACAGGAAGAAGTGACACGCCTCACTTTGCTAGAGCCGTGATCGAGTAAACAGGCGTCAAGCTATAGCGTTAAATTTAGCGCTTGTTGGGAGGCAACCCAACGGTTTTGCTGTTTTATTTCTTCCCATGTTTTTTTTGGTTTGTTTTACCCTTTTCTAAGTTAGGATTTATTTGCTTTAATAGGTTAGGATTTTTCCTTGTTTTCCTTAAAAAAAAAGTGAAAAAAAGTTTCGAGCTAAAGTTCGGTGCCCAGCACGGGCAGGGCGTGCGCCATGTGCACGGCCCGTGCGGGCACCAACCCAAGTAATGGAATTCTCGGCACCCCGCACGGGCCGCCTGTGCATAAGGCGCACGGCCCGTGTGGTCCCCAGACTTTTGAACCAAATGTTCGGCCCCTAGCACGGGCTGCCCGTGCCATAGAGCACGGCCCGTGCTCCCGTCTGCTGAGACAGACTTAAGACGGGCAGGAGGCCAAATGTTTTCACAAAACACTTCTCTCTCTCGCGCAGACATACACAAGATCGAAGCCCTCTCGATTTTTTTCGCAAATTTCACCTAGATTATCACCACAAATCACTTCCCACACTACTCTCACAAGAATTACACCTTTGAAATTGCTTTGAAGAGAAGATTTGAGTAGAAAAACACCTAGGGTTTCAAACTTCAACTCTTTTCGAATTCTTGGGATTTAAGGTATGAATTGCACTTTTTATTTCGAATTTCTTGAGGATTATGGATTAGAGTTACTATATGGCGCATGCTTGATGATTTTGCCATGAATTTGATTGAATTTTTCTATTGGGCATTTTATCGAACACCTTGTGGGTTGTTGAATTGGGATGTCTTTGGTTGATTGCTTGATGAATTATACATGAGCTCGATTGTTTAGGGTGTTAGTGATTCACTGCAATTATATTGTTGTTTGGGCTTGGAATCTTAATTGCGAATTAAATTGTGTAGATGAGACACTATGCCTTACATTGATTGTTGTATGAAATTCGTCGTTTTTACTTGGCACGTACAGATTCTCACAAGTGTATTGCCAGGTACTCATTCGAACAAATGGTTGAACCAAGGAACCGACCGAATAGAGGTAGATGAGGATGGGGGGCCGCTGTTGCACGTACGCCACCACACCCAGACAGCCCCGAGGCTTATGGGCTCACTTTGACAGAGAATGATGAACTGGATAGGTGGAACCGGCTGATCACTCGTTCTTTCATACCCACACGCTATGCTGACGATGAGTGTACCCGAGCTATCGGGATACATGAGGAGGTGTGGCACATGTTTGAACGAGTGGGATAGACCGACTTCATGCAAGGACGGTGGCCGATATTCAAAACACTCGCGCTCGAGTTCCTGAGCACCGTGGAGGTTACGGAGACGCGAGTAAGGAATGAGCCTCAAAATATCCGGTTTAGATTGGGCAACGTATGGAGGCACGTCACTATCACCGAACTTAACCAGATTTTTAGGGTACCATCAGACACCCCGTACCGGACCGCTGCAAATTATAACTCGCATGAATTCTGACAATTGTTGATTGAAACCCCAGAAACCGGCCTGATGCAATATGCGGCATGCACATCTAAGACCTCGTCACTCCGCAACCCCGTATTCCGCTACATCCAAAAAGTGACGGCCTATTTAGTGTTCGCTCGGCATAATAACGGGGGTATGCAAGCTTGTGATCTATACCTCCTTTGGTGTATGCTCACCCGTACCCCTTATAATATGGCGGCGTACTTATGGAACACGCTGTTTACATTTCTCAGCAGGACGCGGGGATAATATTAATTGGGGGAATGATAACCCCCATTTCTCAACATTTTGGGATTGAGATGCGCCGAATGGAGCCGATTGAGGAAGTCGAAGCATCAACATGACCGCCCTCTGATAGGTGTGAGTTTTTCATGTATTTTGGGGCGTATTTATGGCTAAAATGGTGACTAAACGTGCATAAACTCATACGAAATGATTCATATTCGCTTTTTGTGGGAAAGATATTATGCGTTGTTCGTTTTGTAGGAATTTAGTGATATTTGAAGGGACTTGGATACAAATACGAGCATTCCGAAGAAGAAATACCACAAATGATGGAAAATACCTGACGCACGGGTAGGGCGCGCGCCTAAGCACCACCCGTGCGCCCCTGGGAAAGCAGAAATGAAGGTACAGCAATGCGCACGGGTAGCCCGTGCGTTGAACGCACCACCCGTGCGCCACTGAAGGTCAGAACATATCCTACGGACATGCACACGGGTCACCCGTGCGTATCACGCATGGCCCGTGCGATGATTGGTGAACAGAAGAATTTCCTACGGACTTGCGCACGGGTAACCCGTGCGTCCACGCACGGGTAGCCCGTGCGTCCCTGCTGGACTGCATTACTTTGACAGCAACATGACCTAGAATTTGAGGGGGTATTTGAGCACTTTTGGGGGCGCACACCAAGGACATTCTGGCATTTTTTGGGATCTACAACACAAGACAAGAGTATATTCTTGGAAGAAGACATCAAGGGATAATCGGGTTGCATCGGAGCTCAAGGAACGGAGATCATTCGAGAGATTGTCGACTTTCCTAAGTTTTTCTTGCTTCTCTTGTAGTTTTCACCTTTCATTTTTAGTTGTCATGGTTATGAAGAATTTGTATATGGATTGTTTAGAAATCATGTGTAGCTAAACTCTTTAGATTTCCGGGTTTTGGAAGTAGATTAATGAACTCTTGTTGGATGTTTTAATCTTAGTTAAAGTTATTATCTTGAAGCCTATTTGAGTACTTTGAGCTTATTCTTGTTTTATCACTTGATCAATGATTTAACTTGTTTGATATATTGATTCATAATTCGAGAGATGAGTTTCAATATTAGATGTTGAGTACTCGACACAAATATTTGCATGAATCGAGAGGTTTGTAAATATATGTGAAGACATTTGATCTTTTGAACTTTTGGGGGTTGAGTACTTCATGTTGAGTAGAGATGCTAGCATAAGTATTTCAATCTACGTTTTATATGTATCTCGAGAGGGAGGATAAAATATCTTTGTGATCGTCTTATAGGAATATTGATAATAACTTGGCTTGGATTAAATCGGATAACAAGAGTGATATTAATCAAAACCTTAACTCGGGAATCCATTTCATCATTTTGATACTTCTATCAATTGTGTTATCTTAATCTTGTGTTTTAGGATTCTAACTTGTCTTAATCTCATAACAACAATCATCAAATTACGATCGTCTAAATAAAAATAAGCTATCTTGGTTAATACTTAGTACATAAATTTATTAGTCTCCGTGGATACGACCTTGCTACCCTTTTTCTATAGAGGAAAAAACATTAAACCCCCCAAACTACGCGGTTTTTTGCACTTTACCATATAAACTAATTTTCTTTACACTTTACCATACAAATTATACAAGTTTTGCACTTTGCCCTATAGCATTCATCGCCGGTGGAATATTCTCCGAATATTCCAAAGACATGTCCTTCAGCGTGAGGGCAAAACCGTCTTTGCCTAAAATTCAAATAAAAATAGTTACACTTTACCATATGAACTTTGTTAAGAATTTCACTTTGTCATCTGAACTTTGCTCAATTTTCACTTTGCCATATCAATTTATGAAAATTAAAAAAATTATGTGTATATACATTTGTTTATCTTTTATTTTTAATTTTTATTCGTAAAAGAAAAAATCTATCAATGGAAATATTTTAGGGTTTAGGTTTATAATTAAGGTGGGTACAAATATCACTGATATCGATTTGTTTTTGGTGGTTTAGACATCTTTGAATTGTTATAAGGTTTAAACATTTTTATATTGATTTCATCCTAATTTTCTAATGTGATGTTGCTTTAGATATGTATTTTTAATTCTTAGTTCAATTCATAATTGCATATTAAAAACTTGATTATAATGTTAACGATTTAATTTTTTTCATAAATTCAAATATTTTCACGTTTGGCTAAATTTTCTTGTGAGAAACGTTTGGTCGATTACCACACTACATTGCTCTCGTACTCTTATAAGTAGAGGTTAAACTCAATAGGTATTTTGTGAACGAACAAAACCCATAATTGAACAGAAAATTCTGTACGCATCGTGTGCTGGATATTGTACCAAAATAATCAGTTCGACTCAATCTTTTATCATACTTTTTTCGATTTTTCGTTTGGTACTTTGGTAAATAAAAATTTTGCAAAAATAAAATAAAATAAATAATATCTATTTAGTATTTTTTTTAATTTTAGTATGCAAAAATTAAATTATTATATAAAAATAAGTAATAATTAATATATATGAGAATATATAATATAAAAGTAATTTGGTATATGCTAAATTTTCTATTTCAGTTCACTCACAATATGGTTTAAACTCATTTTTGTGATTTTTATGTATTAAACAAGATAAATAAATATATGTACACATAATTATTTTAATTTTCTTTAATTGATATGGCAAAGTGAAAATTGCGCAAAGTTTAGATGGCAAAGTAAAATTCTTAACAAAGTTCAGATGGTAGAGTGTAACTACTTCACTTTGAATTTTAGTCAAAGACAGTTTTGCCCTCACATGGAGGGCACATACCGGAATATTCGGAGAATATTCCACCGGCGATGACCGCTATAGGGTAAAGTGCAAAACTTGTATAGTTTGTATGGTAAAATGTGAAAGAAATTAGTTTATATGGTAAAGTGTAAAAAATCGCATAGTTTGGGGGGTTTAGTGTTTTTTCCTCTTTTCTATAACGTACACCGTACACTTGCGGTGAGCTAAAAAAAATAAAGGCGAATAAGTTTTTGGCGCCGTTGCCGGGGACTAATACAAATTTTGGTGCTAATATTGCGATAGATGAAAATATTCTTAATTTAGACATTTTTATTTTATATTTTGGTTTAACTTTTATTCTACATTATTTGACTTGTTCCTTTTAGTTTGGTCCAGGTAGTGCATGAACACGCGCTCTAGGCGAGGGGACTTAATACCGCTCATACCGGAAGTTGAGGCTTTCGCGAGAAGAATCAGTGCTACCACTAGACGGGCTGAAAGACAACAAAATCCGATAATGGGGGATTTGGATGAAGAACACAGGGGTAACAATAGGATCAACAGGATCAATGAGTTACCAATACCGGGGAATAATGGAGTAAACGAGTTACCGATGCCAGTTCAACAACAAGCCATTCGTGATTACTTTCGACCACAAACGAATCGTAATTACGGTGGTATTGCTCATATTCCGATAAATTCCAACAACTTTGAGCTCAAACCGGCACTGATCAATATGGTACAACAGAACCAGTTTGGGGGGTTCGCAACTGAAGATCCTAATTCTCACCTTGCTCATTTTATCCAAATATGCAATACGATCAAAATGAATGGAGTCTCGGATGACGCCATAAGATTGCGCCTATTCCCGTTCTCTTTGAGGGATAAGGCGAGAAATTGGTTGGGTACTTTGATGCAAGGAAGCGTGAGCACATGGGACGAATTGAGCCAAAAGTTCTTGTTTAAATTCTTTCCACCGAGCAAAACTTTGCAGCTCAAAAGTGAGATTACTCAATTCCGACAGTTCGATTCGGAGCCTTTGTTACAAAGATGTCCACAACATGGGTTCCCGGAGGATCAACAGCTATGTTTCCTCTACAATGGTTTAATAGGGCAAACAAGGGCCTTTGTTGATGCCGCAGCGGGAGGAGCATAGTTGGCAAGGTTTCCACAAGATGCCTTGAACCTTCTTGAAGAAATGGCTATGAATAGTTACCAGTGGCCGTCTAAAAGATCCAATGTACGAGTAGCCGAAATTTCGAATGTAGACCCGATTAAAGCGCTAACAGCACAAGTGGCGGCTTTGACAACTCAATTGAGTGTTTTAACGAAAGGGCCAGAAACAAACACGAGCACGGGTAGTGAAGCTCTTCTATATCCAATGGAGGAGGTCAATTATGTGAATAACCGGAATTTCAACAATTTACGGAACAATTCAAACCCAACACATTACCATCCGGGATTGAGAAATCATGAAAATTTTTCCTATGCCAATACAAAGAATGTGTTGCAACCTCCACCGGGATTTAATGCTTCAAATGAAGGTGGAAATGTGGAAGGCAAATCATCGTTGGAGGATGCACTCACCTTCTTCATAAATCAATCGAATGCATTCATGAGTGACACGAGGAGTCGCTTCGCTAGGCAAGATTCTAGGATGGATAAAATGGAACTACAAATGACCCAAGTGACAAGCTCAATAAAGAATCTTGAAACTCAAGTGGGTCAATTGGCTACAATTGTGGGTGGTCAACATCAAAAGGGTCAATTTCCGAGTAATACGGAGATGAATCCTAAGGAACAATACAAGGCCATTCACTTACGAAGCGGCACGGAATATGAGGGGCCTAAAGAAAAATCTGGAAATCTAGAAATTTCAGAGGAAGCATCTAAGCCGGGAACGGTTGAATCGGTGATGAAAGATGGGGAAAAAGAGAGACAAGAGACGGAACAAGCAGTGAGAAGCTAAAATCATCGTCTAACCCTAATATATCTAAATTGCCTATATCTCTTCCCCTTTCCCCAAAGATTTCAAAAGAAAAAGCTTGATGATCAATTTGCAAAATTCCTTGATATATTTAAGAAATTGCACATTAACATTCCTTTTGCAGACGCACTAGAGCAAATGCCAAATTATGCGAAATTTCTTAAGGATGTTATGTCGAAGAAGAGGAAGATGACAAGCTTTGAAACTGTGAATCTGACGGAAGAATGTAGCGCAATCATTCAAAGAAAGCTACCACAAAAACTAAAATATCCGGGAGTTTCACTATCCCTTGTGCTATTGGTGGTAACTTCTTTAATAAAGCGTTATGTGATTTGGGGGCTAGTATTAATTTGATGCCTTTGTCCATTTTCAGGAAGCTTGGACTAGGCGAAGTGAAGCCAACTACGGTGACATTGCAACTTGCGGACCGGTCACTTACTTATCCAAGGGGAATTATAGAAGATGTGCTGGTAAAAGTTGATAAATTTATATTCCCAGTGGATTTCTTGGTTCTTGACATGGAAGAAGATCGTGACATTCCACTGATACTTGGACGTCCATTTCTAGCTACCGGTAAAGCCTTAATAGATGTACAAAAAGGAGAGCTCACTTTACGTATTAATGATGAGCACGTTTTATTTTCTATATATAAGGCGATGAAATTTCATGATACAGTGGAGCATTGTCATTTTTTAGATATAGTTGGTTCATGCATTGAGGACTATGTTGAGCATACATTGTCCACAAATGATTTGGAATTTGGTCTAACCCACTCGTGCTCAATGTCGAGTGTTGTGCTTGATTTTGATAACCAAGATTTGTACGACTATGTTTGTGCCTTAGATCATGTGCAGGAACTACCTAGGAGCGCAAGAGGCGAGAGCGCAAAATCTGAAACAAGGGAGCAAATCCTTCAGGCATGCACGGCCCGTGCGTCCACGCACGGGCAACCCGTGCGTGTTGCTGAAGAGAAAATTGAGGCAGGGGAAGGACACACGAGTCGGGTGCCTGAGCACGGGCAACCCGTGTGTGTTGCCGAAGGTAGAGTTGAAGAAAGAGGGTCACACACGACCCGTGCGTTGGAGCACGGGCAGCCCGTACGTGACCCTACAACAACGATGTCAACGCCGAAACTCAAGCAGCTACCCGAACACCTCAAGTATGCATTTCTTGGGGCAATTAATGAAAATCCGGTAATTGTTTCATCTCTTCTCACTCCGACTCAACTTGATAAATTGTTAAGGGTTTTACGGAAATATAAATCAGCACTCGGATGGTCTATAACTGATTTAAAAGGCATAAGTCCATCCATTGTAATGCATAAAATTCGGATGGAAGATGTTTATAAATCATCAGTGCAAAACCAAAGACGACTAAACCCTATCATGCAAGATGTGGTTAGAAAGGAAGTGTTGAAATGGTTAGATGTTGGGATCATTTATGCTATATCTGATAATTCATGGGTAAGTCCGGTACAAGTGGTGCCGAAAAGGGAGGGTAACGGTAGTGAAAAATGAGAATGAGGAACAAATTGCTACTAGAATTGTTATCGGGTGGCGAATATGCATTGATTATAGAAAACTTAATGATGCCACTCGAAAAGATCACTTCCCCCTCTCCTTTATCGATATGATGTTGGATCGTCTTGCAGGTTATGATTATTATTGCTTTTTAGATGGTTATTCCGGGTACAATCAAATCATGATTGCGCCGGAAGACCAGGAAAAAACAACATTTACATGTCCTTATGGCACATTTGCATTCCGTCGCATGCCATTTGGTTTATGTAATGCACCTGCCACTTTCCAACGTTGTATGATGGCTATATTTCACGATCTAATTGAGAAAGTTATGGAGGTGTTTATGGACGATTTCTCTGTGTTTGGTGATTCTTTTGATAGTTGTCTTCACAATCTTTCCTTAGTTTTACAGCGATGTGAAGAGACCAACCTTGTACTCAATTTGGAAAAGTGCTATTTTATGGTACGCGATGGTATTGTACTTGGTCATCGAGTCTCGTCTGCAGGTTTGGAAGTCGATAGGGCAAAGATTGTAGCAATAGAGAAATTACCACCTCCTACAAACGAAAAATCCATTCGGAGCTTCTTAGGCCATGCCGGATTTTATAGAAGGTTTATTTGTGACTTTTCTAAAATTTCTAAGCCTTTAAGCAAATTGCTAGAAAAAGATGCTGCTTTCAATTTTTCCAATGATTATTTGCAGGCGTTCGAAACGTTGAAGAAGGCATTGGTGACCGCACCTATACTTGTCGCCCCAGATTGGAGTCAACCATTTGAGTTGATGTGTGATGCGAGTGATTTTGCGGTAGGGGCTGTTCTCGGTCAAAAGAGGGATAAATTGTTCAGGTCCATCTACTATGCAAGTAGAACGTTGGACAATGCTCAACAGAATTACACCCCGACCGAGAAAGAGATGTTGGCGATTGTTTTCGCATTTGATAAATTTCGATCATACTTGATTGGGACGAAAATGATTGTTCACACCGACCATGCGGCCATCAAATATATATTTGACAAGAAAGATGCAAACCAAGGTTGATTCGGTGGATCTTACTATTGCAAGAGTTTGATGTAGAAATCAAGGACCAAAAAGGATGTGAAAATGTGGTGGCAGACCACTTTTCTCGAATTGAAAACCAAGAGGGAGCGCAAGGAAGCACGAGATTGATAAAAGAAGAATTTCCTGATGAACGATTACTCATACTTGAGGCAAAATTTCCGTGGTATGCAGACTTTGTCAATGATTGTTTGCAGGCCTTCAAAACGTTGAAGAAGGCATTGGTGACCGCACCTATACTTGTCGCCCCAGATTGGAGTCAACCATTTGAGTTGATGTGTGATGCGAGTGATTTTGCGGTAGGGGCTGTTCTCGGTCAAAAGAGGGATAAATTGTTCAGGTCCATCTACTATGCAAGTAGAACGTTGGACAATGCTCAACAGAATTACACCACGAACGAGAAAGAGATGTTGGCGATTGTTTTCGCATTTGATAAATTTCGATCATACTTGATTGGGACGAAAATGATTGTTCACACCGACCATGCGGCCATCAAATATCTATTTGACAAGAAAGATGCGAAACCAAGGTTGATTCGGTGGATCTTACTATTGCAAGAGTTTGATGTAGAAATCAAGGACCGAAAAGGATGTGAAAATGTGGTGGCAGATCACTTGTCTCGAATTGAAAACTAAGAGGGAGCACAAGGAAGCACGAGATTGATAAAAGAAGAATTTCCTGATGAACGATTACTCATACTTGAGGCAAAATTTCCGTGTTATGCAGACTTTGTCAATTATTTGGCAGCAAGGGTTTTACCTCTGGACCTATCGCCATATCAAAAGAAGAAGTTCTTACATGACGTAAAGTTTTACATGTGGGACGATCCCCTACTCTTTAAGAGGTGCGCGGACAAAATCATAAGACGATGCGTACCTCAAGAAAAGTGGGAGGGAGTCTTACAACAGTGTCATTCCGCACCCTCCGGAGGACATTTCGGCCCAACTCGTACCGCGGCGAAGGTATTGCAAAGTGGGCTATATTGGCCCACTTTATTTAATGACTGTTATTTGTTTGTGCAACAATGTGACAAGTGTCAGTGGATGGGTAACATTTCAAGGAGACACGAGATGCCAATGGCAAATGTAATCAAAGTGGAATTGTTCGACGTATGGGGGATTGACTTTATGGGCCCATTCCCATCATCTTCGGGTTATCAATATTTTCTACTTGCAGTGGAGTATGTATCCCGTTGGGTAGAGGCGATTCCGTCCAAAACAAATGATGCTCAAGTTGTGATGCGATTCCTTAAGAAAAATATATTTACTAGATTTGGCACTCCAAGAGCTTTAATTAGTGATGGAGGGTCGCATTTTGTAAATAAATTGATAAGCAACTTGTTAGCAAAATATGGGGTGAAACATAAGGTTGCATTGGCATATCATCCACAAGCCAATGGGCAAGCAGAAGTGGCTAACCGGGAGATCAAACAAATCCTTGAGAAGACGGTGAACATCAACCGAAAAGGATTGGCGTTAAAATTGGATGATGCTCGTGGGCATACCGGATGCCTCTGAGACACCGTTGGGCACATCCCCGTACCAGCTTGTTTTTGGGAAATCGTGTCATTTGCCGGTGGAGTTGGAACACAAAGCATTTTGGGCGGTCAAGAAGCTAAATATGGATTTTCAAAAGGCCGGTGAAGAGAGGTTGCTCCATTTGAATCAGATGGAAGAGTTTCGGGATGAAGCCTACGAAAACTCCCGAATTTATAAAGAAAGAACCAAGAGGTGGCATGATAAAATGATCAAGAAAAGAGAGTTTTTGCCAGGGGAACTAGTACTCTTGTACAATTCACGCCTTAAATTTTTCCCGGGAAAACTCAAGTCTAGGTGGTCAGGGCCATTCGTAATAAAAAAGTTTTGAATCCTCCCGGAATCATGGAACTATTGACAAAAGAAGGAGAGACTTTCATGGTAAACGGCCAACGGATTAAGCATTACTTCCACCGAGGTAACCAAGAGGAGGTGACATCTATCACCTTGCGCGACCCGTGACTGAACGAAAACAGGCGTCAAGCTAAAAGACATTAAATGTAGCGCTTGTTGGGAGGCAACCCAACGGTTTTTCGCGTGAATTTCATTTTTGTTGTGTGTAGTTTATTTCAATTTTGTGTGTTTTATGTGAAAAAAAAACAAAAAAAAAACAAAAAATGGTGATACCTGAAAATAGCTGCCCAGGGACGCACGGGTAACCCGTGCCTATGCACACCACCCGTGCGCCCCTGGAGAGGGGTTTTTGAGTTGCTACGGCCTTACGCACGGGCCACCCGTGCGCCTCACGCACGGCCCGTGCGTACCTGGAGAGAAATTTTTTGGGGCTACGGCCAGACTCTGTTTTCTTCAAAAATCTCTTCCTTCTTCAAACATAACGATCGCTCACCTTCCCACATTGTGGTAAACTCCCAATTTCTTTCAAAATCCGAGAATATAAACATACTCTTATCATAATCCATTCACAAATTGCATCAAATTAGTGGTTGAATTCAAGAATTGGGAGAAAAGGCACCTAGGGCTCAAAGTTCTTCCCCTTTGTGAAATTTCAAGAATTTCGGTAAGAATCTCCTTCTTTCTTATAAATTTCTTGAGAATTACATGTTGAGGATGCTATTGGGTGCTTGTGATGATATTTTTGCTATGTTTTGGATGAATTCTTCTTTAAGGCAAATTATCAAACACCTTGTGGGCATGTAAATTTGGACATATTTGAAGGAATTGATGATGAATTAGGCTTGAGCTTTGAATAGTAGGGCTTTTAAATGATGATTATCTGTATTTGCAATATTAGTTGATTGCTTGAAGCACAATTGATTGGTTGAATTGACATATGATAACCATTATGCCCTTTGTGACTTGTATGCCCGCATTCATCGTACTTGTGATTGTAATTGTCTGTTTGGGGTTGCTAATGCATGTTATTCCAGGTACTAATTCACAAGTGATGGCGGAGACAATGACCCCGGGTGGAACCACCACAGGAGATCGAACCTGATAGCCCGACGACTTTTGGAGTAGTATTGACAAATGCGGATGCTATAGAGCGTTGGAATAAGCTTGTTGTCCGAGCAATGGGGCCCTCAAAATATGCCGATGATGATTGCACTCGGTTTCTTGGGATACACGAGGATGTGTGGCGATTATTCGAAAGGGTCGGGTGGACGACTTTTATGAGAAGAAGGTGGCCAAGTTATAAGAAATTCACGCTCGAATTTTTGAGCACTGTAAAAATGATCAAAGATATAGGAGGCGAGGTAATCGGGGTGAACTTTCAGTTGGGGAACGTGGAGCGACTATTAAGCACAGAAGAGTTGAACATCATATTTGAAGTCCCTACCGACGCACCTTTCCGACCAGCATACCGGTATGAGCAAGCCGACTTTTGGCGCCTCCTAGTACAAACGCCGGAAATGGGGCCCATGCTATACGAAGCCCGTAATGCTAAATCTTCTTGGATCCGGAATCCGGTATTTTGGTACATACATCGGGTTACGTCGGCCTCGGTCTCCGCAAGGGAAAATATTGGGGGTATGATGGTCCGCGAGTTATATTTATTGTGGTGTATGTTAACGGGTACACCTTACAACACGGCCGCGTACTTCATAGAGCAAGTGGACCATCTAGCGAAGCGGGGAGGTGGTGCTATTACTATAGGAGGTCTGATTACCCCTATTGCCCGCCATTTCAACACCGATTTTAGAGGCATGGAGCCTATACCGGGCAACAATCGAATTAATTTGGCATCTCTGCACCACATGAAGTTTGTCGCCAATGAAGACAATATGCTAGTTCTTCTACAAAAGAAAGGTGCCTCATTTCCATTGCCTAACCCGACGTACACCACTATCGATACTCTGGCGGACACCACAAACTTCCTCATGAACTCGGAAGCGCATAACAGAATTACAAACGCTATAGGCCAGAGGAAGAGGCGCCGAGTTCATGGCTTCCAGGATGAGGAAGATTTGGTAGCGGAGGAAGACGAGCTACATGGAAGAGAAATGGGGGTGGAACCTCATCACCCCCAAATTGGATATGATATACCCGAGTCCTCACAAGGAGGCGATTACCCCGACGTTCTCAAAGGGGATCGTCCGGTGCCTCTCATAGTGGCAGGCCCCAACGCGGCACTGATTTTCAAGACATGTTATATGCGTTTGGGGAGGACTTGCGTCGTCAAGGAGAGGAGTTGAGGCAACAGGGGGAGGATTTGAGACAGCATCGGGCTGATTTTCTCGTGTTCCGCGATAACTATGACCGGCGTTCCGAGGAGACGTGGCAAGTGCTCCAACAGTTACGAATGTGGCATATCTCACAAGGCCACTTCCCGCCACCTCCTCCACAGTGATTCAGGTATATCCCCACTTTTCGTTATTGGAATTCTATTTTTCCCCTTAGGACGATATAATTTCATTCATGTTTGGGGGAGGGAGATAGTATTTTAATATATGAAAAGTGTGGATACAAAAAAAAATCATGCATTTTGTGTTTTCATATAGTTGCATTAGAGCATTCTAGGTGGCATTACATTAGAGCACGTTTATGGCTTTAGCACGTCTATTGCTTTCTTAGTGGTTAGAGAGTGTGTTGACCTGGCTTGTTGCAACTTATTGTTTGTGTGGTGATTTTGAAAGATTTGTATTGTTGGAATTGGATGATGAGTATGAGTTGATTGAGCCTTGAATAGATGACATTGAGCATGTTAATATGAAAAACTTGGTTTGATGCTTTGAATTACATTTTGACAAGCCTGTGAACTTTGAGCCTTTACTGCTTATATCTTGTGCAGTCTTGTTGTGATTGAGGGTATCATTCGTGTTGTAAGAATTCTAGAACTTGCTCGGGTATCTCTGTCGAAGCCACATGTTGTATGCAAATTGTGAATGTGATAAAAGGCCATCTTTGTTAGCCTTCCAAGCCTTTTGCTTTCCTAAAGATGATGAAATTCCTTGTAAGCCAAGTTGAGCCTATTGCCTATTCTTTTGATAACCACAAGATTTAAGCTTTGAACTTGATAGATCCATCACCCTAAACTCGAGTGTATAACGTGGAGTAAAGGGAATAAATGGAGTTGAAGGAGTGGGAATTGAAAAGTGGGATAATGGGCATAATTGGTTAATTGGAACAAAAGAGGAAGAAAAGGAGATGAAAAAAAATGAAAAAAAACAATCGAGGCTATACTGTGAATTCTCATAGAAACGAACTTGGGGGCGAAGGATTGTAATTTAAGGCAATTCTCAAAAGAAAGAAAGAGATGGAAATAAGGAAAGTTGATAAAAATAAGGGATGATTGGAGTAGCATATGGAACTATTATGTAGAGGATTGATATGCTCACCAGTTATATGCTCGAGTTTGAGTCACTTTGTCCAAAATTTCATACCCTAATCAAAGAGCCTTCGTTACAACCAAATAAAAAAGTCCTTTTTGATTCACAAAGTACATACATTCTAGTGGCGGAGATATGAGACGAATTGCAAGCTTATGGTAATTTTGCGACATTGAATTGATTCGAGTGTAAACACGTCCCATATTCTCGTGAGATGAGAGTATACACATAACTTTGAGAGTTGGAATTCAGAGCATTTCACTTTGTTTTACTTGAGGCGTGCTCTTTGATCAGATATTTGAGGCTTGATTGGGTTGTGCTCAACATTCATGACGAATAATATGGATTTTCTTTTGGGTCCTTTGTGTGCGCTTTTATTTTTATCTCCCTGATGTGCTTTATCGTGTTTTCAAAATTGTTGATCGGGATGGTCAACAGTTTAAGTTTGGGGGATTTTGATAGGTGTGAGTTTTGCATGTATTTTGGGGCGTATTTATGGCTAAAATGGTGACTAAACGTGCATAAACTCATACGAAATGATTCATATTCGCTTTTTGTGGGAAAGATATTATGCGTTGTTCGTTTTGTAGGAATTTAGTGATATTTGAAGGAACTTGGATACAAATACGAGCATTGCGAAGAAGAAATACCACAAATGATGGAAAATACATGACGCACGGGTAGGGCGCGTGCCTAAGCACCACCCGTGCGCCCCTGGGAAAGCATAAATGAAGGTACGGCAATGCGCACGGGTAGCCCGTGCGTTGCACGCACCACCCGTGCGCCACTGAAGGTCAGAACATATCCTACGGACATGCATACGGGTCACCCGTGCGCTGATTGGTGAATAGAAGAATTGCCTATGGACTTGCGCACGAGTAACCCGTGCGTCCACGCACGGGTAGCCCGTGCGTCCCTACTGGACTGCATTACTTTGACAGCAACATGACCTAGAATTTGAGGGGGTATTTAAGCACTTTTGGGGGCGCACACCAAGGACATTCTGGCATTTTTTATGATCTACAACACAAGACAAGAGTATATTCTTGGAAGAAGACATCAAGGGATAATCGGGTTGCATCGGAGCTCAAGGAATGGAGATCATTCGAGAGATTGTCTCCTTTCCTAAGTTTTTCTTGTTTCTCTTGTAGTTTTCACCTTTCATTTTTAGTTGTCATGGTTATGAACAATTTGTATATGGATTGTTTAGAAATCATGTGTAGCTAAACTCTTTAGATTTCTGGGTTTTGGAAGTAGATTAATGAACTCTTGTTGGATGTTTTAATCTTAGTTGAAGTTATTATTTTGAAACCTATTTGAGTACTTTGAGCTTATTCTTGTTTTATCACTTGATCAATGATTTAACTTGTTTGATATATTGATTCATAATTCGAGAGATGAGTTTCAATATTAGATCTTGAGTACTCGACACAAATATTTGCATGAATCGAGAGGTTTGTAAATATATGTGAAGACATTTGATCTTTTGAACTTTTGGGGGTTAAGTACTTCATGTTGAGTAGAGATGCTAGCATAAGTATTTCAATCTACGTTTTATATGCATCTCGAGAGGGAGGATAAAATATCTTTGTGATCGTCTTATAGGAATATTGATAATAACTTGGCTTGGATTAAATCGGATAACAAGAGTGATATTAATCAAAACCTTAACTCGGGAATCCATTTCATCATTTTGATACTTCTATCAATTGTGTTATCTTAATCTTGTGTTTTAGGATTCTAACTTATCTTAATTTCATAACAACAATCATCAAATTACGATCGTCTAAATAAAAATAAACTATCTTGGTTAATACTTAGTATATAAATTTATTAGTCTCCGTGGATACGACCTTGCTACCCTTTTTCTATAACGTACACCGTACACTTGCGGTGAGCTAAAAAATATAAAGGCGAACACCCTCCGCACCATGAAGATCATAACTGAAGAGGAGAACATTCTCTGTTTTCAACAAAAAGTCGGGTCTGCTTTCCCCCTCCCTAACCCACAGCTCACTGTTGTGGTGGACAATCAAAATAACTGGCTTCTGAACTATGAGGCACATATTAGTGTCATGGACGGCCTGACTGCACGAAAAAGTACGATCGGCACGAGAGAGGCTTCGAGCAGGGCTTCCCACAGGGGCGGCCCGACATTCCAGAGAGCTCCCACCAAGGTGAGGAGCGTGGGGGACAGTATGATCATGATAGACTCTATGCTCTTGAGGAGAGCATGCGACAGCATAGGGACGACTTCCGGCATCACCAGGATGAGTTCCATGCTTTCTGAGCAGAGCAAAAGCAAAGGTACCAATCCCAGGACTTGTGGTACCAGGCCCAGGAGCAGCGGGAGTTGGAGATATTGCAGACGTTGCATTAGATTCAACATTGGCATATCTCCTAGGGCCACTTTCCGCCGCCACCCCCACAGTAATCCAGGTCCTATCCACACTTTTCTTTGAAATTCTACCTTCTCTTCTATGCGCTATAATTTCATTCAAGTTTGGGGGGAGAGGTAGTAATTTTGTTGAAGGGTGTGGCGTTTTTGCATTCATGTAGTTGCATTTAGAGCATGTAGTATGCATTGCATTAGATGTTTTTGATTTTTTTTAGCACGTTTATTGCTTTAGCATGTTTACTGCTTTCTTAGTTGTTTAGGGAGTGAGTTGACCGCTATTGTGTGTTTGTTGATCTTGGGAGCATGTGTTGAACAATTTATGTTGTTTTGAATTGGGTGTTGAGCGTGAGTTGACCGGTTTGAGAATAATTAATATGGAGCATGTGATTATTGGGATCATGGTTAATATACTTTGAACTATGCACTTACAAGCCTGTGAGCTTTTTTTTGAGCCTTTACTGCTTTCATATTATGCAGTCTTGTTTGTTGATTGAGTGTGTCGGCCATAAATGAAAAATAGGCTGGAAATTGTGATGTAAGGCGAAGAATGAATTGTATGAAAAATAAGGGAAAAATAGAGAGATGATAGGATATAAGGCGATTGGGAGTGCATAGTTGATTCGTATTAGAATAAATGTTTGAGAAAAACGATGTGCTTACCAATCTATACGCTTGAGTTGAGTCACTTTATCCATATTTCCCTACCTTAACCAAGGAGCCTTCATTACAACCATAAACAAAGTCCTTTCTGATTTGTGAATTGCATACAAATGAGTGGCGGAGATGTGAGACAATTTGCAAGCATATGGTAATTCTTCAACATTGATATGACTTGAGCGAATACACGTCCCTTATTATTCTAGTGAGTAGAGTATACACTTTGTCCCTGAAAGGCGTGATTTGAAATGTTTTACCATGATTTTGATAGACTTGTGCTCCGTGTTAGATATTTGAAACTTGGTTGGGTTGTGCTTGATGTCTATGGATAGATGACATGAATTGTGATGCGGTGTTCTTGAGTTGCTCTTCTTTACCCCATTTGTGTTGTCTTGTTTATAAAGTGTTAACTGGGACTGTCAACAGTTTCAGTTTGGGGGTTTGATTGGCATGTATTTTGCATGTATTTTGGGCTTGTTTATAAAGTGTTGTATTTGTGTTGTCTTGTTTATAAAGTGTTGATATGCATGCATTACATGTGTAAATAGGGCTTTATTCCTGTTTTGTGGAAAATGATTACGCTTTGCTCGTTTTGTAGGAATTTATCGATAATTGTAGCATTTTGGCCACAATTCGGAGCATTATAATCGCCAATACTTAATGTGAAGTACGAAGTTTGGAGTCAAATCGAGAAGAAGTCAGACGAACTGGGCGAAAAAAGGAAAAAAATGGCCAAGTGCTTGTTGCTACAGGTGAGCACGGGCAGGGCGTGCTCCCTAGCACAACCCGTGCTCAATCCTAACTCAGGCCTCAAGGTTCGACATATAGCACGGCCTGGTCGTGCCATACAGCACGGCCCGTGCTCCATGCTGTGATTTGGACAATTCATGCGGCACCCAGCACGGGTTGGGCATGCCCTAGCGCACGGCCCGTGCGCCTCTGCGGGAAAAACAGAGTTTGACTCGTTGTGAACTAGGTTTCGACCGAAATGAAGTACAAATAGAAACGGGGGCGGCCACAAACAGGGACATGCTGATTTTTACCCTAGAAAACAGAGAAAAGAGCAGTTTTCCACCGGAGAATTGGAGAGATCGATCAAGACCGCAACCACACCTTCGAGGATTGAAGATAGATCGATAGATCGTCATCATCCCCGAGTTCACTCATTCCATAGTATCATTATTTTCAATTAGTTTAGACATGAACATTAATAATTTGTCTATGGATTATTTCTTTTCTATATCTGGCTAAACACTTTGTGATTCCGGGGTTGGGAGTAGATTAATGGATACTTTTGTTTGATGATTCATTGCAATCAAAGTTAATGTTTTCCAACCCTATTCAAGTACTTTGCTTTAATTCTTGTTTAATCAAAAAAGCTATTGGTTTAACTTGTTTTGATATATTGATTCATAATTCGAACAGATGAGTTTCAATATTAGATCTATAAGTACTTGACATGAATAACTTGCATGATTGGGAAGTCTGTGAATATTCGTGAGGCCTTTTAATCTTTTGATCTTTTGGGAGTTGGATATCTCATGTTGAGTAGAGATGCTAGCATAGATATTCCAATCAGCGCTTTTACATGCATCTCGAGAGAGAGGGTAAATTATTTTGCGATTGGTCTATAGGGAAGAATACGTTTAACTTTGGTTTGATTAATCTGATAATAAAAGGGAATATTAACTGAAACCATAACCCAGGAATCCATTCATTCACACTTGATCTTTTAATCCACTCTTTGCTTTGTTATTCTAGGATAATTTCTGCTTTAGTTATAAAAACAATTCACTCACTTTCGATCGTCTAGATAAAAATAAGGCTATTATAATCCAGTACTTAGTACATTAATTTATTAGTCCCTGTGGATTCGACCTTGCTAACCCTATTCTATAAAGCGCTTTGTACACTTGCGGTGAAGCTAAAAAATAAGGCAAACGCATTGACCCTTTCTCGGTCTCCCCCGTCTCGGTCGACCTTTCGGTCTCCGGCCTGCAGTCGACCCTTCCGGTCTCTAGACTTTGGTCGGCCCTTTCTGGTCTCCGGCCTTTAGTCGGCCTTTCTAGTCTCCAGCCTTTGATTGGCTCTTCTGGTCTCCGGACTTTGGTCGGCCCTTTCTGGTCTCCGGCCTCTGGTCGGCCTTTCTAGTCTCCGACGTCTGGTCGGCCTTTTCAGTCTCGGCCTCTGGTTGGCCCTCTTTCGGTCTTCGGACTTTGGTCGTCCCTTTTCGGTCTCCGCCTGCGGTCGGCCTTTCAGTCTCCGGCCTGCAGTCGGCCCTTCCAGTCTCTCTGGACTTTGGTCGGTCTTTTCTGGTTTCCGGCCTCTGGTTGGCCTTTCTGGTCTCCGACCTCTGGTCGACCCTTTTGGTCTCCGACCTTTGGTCGGCCCTTTCTGGTCTCCGGCCTGCGGTCGGCTTTTACCAGTCTCCAATGTCGGTCGGCATTTACGGTCTCCGACCTGCAGTCGGCCCTTTCGGTCTCCATCCTGCAGTCGGCCCTTTACGGTCTCCGGCCTGGTCGGCTGCCTGGAGACACAGTCGGCCTTTTGGTCTCCGGCCTGCAGCGGCAAGTTCTCGATCGCACACGTGTACATGATAATCCTTAAAAAATTATCCTGCTTTGCTCGAGTATTATCAAAGGCCCCTAAGTTTGAGACCGAGGAAGAGATATGCTGAGTCGGGCTGGAACTTGAAGAGTTAAGTGCATATTTGCCCTTTATTTGTTAGGTAATATGCTCGGAACTAGGCCGAGATGGGCTCGATGCTTGGTCGAGGCGATGATGAGATGAGATGTGATGAAATGAGATGAGATGAGATGGTCGAGGCGAATTTGAACGGCGCTCGGGACTTGGCCGAGGCGAATAGAATGTTTAGACAATTGCTCTTCTGTGCGGAAAGCTTGAATTGACGAGGAAGAGTGACCTGGGAGGATGGGCCTCGACTCTTTCTTCTGTCCTCAACATGGATGATGATGTTATTGTCGATGATGAGTATGATGTCCAGTTGGTGCTCATGTAAGACATGAATTTGGCCTTTGTCCACGCAAGTCAGAATGAATTGAAAAATCCTTGCCTTCAGCCTATGTGAGCTCCTGTTGACCTTGCTGCCATAAGTTCTACAAATTTGTGTGCACTGCAACCTTTAAATTGAGAAAATTTCTAATGCGATGGTTGCCCCTCATTTATTTGTACCAAGTATGATGATTCTTTTTCGTATTTTATATATCGACTTCTCTGTTTTTGAGAAATTTCATGAAATAACACATTTTTTGTGCGCCCTTTACATATACTGGAGCCGTTTCTTTGGCTCTCTTCCTCTAGCGCCAAATTGTTGATGCCTGAATTTGCTCAATGAGAAACTAAATATAAAAATAATGACTGGGAAAATACAATAAATGGTTGTAAAGTGCCTTTTTTATTGAACGGCCGAGCTGAAGTGCTTTTGTAGGTTTCTAGTTGTAATACCCGGTTCCTAATAATTTGGGGATTAAATTAGGGCAAAATGAGGGCTCGATTAGAATTGATTTTGGGGGGTGATTGTTAAAATTCGAAACCCTAATTTCATAATTTGGGAATAATATTTTCTAATTTTATTTCAAAAAAAAAAAAAAAGGAAAAATCTTGTAAAAATGGCAATGAATCAAACACATGAAATGGAAGAAAAATCCTCCACATATGGAAATAGATTTTAGCAAAATACTATTACCTTAAAACAATGAAATCCTTGGCCTATAAATTGACAAGCCTCATTAGGTTTTTCCTTCACAAACTCTCATTCAAAGAATTCAGAGGTAAGGGCTCATCCTCCACCCCTAGGCCATCGGCCCTACCCCCCACCACCACCGCCGGTGCCGGTTCTCCCCTAGCCAAATCCTCCTCAAACCCCAAACTTCAAAAACCCCATAGGTGTAAAAGAGAGGAAAGAAATAGAGAAGAAGAAGAAAAAAGAAGAAAGAAAGAGAGAGAGAGAGAGAGAGAGAGAGAGAGAGAGAGAGAGAGAGAGAGAGAGAGGGCTGGGGTGCTGGGACGTGAGAGTTGAGGGAGAAGAGAAGAAAACAGAGTTGAGGGAGATAAGGAGTGGGTCACGGCAGAAAGGAGAGAAGAAAAGAGAGGAAGAAAAAAGAAAAGAAAAGGGAAAAAGAAAAGAAGAAAAAAGGGAGGAAAAGGAAAAAGGGTGGAATCAAACCCAAACTCTTTGATTTCTTGACCAAGCCAAATTTTAACCCAACAAGCCATCTACCAAGCCAATTTTTCTTAAGCTCTATTCTTTTTTTTTTTCAAATTCGAATTTCTTTTCTTTTACCCATCTCCAACACCTTATTAATTAGAAATTTATTTCATTGTAGGAGACGAAGAATCTAATTTCTAGGCTCGCACACTCGCATTTGATTTTTACGAAGTTTCTACTTTTAAGGTGGGGTTTACTGCTTATGTCTATTTTAAATGCCTGTGCGATTATTTATGTATGTGCACGTTAAACATAAAAAGCATGACGATACTTAATTATACAAGCATGAAAAGCATGATGATACTTTATGGTACAAGCATGAAAAGCACGATTGTACTTAATTGTACAAGTATGACAAGCATATGTGTGTATGCATGAGTAATTGTACGGTGTATTTAATTTAGTCATCACTTAGCTGCAGATTTTCCAGCTATTTTTGAGATTCAGCTATCTCATCTTCATCTGGATTTATAATTCCGACTTGACTTTAGCATAGGGACTTTTCTCGCATGGTTGGTTGATTCAAATTATCACCGACTCTTCAATGTCTTCTCCATTTACATTTGGCTCATCAAACACTACATGAATGGATTCCTCTGTAACCATAGTCCTCTTGTTGAGTACTCAGTAGGCTTTGCTTTCACCGAGTATCCCAAGAAGATACCTTCATCGACTTTAGCATCAAAAGCCTTCAAATTATCTTTGCCATTGTTATGGATGAAGCATTTACATCCAAATATTCTAAAATATGCAACATTTGGTTTTCTCCTGTCCAAATCTCATAGGGAGTCTTTGTCACCGTCTGTTTATCATGCATCTATTTTGAGTGTAGCATCTTTGTGTTTATTGCTTGACCCAAAATCTTTTAGGTAGCCCCGCTTCGCTAACATGGTCCTTCTTTGCTTCTTTGAGAGTTCTATTCCTTCTTTCGCAACTCCATTATGTTGTGGAGTCCTTGCTGCAGATAATTCATGACCAATACCATTTTCAATACAATGCGAGTTATTATACCATTTACAAACTCAGTTCCTCTGTCAGATCTTATTTTGATAATGGTTTGACTCTTCTCATTTTGAATCCTCTTCATCAGCTGTGGTAGTTTCTGTAGAGTTTCTTTCTTCTTACACATGAATATTGTCCATGTATATCTTGAGTAGTCATCTACTACCACCAAGGTGTATTTCTTCCCACTTATGCTAGCTGGTTCAACTGGACCAAATAGATCCATGTGTAGCAGGTGCAATATCCTTGTTGAAGATGGACATGTCTTTTCTTTGAATGATGATTTGATTTGTTTTCCCATCTGGCATGCATCACATACACTTTCCTTCTTGTATACTGAGTCTGGAAGTCCTTCTACAAGATTGCTTCTGGCAAGCTTGTTAATTGTTTTGAAATTCAAGTGACTCAGCTTCTTGTGCCACAACCAACTTGATTCGGCTGAGCTCTTTGCTAGTAGACAAGTGCTTGGTGTTGTAGTTGACCAATCTACTACATACATGTTCTTTTGTCTGCATCCTTGCAACACAACCTCATTGGATTCAATGTCCTTGATTTGGCATATTCCCATGTTGAATCCAACATTATAACCTTTGTCACGAGTTGGCTAATACTCGTGATTGAATTTGAGTCCTTCAACATATGCAACATCCGTGATTTCTAATCCATTTTTCTTGATGGGTCCACCGCCTCTTATTTCTCCCCCGGAGTTTCATTTCCTCCAAATATGACTTTTGCTCCTTTGACATCTTTGAATTTTGACAGATTTTTCTTGTTTCTGTCATATGTCCGAATGTACCACTATCCATGTACCAGGTTCCTTGGCACTTTCACTTCTCCTTGAACCCGCAATCAAGAAATTAAGTTTTAGGTACCCATATTTATGCAGGTCTGAGGGGTTAGTATTGTAAGATGATCCAACCAACCTATAGCCAAATGATTTGACTCTAAGGGGTTGCCATCTATCGATGCCATAATCATAATTAATTTTGGCAAATTGCTTGGGGATTCTAGGTTCATACAAATTGTCTCTTTTTGTCGTATGCCTGTATATGTGTTTTAGCAATTGCCTTCTTTGGGTAGTTGTGATATCTCTGAGTGTAGTGCCTAGGTTCATATGTTTCTTCTTTCAGAGTACTTTCTGTTTGGAGTTTGCTACGGAACTCGACTGGATTTCTTCTCACCGTCCTCTCAAAGATACTCAATTTGTCATTTTCCTTTTCCCTTATATCCAAGGCCAATTTGTTTGTGATTGTGCTTTGGAATAAATGTGTGTGCACTATTTGGAGTTTTGGATTTTTGAGATACTTCATTACTTGAAGATCCTTTTTCCAAAATCACTTTTGGAGCTTGACATAACGAGAGGAATTAAATCCTAAGCTGTCTTGTCTCCACATTCTCTTTGACTCATAATAAGATCATCCAATGATTTAGATGCCTTAGTAAATGAGGCAATCACATTTTTGAGGTCATTCTCCCTCTTTTCTATAACAGTTATCTCTCGCTATTAGCTTCGTATTTTCACCCTTATAATTTCATTCTCATCGACTATTTGACTTAGGGTACTCGACTCTTTAGTCACCGTGAGTTTTGGCATTTAAGCAGGCTATTTTCCTCATTTAGAAGTGTGTGTGAGGATTTAATGTGTTCAAAGTCTTTCATCATTTTGCCTAATGAATCATAAAGATCAGTGGGTGATGAGGTGTGTGTGTCACAGTCACTATTACTGGACTCTGAGTGTGATGAATTTGAGTGTACCTCATCTTCTTGGTCAGGTTGGTCTTGTTCCTTGGCCATCAAACATATCAAGGCTTCTTCTTCAGAGTCACTTAAGTAGTCGGCTTCACTACTCTCTGAATCAGCTGTGTCTTTTGACTTGGCTGTCTCAGCAGTCTCTGCAGCCAGCATTGCCTTTTTCTTTTCTTGTCTTCTTTCTCTGAAGACTTTTCTTTCTTCTTCATTCCTGTATTTGTTGACTACAGGGTATGGGCAATCAATCGCATAGTGACCTGGTTGCCTGCAGTTCCAGCATAGATTTTCAGCCTTTTGATCAGCTCTTTCCATTCTTGGATTGTCAACCCTTTGATATTCAACTTTTTGATGCTCTGCTCTCTTGGTTGGCCTATCTTCCCTTGTCTTGGAGGGAGGCCGAGAGTGTCTTCGGAGGATTCGCCCTTGCCTCTTTTGTAGTTCTTATTGAAGAACTTATTAAACCTTTTAACCATCAGGGCTATTTCCTCTGGGTCAATGACTTCTTTGACCTCAGCTCTCTTGCCATCCTTAACAATTAGAGCAGTTGTTTTGGGTACAATTGTCTCTTCCTGGTCTTTTCTTCTCAGCTCAAATTCGTAGGCTTTGAGATCTGAGAATAGCTCATGGTTGGATGTCTTGGATAGGTCCATGGAATGTCTTAGTGCCATTACCTTCATTTCCCATTCAATCGGAGACTTAGAATCTTCATACACATTTCCTTATGTGTATATTCTTTCAAGTGTAGATAGCTCATTGGTAATTTCTGTGAACCGAGCATCCAGTTGATCCAAGGTCTCTCTCTGCGATCATTTTGAAATTCTCAAATTTCTATACAGCAACTGATAATTTATTTTCCTTGATTTGCTCTGAGCCTTCTTAAACCAATGTCAGCTTGTCCCATACTTCTTTAGCCGTTTTGCATGATTTGACTTTGTTGAACATAGCTTTGTCCAAGGTTTTGTAAAGAATGTCCTTGGCCACATTGTCCAAGTTATATCTTTTTATGTCATCATTTGTCCATTCGACTCTTGGTTTTTCAACCATAGCCGTCAGGGAGCAACATCCTCTTCACCTTCATTTGCTCTCCTTCTGATTGTGTTCACTTTTGAAATTTGCGGTGGCCCATCCTCTATCACTATCCACATCTCATCATGTAATGCGATAGATGAGCACCTATCTGAATTTTCCAATCATCAAATTCTTCAATTGTGAACATAGGGATGCGTGTCAAATTTGCTTCCATGATAACAACTTTTCTTTGGTAAAAAGAGTTTTGAAAGATCAAGTACTAAAACAGGACTTTGAAAAATTTGGAGATCTAGTTCAAGAACTAGTGCGGAAGGCTCAATGAACCAATCGCTCACGATACCACTTGTTGGTCCCAAGAGGTGTGAGTGTAAGGTTTAGAAGGGAGGGGTTGAATAAACCTTACCAACTTTTCGATTTAGTCTTTTTAAATATTCAGAGTTAATACTTCACAACTGTGTCCTTGGTGGATAGCTAAGTTAGTTAATCGAGAGTTAGTCACTCAACGGACTCGATCGAGCCGTGATAGAATAACTCATTGTTAAGACTAAAGACTTAGCTCAACCGTGGTTTGTTTTTATTGGAAGACTTAACACCCTTGAATTTGGTTTCATTTGATTTAAAACTTGGTTTTAGCACTTAGAGATTATCAAGTGGATAGCAAATTTATCGTGAGTTGAACAAATAAGATGCGAGGAATTAAAGTCTTTGAAATGTAAATGACACGATAAGTTTTTATAGAGGTTCGAAGATGGGGTAATTCTTCTACTCCTCTCTTCTCCAACTCCTGGAGGAATCCACTAAGTATTGATCGGATACGAGTGGTAACAGTCCGGATACAAGTCTTGATCACACACGGTGACTTGATCCTTTGGGACTCGATCGGAGATGCCTTGGTCACGCACGGTGGCTTCTCGTGCGACTCGGCTTCTTCACGGGCGGCTTGCCTTGCTACTACGAGACCACTTGCTCAAGCTCCTTGGATTTGATCACGAAGCCCTCCAAAAACTTGAGACCGGTTCGACCTTGAACCTTCCTACAATCCTCCGTGGAATGTAGACCCCTTGATTCTTCAAAAATTTCCTCTTCAACTGATTGAAGTTACCTTTCCTTCACATGTGAGTGTTGGATTGATTTTCTTCGTAATGTAGGCTTGAGGATTGATCTTGAATGATTTGAGAATATTTTAGGTTCTTTGTTCAAATGTTTGCTTGAATGTTCGTGTTGAGTAACCTTCTCTCGAGTTATTTCTCGGCCTTTTATAGTGATCTTTCAAAAATCTGCGCCGTTGAAGAGATAGACTTATTTTTGAAAGTCACTTGTGGTCGTTGGCTTGTCTTGTTGCGATCCTTGGAATTTCCATTTCCTCGTATGAATGATTCTTGACTTTTGAGTTCGACATGGTGCGAGTGCTTCCCATTGGTTTATTCCTCTTGCACGCTTCGAAACGAGCACTTCAAGAAAGCGCAGTATGGAGGTATTACTTGTTTAAGTAATTCTCTTGATTTACGTACAACGGATCTCTTTCGATTATCTTGACTTGACGCATTTTCTTCGCATCCCCAGGTGACTTAGTCGACTTCCAATCATAAGATGACTCTTCTGTCATTTAGATCTTGAGACTTGGTTTGTCTTGAGTTAACTTGATGATGCTTCACTCATTGCATCTCACCGCACCTTGATCGAGTTCCGTCTTCTCTTCTTTGCCATACTTAGTTGTCTTGCGGCGAGTCTTCCTTCTAGTCTCGATTGTCTTCTTGCATGTTTAGGCATAGCTGACTTAACTCAGCTTGACCACCCCTATCTATTACAATGCAGTTTACAACAAAAATGGGGTGCCAACTTCCTATTCTAAGTTTTACATGGCATTCATCAAAATCTACAAAATGATTTCCCAACAATTTCCCCCTTTTTGATGATGCCAAAACTTAAAACATACATCAATAATTTAAACAGCAAAGATACATACAGGCATATGTAGAATCATAGAATGTGTGTTTAGAATCGATCTTTTATTGATCATAACATTCTTATTCTTTACATAGCTGTTTACAAGGTGTATCAGAGCTTAAACCAACAAAAATTTATCAGAGTTTAACCGGGGCTTAAGCTAACCATGTTGTTCTATATTTACACAAGTATAGAATTTGTACAGTTTTATATAGTGTACAGAAGACTTACATAAAATGTATTTACATAGTAAAATACATGAAGGGGTGGACAACAACACTTCATTTCCTTCGCTGCCTCCTTCTTTCATCTTCTCATCTCTTCTCTCTTGATCTCTTGATCTTCTTCTTTTTCTCATCTTGGTAGTTTTCTTCTTCTTTTCATACGCCTTTCGGGGCGACTTCATCTCTTCTTAGTCTCTCTTGTCTCTCCTCCCATAGCCGAGTTTGTCTTTTATTTTCTTCTTCAATTCTTTTCACATACTCGGCATTGTTCTTAGCCACTTGCAGTTGGCTACTTCGTCAAAACTTGGCCAAGATAGATCCCTCCTTTGTTGCCTGGATCTATGTACTCAATGTTTTTGGCGAGAGATCTGGTCCAAACCTCTTCCTCCACCTCTGCTTCTTCCTCTACCTCAGGCATGTATTGTCTTGGGGTCTTCTTTTTCCCGGTGAGTGACTAGCGGAGTGACCAGCGAGTGATTGCCGGTAGTCTGGCTTTTGTCGCCTTCTTCACATAGTGTGAGACCCTTTTCCCAAGATACAAGTCCCGTGGCTTGAGCCATGGACATGTTTGCGAAGTATCCTTGGATGCGGCGTTTTAAATTCATCAACGATCTTAGCTCGATTCGGCATCGAGATGGCATAAGTGTCTCTGTCTCTTTGGAATGCCTCCATGTTGTTTCAAAATATCCATAACTCGGGCATTCATCCTTCCTTCCACTTCCTCCATCCTCGCTTCAACTGTCTTTCTCTTTTCGGCCATTGGTGCAGTGTTGGAGTGGCGAGTCACTTGGAGTTTGGCGATAATATCACCGTGACAAGACTTTGTTGGGGGTTTTAGCAACCATCAAGGTCACATCTTTCGATCCTTCTCCCTCAACAGACTTCCCTTTCTTTTCTCTTTATACTTCCTCACCGTCTTTCCCTTCACGGATGCTCCCTCCTTCTCAACTTCGAGATCCCTTGGCGCTTTTAGGTATTCCTCTTCACCTTTTTGGCATCATCAAAGGAGAGAGGAACCCCCGAAACAAACTAGCAAGCGGAAGTCGGTCTGGCGATAGCCGATAGGAGTTACGCCCAGTCTGCTGCGGTATCTTTCGCACGAAACTCGGGCGAGTAGCGTTGGATTGACTTTAATCAACTTCATCTCGGCCATGAGAAGACTGGATTTTCGATCCATGTTTTCTTCCATACTGCGAGGAGCTCATTCTTATTTTGCTCACGCAGCGACTTTATCTCGGCGAAAGTGTGAGATTCATGCATTTGCTCAATGTGTTCTTTTAATTTCGTCTTTGCATCGGCATTCTCGGCTCGCCGAGACTAATGACTTGTTGAACAATGTTCTAAAATATCTAGCTTGTTCCACACGCATTGTTTCTTCTTTGTTGCCACCACTCCCGGATTCGACTATTATACCTCTCAAGTCGGCGGTGAGGTTGGCATCCCCGTTATCGATCTCATGTCCATCGAGGCCTGGTGCCTCTCCATTCGTTCAATTTCAGCAAATAATGCTTTGAACACCTCCCAAACTTAATTTGTTCCTCTCTTTTTCACGGCCAAGCAGCGTCAAAATCATAGTCAATGGAACGATGGTGTCGATGGAATGATAGGATCCGTGCAGTGGAAGTGCTCGAGATCTCTTTCAGATTCTTCAGGGAGGTCGGGTACCTCCAGAGAGAAGGGAAATGATTCTACAAAGGGATCATCACGGGCAACTGGGATTTGTTCAATGATGATTGGTGCTTGTGAAGTCCTTTGTGAAGTCGATCCTGCTGCAACTTGGGAGCACGGCGGTGGACTCGATTGACTTCAGTCTATTGTGAAATCGACCCGACGCTTGCTGAGCCTCAGCTGTGTCAACAGCTTCGTTGGTCTCAGCTGATTTAGCCAAATTAGTTGACTGGTCCTCGGCCTTATCAGAAGCGTCATCGGATGATGATGAGATTTCCATGGGTGGCTCATCATCAAAGTTGAAAGTTTGGCGAGTAGTCTTGAGTCGACTTACTCGTGGTTGGAACATCCTCACCGAGTCTTTTGGATCGATCACGGGGATGACTCAGCTTCATCGTCTCCTTCCGATCCCAGAAAGGTTACATCAGGATTATCCTGGGAATCGTGAAACGCACTTATCTCCTTTTCTGATGGATCAATGATAGTAGGAGGGATGTTCGTTACTTCAGCTTCTTTACCCCGGGAAGTCTCAACCTCCCATTGGCCTTCATTACCTCCTGCAGTCTCAACTACAACGAGGCCTTGGACATCCCTTTCAACGATGTCACTGTCTTAGGGTCTTCTCGGTGGCATCCATTAGAGTCTCAACTCCATGGATTGCACTTTAAATCGCCAGTGTTAACTCCCAGTACATTCCTTCTGTGCCTCGACTACATCGGCGCGTCATTAGCCTTGAGCGATTGGCATCTCAAATTTGAGATAGTCTCAACTATCGAGCCTCGTTGATGACAATTTCTTTGTGTACTTTGTGTTTGTTCCTTCTCCACTTCTCCTCCTAGATTCATTTTGGAGGCAGTGCAAAGATCCTCGACCTTCTTTGCGATGAGGAGTTTCCCCCTCGGTGGCACACCACCGAGTGACTTGGAATAGGGTCACTCGTCTCCCGGACTCTCGGCTTTTCCCACCGAGTATTCAGTAGTTGGGACGGTGGTAAGACACCTTCATTTGGGGTTGGCTTGACCTAGGGGTTCCCACACTCCCGGTTTCATCGCCAATTCCCTTAATTCCTTCTTCCGAGTGAGTGGGGAAGTGGTGGCGAATAACAACAACGATGGCAATATGTTGCACTACTCCCATTGGGTCTATCTCCAAATGTGTTTTGGAGGACTCTCCTGGTCCCTCTATCATTCTTTGCTCATGAAGGATTACGGATTCTTCCATTGCTTGCTTTGCATTTGCAACTCTTCTCGTGGCGACAAGAGGTCCGATCCTCATCACTTTCGATAGGGCGTCAAGGTGAGGATGTGTATGTTACGTGGTGCGGTGATAGGGCGGAATCTTTGGCCTTCTCACGTGCCTCTGCGTCTCATCTTTAGCCCGTTCATTTTCTTTTCGAATCTGCGGTATATTGATGCAATTATCCTCGTCAAGGGCTTGCATCACATTGTGTCCACCTCAAGAAATCAAGAGTTCCTCTTCCTCGGAATGAACTCGGATTTTCAAACGCACTCTGGATAGGCTCTTCCATTTTTTCCACTCTCGCAGACGATTTTGTATGTCGGATACAATGGAGAGTACATGATCACATCGTCTTCATCATTTTCTTGTTGGCCCTCGTTTCCCGAAATTAGGGGTAGCGGACTTATTTGCTCGACATCTTGGCCCGCCTGCATTAGTGGGAGAGACAACCACACAACAGGTGATTCGGTTGTCTCGGTTGTGCCTTGTTCCTCACTGTTTTGTCTCAATGTGTCTTGAGTTGCTTCTACCGATCGGCCTCGTGAGACTTGGCGATTACATCAATCACTTTTGGAGACTCCGCTTCTCCGCCTCGGGTATCTTCTCCCGGTGAGTGGTGACTCGGCCCGGTTTCTCAAGCTCGGGCGCTTGAAAAGTCTTCTTCTTCTTCTTGTTTGAACCGGAGGGATTTACGGTTCTCGACAAGGTTTCTTTTGACTCTTGGGCGGCGGGGGCTTGTGTCTTGTCGTCTTCTTCGAGGAGCCGGCCATCTTGGCTTATCGTTCTCCTCTTCTTAACAACCGGAGAAGGTATTTGGGATTCCTTCTCTCACTGCTGGCCGCTGCGGGGGGAGACACGGCTGCGGGCGGTGTGACTCGGCTGCGGGGTAGGAGCGATTTGTTTTTCTTTCTTTGCAAGCAGTGATCTTCTTCTTAGTGTGCATGGGCGACCTTCTTCTTCTTTGGTGGAGAGGGACAAGCAGTATCTTGGTCACCGATTCCCCCTCACTTGTATCGCTCTCTTAGAGTAGGCTCTCTTAAATGCGCCGAGAGGTTTGATCGGAACATTCTCTTGTTTACATGGAACGCCTTTCCATGTCGAAGAGGACTTTCTTCACTTCCATCATTCGGCCAATTACCAGGCCGTATCCCGAGATCCTCCAAATGTTCCATCCTCCTTGAAGGATTTGTTCCCTACATTCTCGCGCGATCTGCTTTGTAGACAAACTCGGCCCCGATTCACTTTCTTTTCTTCAATGAACGCCGCCATTACGATCAATTTTGCTTTGGACGGTTGGTCAAAGCCAAAAATTGATGTCTATGCATTTGGCAACGATGTCCAACAATTTGTGGTAGTCCTCCTTCAGACCTCTTGTTAGTCATGTAGACTATCTTTTCAAGCCGCGATCGGTCTTGCTACTTCCTTCCAGCGGCGACCAAATCAACATTAGCTTTATTGATTTACGGTGCTCCTTCCGTCGAACGGCGGTGTTACGCCAAATCCTTGGCGATAATGATGAACTCCTTCCGTGAGCAGGATTTGATCCCCTCATCATGAATCTCAGCATTCACATAGAACTGTGCGACCTCTTCCACATAGGTCATCGGAAACTCCATCATCAGAAATGGTTTTAGCCCAGGCGTTTCTAGTTTTGCAGCGATCTTCTTTACGAGGGCGTCATCGGACCCCTGTTTGACCATACCCTCGAAATCCACAGTAGACCTGGTGTGGATTTGCTTTCCTAGCTTGACAAAATCATGAGTAGATGCCATTTTTCAGTATTTCACCGAACGAAACTTAGAAGGTGATTTGAAGATTGATAGGGTTTTGAGAGAGAGTTTTTGCCTTTGCTTTTGAGAGAGAAATGAAATGAAGTTTTTGGTAATGTGTGAGAGAAACGGACGAAAGAGTTTAAGTATGGTTCATGAAAGGACGTGCGGGTGGTTTTTGAAATGTGATCGAAATCAACGGCTTAGATTTTGCACGCCGATTAGCATTTAATGTGGCAGCATTTATATCCAATCATAAGCTTAGTGTGCAGCTTTTGCCTGTACACGTCATAATTATCTTTGGCGTCATTCTTAAAAACATTCCGCTTAATAAAAACGCATTGCGTTTTTGTCATTTTGCTCGAAAATGACTCGACTTGTCCCTTAGATTTAACTCTTTTCTTCTCGTATGTAAATACTCACCGTCACTAACTTGGTACAAGCTGTCTTTCGATACGGTGATTTACTCACCGATTTAAGAGTTCGACTCTTTTTTTCCTCTCTTCGTACTTTATTTCTTTTCTTTGAGTTTTAAAGTGTCAACTCACTCAATTAATCTAACTCATGCTTGAGTTCTTCAAATCTTGACTCACATAATGGTTTTGTGAATATGTCACCAACCGCTTGTCGGTTGAAATATATTCAAGATGATGTCCTTCTTTTCAACATGATCTCTTATGAAGTGATATCGACATCAATATGCTTTGTTCTTGAGTGCAACACGATTTTGAGTGATTGCAATTGCACTTGTGTTATCACACATGATGGGAATTTCCTTTTCTTCAACTTCATAGTCTCTCAAATTTGTCTCATCCATAGAACTTGGGCTGACAAATTGCCCACATGACTATGTGATTCCTTGTCAAATTTGTAGAGGTGGCTATTGAATTTTGCTTTTTGCTAAACCAGAAATTAGCCGATTTCAAGCATTTGACATGTGCTGAGGTGCTCTTCCTGTCAACTCTACATCCAAAGATAGTCAGTCCGAATAGCCAATTAGCTTGAATCCACCTTCCTTTGGATATCATAAGCCAACTTCTTGGCTTCCTTTCAAATATCTCAAGATTCTCTTGGGCTGCATCATATGGCTTTCCTTTGGAGCGATTGAAATCTTGCACGTACACCTACGGCAAAGGTGATGTCCGCCTGCTTCTTTTGTAAGATAGAGCAATGATCCAATGAGTGCTCAGTATCTTGTTTGATCTGAGACTTGCCATCGCATCCGTGTCCATTTTGGTGATGTATTCATTGTTATTTTTATTGAAGACTTCTCTTCCATACCAAATTTCTTCATTAAATCTCTGGTGTATTTTGTTTGACTTATGAAGGTTCCATCCTCCAAATTGTTTCACTTGGAGTCCAAGGAAGAATGTCGACTCTCCCATCATGCTCATTTCGAATTTGCTTTGCATGAGGTTTGAAAATTTATCACACGGACTCTTTGTTTGTGGATCCAAAAATAATGTAATCCACATATATTTGAACAAGCAATATACTCTTCGCATCTTGAATTACTCAAGAGTGTTCTATCCACTTTGCCTTTTGTGAATCCATTCTCGATCGGGAATTGTGACAAAGTATCATACCATGCTCTCTACGGGAGCTGTTTCAATCCATATAGAGCTTTCTTGAGTTTGTATACCTTATCTCCAAGAGTCTTCTGCTCAAATCCTGGAGGTTGTTCAACATACACTTCTTCTTCCAATAAACCATTAAGGAATGCACTCTTTACATCCATTTGATATACAATAAAATTCTTGTGAGCTGCATAGGCAAGAAACATCCTTATAGCTTCCAATCTTGCTACAGGGGCAAATGTTTCATCAAAATCTATCCCTTCTTCTTGGCAATATCCTTTGGCTACTAATCTTGCTTTGTTTCTTACCATAGAACCTTCCTCGTTCATCTTGTTTCTGAACACCCATTTAGTGCCAATAACATTTTGATGGGTGGGTCTTTGAACCAATTCCCATACTTTATTTTTTTCAAACTGATTCATCTCTTCTTGCATAGCTTGAATCCAATGTGTGTCATCCAATGCTTGTGACACATCTTTAGGCTCTATTTGTGAGATAAAGCATGTGAACATAGCTTCTGTTGAGTTACGGATCTTGTTTTGACACCTTCTCTTATATCTCCAATGACTAGTTACGTGGATGGTCTCTCGGCCATCTTACATCAAGTTGAAATAAGTTAGTGAATTGATCGTCTGCGGTTGTGTTGTTTTGATCGTTCTCTCGTCATCACTTAGCCGCATTTTCCAACTGTTTTTGAGATTGACTATCTCATCTTCATCTGGATTTATAATTCCAGCTTGACTTGATTTAGGGACTTTTCTCGCATGGTTGGTTGATTCGACTTATCGGTGACTCTTCAATGTCTTCTCCATTTACATTTGGCTCATCAAACACTACATGAATGGATTCCTCTGTAACCATAGTCCTCTTGTTGAGTACTCTGTAGGCTTTGCTTTTTTGAGTATCCCAAGAAGATACCTTCATCGACTTTAGCATCAAAAGCCTTCAAATTATCTTTGCCATTGTTATGGATGAAGCATTTACATCCAAATATTCTAAAATATGCAACATTTGGTTTTCTCCTGTCCAAATCTCATAGGAGTCTTTGTCAATTTGTCTTTTATCATGCATCTATTTTGGGTGTAGCATCTTTGTGTTTATTGCTTGACCCAAAATCTTTTAGGTAGCCCCCGCTTCGCTAACATGGTCATTCTTTGCTTCTTTGAGAGTTCTATTCCTTCTTTTTGCAACTTCATTCTGTTGTGGAGTCCTTGTTGCGAGATAATTCATGACCAATACCATTTTCAATACAATATCGAGTTATTATACCATTTACAAACTCGGTTCCTCGATCTTATTTTGATAATGGTTTGACTCTTCTCATTTTGAATCCTCTTCATCACCGTGGTAGTTTCTATAGAGTTTCTTTCTTCTTACACATGAATATTGTCCATGTATATCTTGAGTAGTCATCTACTACCACCAAGGTGTATTTCTTCCCACTTATGCTAGGCTTGGTTCAACGGACCAAATAGATCCATGTGTAGCAGTGCAATATCCTTGTTGAAGATGGACATGTCTTTTCTTTAAATGATGATTTGATTTGTTTTCCCATCGGCATGCATCACATACACTTTCCTTCTTGTATCTGGAGTCCGGAAGTCCTTCTACAAGATTTCTTAAGCAAGCTTGTTAATTGTTTTGAAATTCAAGTGACTCGACTGCTTGTGCCCGACCTAACTTGATTCGGCCGAGCTCTTTGCTAGTAGACAAGTGCTTGGTGTTGCGGTTGACCAATCTACTACATACATGTTCTTTTATGTCTCGCATCCTTGCAACACAACCACATTGGATTCGATGTCCTTGATTTGGCATATTCCCATGTTGAATCCAACATTATAGCCTTTGTCACGAGTTGGCTAATACTCGTGATTGAATTTGAGTCCTTCAACATATGCAACATCCGTGATTTCTAATCCATTTTTCTTGATGGATCCAATGCCTCTTATTTCTCCTGGAGCTTCATTTCCTCCAAATATGACTTTTGCTCCTTTGACTTCCTTGAATTTTGACAGATTTTTCTTGTTTCTGTCATATGTCCGGGAAATGTACAGCCACTATCCATGTACCAGGTTCCTTGGCACTCTGCTTTGTTCCTTGAACTCGCAATCAAGGAAATTAAGTTTTAGGTACCCATATTTGTGCAGGTCTGAGGGGTTAGTATTGTAAGATGATCCAACCAACCTATAGCCAAATGATTTGACTCTAAGCGGTTGCCATCTATCGATTGCCATAATCATAATTAATTTTGGCAAATTGCTTGGGGATTCTAGGTTCATACAATTTGTATCTTTTGTCTGTATGCATGTATATGTGTTTTAGCAATTGCCTTCTTTGGGTAGTTGTGATATCTCTTAGTGTAGTGCCTAGGTTCATATGTGTCTTTGATGAAAGCTCTTATACCTTTGGAATGGCCTTTGTTGAGTTTCGTGCCTTTGCCATTTGGGCTTATATTCCATAGGTCTTTCTTTGATAGTTCACGTTATTCCAATCGACTTGGCTTGGGTACATTCTACCATTCCCTTCATATGTATTTCTTTTATAGAACTTCGGGGTTTTTGGTAGCTCTGTTTCTTCTTTCTGAGTATTTTTACGTTTGGAGTTTCTTTGAGGAACTCATTGGATTTCTTCTCACCGTCCTCTCGGACACTCACCGGCTATTTTCCTTTTCCCTTATATCCAAGGCCGTTTGATTGCTTTTGTGCTTTGGAATAAATGTGTGTGCACTATTTGGAGTTTTGGATTTTTGAGATACTTCATTACTTGAAGATCCTTTTTCCAAAATCACTTTTGGAGCTTGACATAGCACGAGAGAATTAAATCCTAAGTAATGTCTTGTTTCCACATTCTCTTTGACTCATAATAAGATCATCCAATGATTTAGATGCCTTAGTAAATGAGGCAATCACATTTTGAGGTCATTCTCCCTCTTTTCTATAAAGCGATTATCTCTGCTTTATTAGCTTAGCATTTTCACCCTTATAATTTCATTATCATCGCTATTTGACTTAGGGTACTCGGCTCCTTAGTCACCGTTTGTGAGTTTGGCATTTAAGCAGGCTATTTTCCTCATTTAGAAGTGTGTGTGAGGATTTAATGTGTTCAAAGTCTTTCATCATTTTGCCTAATGAATCATAAAGATCAGTGGGTGATGAGGTGTGTGTGTGTCACGATCCTTTATTCGGACTCACGAGTGTGATGAATTTGAGTGTACCTCATCTTCTTGGTCAGGTTGGTCTTGTTCCTTGGCCATCAAACATATCAAGTCTTCTTCTTCGAGTCACTTGAGTAGTCCGCTTCACTACTCTGGTCAAATGGGTCTTTTGACTTGGGTCTTAGCGATCTCTGCGACCCGACATTGCCTTTTTCTTTTCTTGTCTTCTTTCTCACGAAGACTTTTCTTTCTTTCATTCATTCTGTATTTGTTGACTACGGGGTATGGGCAATCAATCGCATAGTGACCTGGTTGCTGCGGTTCAAAGATAGATTTTTCGGCCTTTTGATCGACTCTTTCCATTCTTGGATTGTCAACCCTTTGATATTCAACTTTTTGATGCTCTACTCTCTTGGTTGGCCTATCTTCCCTTGTCTTGGAGGGAGTGGAGTGTCTTACGGAGGATTAGCCCTTGCCTCTTTTGTAGTTCTTATTGAAGAACTTATTAAACCTTTTAACCATCGGGGCTATTTCCTCCGGGTCAATGACTTCTTTGACCTCGGCTCTCTTGCCATCCTTAACAATTAGAAGCATTGTTTTGGGTACAATTGTCTCTTCTGGTCTTTTCTTCTCGGCTCAAATTCGTAGGCTTTGAGATCGAGAATAGCTCATGGTTGGATGTCTTGGATAGGTCCATGGAATGTCTTAGTGCCATGACCTTCATTTCCCATTCAAATTTGGGGAGACTTCTTAGAATCTTCATACAAATTTCATTCGTGTATATTCTTTTCCAAGTGCGAGATAGCTCGTTGGTAATTTACGTGAACCAAGCATCCGGTTGATCCAAGGTCTCTCCTGCGATCATTTTGAAATTCTCAAATTTAAATACAAAGAATCGATAATTTATTTTCCTTGATTTGCTCGAGCCTTCACAAATCAATGTCGGCTTGTCCCGATTTCTTTAGCCGTTTTGCATGATTTGACTTTGTTGAACATAGCTTTGTCAAGATTTTGTAAAGAATGTCCTTGGCCACATTGTCCAAGTTATATCTTTTTCTGTCATCATTTGTCCATTCACTCTTGGTTTTCAACCATAGGTGTGCAGGGAGCAACATCCTCTTCACCTTCAATCTGCAGCTCTCCTTACAATGTGTTCACTTTTAAGATTTGCGGTGGCCCATCCTCTATCACTATCCACATCCCATCATGTAATCTTTGATAGATAAGCACGCATACGAATTTTCCAATCATCAAATTCTTCAATTGTGAACATAGGGGCGTGTCAAATTTGCTTCCATGATAACAACTTTTGCTGGTAAAAAGAGTTTTGAAAGATCAAGTACTAAAACAGACTTTGAAAAATTTGGAGATCTAGTTCAGTAACCAGTGCGGAAGACTCAATGAACCAACCGCTCTGATACCACTTGTTGGTCCCAAGAGGTGTGAGTGTAAGGTTTAGAAGGGGGGATTGAATAAACATTACCAACTTTTCGATTTAGTCTTTTTAAATATTGAGTTAATACTTCACAATGTTTGTGTCCTTGGTGGATAGCTAAGTTAGTTAATCAAGAGAGTTAGTCACTCAGCACTGACTCGGCGAAATGTTGATAGAATAACTCACTGCATTTTTAAGACTAAAAACTTAGCTCAACCGTGGTTTGTTTTTATTGGAAGACTTAACACCCTTGAATTTGGTTTAGTTTGATTTAATACTTGGTTTTAGCACTTAGAGATTATCAAGTGGATAGCAAATTTATCAAAGAGTTGAACAAATAAGATGCGAGGAATTAAAGTCTTTGAAATGTAAATGACACGATAAGTTTTTATAGAGGTTCGAAGATGGGGTAATTCTTCTACTCCTCTCTTCTCCAACTCCTGGAGGAATCCACTAAGTATTGATCGATATCGAGTGGTAACAACCAAGATACAAGTCTTGATCACACAAACGGTGACTTGATCCTTTGGGACTCGGTCTGGAGATGTCTTGGTCACGCAATGGCTTCTGCCAAATGCGACTCGAAGCTTCTTCACGGGCGTTGCCTTTGCTACTACAGACCACTTGCTCAAGCTCCTTGGATTTGATCACGAACCCTCCAAAAACTTGAGACTGGTTCGACCTTGAACCTTCCTACAATCCTCCGTGGAATGTAGACCCCCTTGATTCTTTAAAAATTTCTTCTTCAATTGATTGAAGTTATCTTTCCTTCACAGGTGAATGTTGGATTGATTTTCTTTGTAATGTAGGCTTGAGGATTGATCTTGAATGATTTGAGAATATTTTAGGTTACTGTTCAAATGTTTGCTTGAATGTTCGTGGTTCAGGTAACCTTCTCTCAGAGTTATTTCTCAGCCTTTTATAGTGATCTTTCAAAAATCTGTCCGTTGAAGAGATAGGCTTATTTTTGAAAGTCACTTGTGGTCGTTGGCTTGTCTTGTTGCAGTCCTTGGAATTTCCATTTCCTCGTATGAATGATTTTTCAGCTTTTCAGAGTTCTGACATGGTGCAGTGCTTCCCATTGGTTTATTCCTCTTGCACGCTTCTGAAACTGAGCACTTCAAGAAAGGCAGTATGGAGGTATTACTTGTTTAAGTAATTCTCTTGATTTCTGTGCAACGGATCTCTTTCGGTTGTCTTGACTTGACTGCATTTTCTTCACATCCCCAGGTGACTTCGAGTCAGCTTCCAATCATAAGATGACTCTTCCGTCATTTAGATCTTGAGACTTGGCTGTCTTGAATTGACTTGATTGATGCTTCACTCAGCTGCATCTCAGCTGCACCTTCAATCGAGTTCCCGTCTTCTCTTCTTTGCCATACTCAGTTGTCTTGCAGCGGAGTCTTCCTTCTAGTCTCCAGTTGCCTTCTTGCATGTTTAGGCATAGCTGACTTAACTCAGCTTGACCACCCCTATCTATTACAATGCAGTTTACAACAAAAATGGGGTGCCAACTTCCTATTCTAAGTTTTGCATGGCATTCATCAAAATCTACAAAATGATTTCCCAACATAAACTTTTAGGGAAAAATTAGGGCTCGATTAGAATCGATTTTGGGGGGTGATTGTTAAAATTCAAAACCCTAATTTCCTAATTTGGGAATAATATTTTCTGATTTTATTTCAAAAAAAAAAAAGAAGGAAAAATCTTGTAAAAATAGCAATGAATCAAACACATGAAAGGGAAGAAAAATCCTCCACATATGGAAATAGATTTCAGCAAAATACTCTTACCTTAAAACAATGAAATATTTGGCCTATAAATTGACAAGCCTCATTAGGTTTTTCCTTCGCAAACTCTCATTCAAAGAATTCAGAGGTAAGGGCTCTTCCTCCACCCCTAGGCCGTCGGCATATCTAAGAAAGATATTGCTTGCTTGACAGTTTCTCCTGCAATAGAATGCTTCTAATTCCAGATTTCGAATTCCTTCCATATGTTCCAAAGAATAAGACAGATTTTTGCCTTGAGGGAATGGGAATACTCTCCCAACATTGTAAAGCACCAAGAAGCAAAAGATTCATCATTATTTGCAAGGTGATTAACATGATGCCACAGATTACTACTCTCCAGCAAGCAACAACAAATTCACATGACAGAAATGTGTGCCAATTATTTTAAATTTGAGATTCACAAAAAGCACATACCTATGTTAATTTAACTCCTTTATGGGCTACATTATGTCTTGTTGGTAGACAATCCCTCCATAGGAAATATTTTACTTTTGGAGGGATTTTCTGTTAGAAATAGGTGGTACTGTTTACAAGAAAAAAAAATGGCTAAGTGTTTGGGACAAAGTTTGAGTCAAGGCCATTCGATATTGTTTCTGCAAGACGAAATTGCCCCGTATACCAAGTGCTTAAGGTTCCGGAAATCGTCCCTAAGATACGACGACTTTAACTGTTTTGACTTAGCAGCACTTGCAAAAGTCGAAACTACAGTAAACTTAAAGTGTTTGAGACTTTCAAGCTTTTGAAGGATATTGAACAATATGCTGGTAATGATGCAGAATGACTCGATATTAGGCTTGTGATTTTCAGACATTTCATCTCCAGAGGATTTATATTTATAGGCATCAAATTGTCTTTATGGAATGGTCATATCTTTTGATCTGAAAAGACATGTCTACAGCCAAAAAATGCACCTGGTTGCTCGAACAGGTGCATCCATTCGAAAGTGCGCGTCCGCGGACACTTGTGCGCTAATCAGTTTCAACAACTATATGCGGTGCACACATTAGACCTTTGTGCGCGCCAGCGACACTACTGCAGTGCGCTGCACCACGCACTGCCCAGTGTGCGCGCGCGGTCGTCCTAGTGCGCGTCCGCGCACCACTTGCCCAGTTGGAAAAGTATTTTTATTAATTAAAAATGATTAATTAATTTTAAAAGGTTTTAAATAAATTTGGTCCAAAAAGTATAAGAGCCTTAAAACCCAAGCCCAGGCCCATGATCCGGACCCGGGCTAGCCGACCGGCAGACGGGCGCGCTTGTGTGTATTTTGAATTAAACCCACAAGCATGTAGGTCCTCACCCCTTTAAAAATTTTGGTGCCCCAAGGGCCCAAACGCATTAGTCCAACTTTCGGCTATATCAATAGAGCAATTATTGGCTATTGTTACTATGTGGGATGGAGCATTTCTCCATCCCTGCATTTTCCATTTTCCATACCAATTTGTAGTTTTAAGTGGCTACGTTGTAGCATTAATTTCTCATTCACCCGGAATTGGTTTTGAGAAATTCTAAATATCAATCTCATCTACTCACTTAGTAGAATTTTAACATAATAGTAAGAAACACGTGAGTCGCACGTGATCCACATGACTTTACTAAAATAATTTTATTATTTAATAATATTATTGGTTAATATCAAAATATAAAAAAGTAAAATAATATTAATTAAATTTAAATATTACACAATATTTAATATATATTTTGCTTTACTTTAATTATAGATCGATGTGAATTACCACGAGCTTGTAGCTCAAGTGGTATCGCTCACCCTTTGTAAGGGTGTTGACCAGGGTTCAAACCCTGTTTCTTTCAGTTTCTTTGAAATTTATCCCCTCCCCTTTAACCACTACTCCCAACTTATTAAAAAAATAGATCGATATGAATTGTTAAATAATCATTTTAAAGAACCCAATCTCACAAAAAATTTACAATTAGTATAACAACGAAATAAGTTTTGTATTAGCTTACAATCACATTCATCGGTCTTTAATTTCATTGTTATGGCTAGAAAAGTCTTTTCTCTTACATGATTTCGAATTCTTTTAGCATTGGATGCATTTTACATAATCAGACAAATAAATTAGCTTATAAATCATAAGCTAATGATTAGTAAATCACATGCAAGTTATCGCATTAATAAAAAAAGTAATTAAATATTATACCGAAATCCATCATAATATCATCATTTTATTTATTATTGTTATTCAATTAAAACAAAATATAATAAAGGTTAGTCAAATTCTTATACTTCATGTGCTTACTTCTTTTATTCTATCTCAGTTCTTCGATTACATAAATCTAAAAAACATTACAATATAATATATATGTAAAAAAAATTCATTTATTATTTTAATCTAGTAACAAAGTCAATATTTTATTATTAACACTTAAACTTAAAGTTTGTAGTCCTACTATTTCCAGTCTTAAAAATAATAAATATTAACCTAATATATAAAAAAATTAATCCATTATTTTCATCGAGAGTCAGGTATTAAATAAAACTATGAAAAAGTGATAAGTCGAAATCTGAGTTTTGAAACTCTATTCAATTGCACACAGAATATCTTTATTTAATAAACAAAAAACCAATGAAAGACTTATGAAAGAAAAAATAAGTTAACAATTTTTACATGTCAATCTTCCATAGTTAAATATAATACTAATTAACTTTTATGTTTGAATTTCTTTTTGCATTCACTTATGTTTAAAAATTATATATAATAAACTAAAAACTAATATAGTTTTTAAAATTTTAAAGTTTTAGAAAGATACATTATACTATTAGAGTTTGTACTTCCAATGGAATTTGGTTATATTAATATTTACATAGTTGTAATTTTGTGAGCCGTATAGTTATGAAAATTGCAATTATTCTTAATATACTGAAACTAATCTATATTTGTTTGAAGAGACTGTAAATTTAAAATTGATCTCATTTAATATCGTTTACAAAATTATATTATTTGTTGTAAAATATAATTATCAATCCATTTTTAGTGCCTTTATTGAGAAAATGGTATATAGTACTTTAATCTTTATTTAAAATTTTGATTGAATTTTTGACCAAATAAGAAAATATAGTTGCCTAAATTTTAGATATCAAGTGTTAAAAACCCCTCTTAACTATTCTCTTCTGCCTCCTTATGCCCGAAATAATTCATATTACTTCGCACTAAACATGGTCACTTCACTCCAATTTATTGTTATATATAGTTTAACACAATAAATTTGATACACAAATATTATTTTGAATATTTTTATTACTATATTGGTACCTAAATTAACATGTAATTTAAGAAATATTAATATTTGACATAAATATCAAATTATTTCATATTAAATAAGTTTAGTTTATTTATTTATTCTTTTACAATATCATATACATACAATGACTTTCCATTTCTGATTCTTGTTTTCCAGTTTCCATAATATTTGATTTTATAAAAATTAGAATAATTTGTACCCAATTTTATAATAATTGTCTTTGTGCTTGAATATTTATAAGTCATAAAGGTGTGCTTTTAAAATGAACTGAGTTTTTATCGAAAATGTCAAATTATACATATTATATGAAAGCCATTTAATTTTTCTTTAGAATTTCCCAGCTATGACCCACATTATTTTTTTTAACTATTTACTTTTATTCTTTCAAATCTTTATAATATGTTTCATTTGGTTTAATCCTAAACTATCTATACATGTGAGATTAACCCCCCAAAATTATTTAGATCATTCTCAACCCATTAATGTGAAGTATAACCATTTATTTTTTAATATTTTTTATTTTTAGTTTTCACTCTTATTTGTTGTAATTATTTAATTTACTTAATTTTTATGAATGTTATGTTAGTATTTGAACTAATATATAATTACTTTCTCAGTAGTCAGATTGTTACATATTAAATGAATTTTTTTATTTTTTCTTTTGCATAGCAGATATGATCTTTTAGACTAATCCAATTTTAGCTCATGTTTCACTCTTTCACACCATTTTATTAAAACTTAATTATTTTTATACATTTTTATTATAAATACGCATCAAATTAATATTTTAAACTTATAATTTTTAAGGGTGTAATTTTTAAACGACATTTAAGTTTTATCACAAATGTCAATTTAATACATATGAATTTTTTTTAATAAGTTTGTCTTCTTTTGTTTTTCATAAATTTATATAAAATTTTTAATACTTTTTTGCACTTGTTCTTAAAATTTATAGAATATAAAATAATTGAAAGATTGAAATTTTAATATATTAAAAAATAATAAATTAGAAACTAAACTTATAATGTTATATATTAAAAATTAAGTAAAAGTCATATTAACACATATAATTAAAATTTAAAAAGGTAACTTTTTTATCTCGACAAACTTGTTTTGGTTCTTTTTTACTTTTTTTCCATGTTAATCTTATTCCTTTTATTTTGTACTTTTTATTTTACTGAAATGGCTAATTAAAATAAAATATACATGAAATTGCAATAAAAAAAATGAAACTCTCTTGTTTTCAATATTATTTATATAACACAATCATCAATAATTAATTTTTAAATTGCATATTACTTACTGGGGGAGAATGTTTCGACCATAAAGGAATTATGTATTTTCTCTGCTTTTTATTTAGCATCAAAACCACCTAAAATATTTTTTATTTTATTTTTTCTTATCGTGTATATTGTAATATGATCTTTTTCTTATAATTATAATTATAATAGACATATTTAATTATTGAGAAAATTTAAAAGAATATTAGAAATATAAAATTTTGCATCATACTAAAAGTTAAATAGTTAAAATTTTCTTCTATAATATAGTTGAAGATTTTGAAACCTACTTTAAATTTGAAATTGATTTTATAAGAAATTTAAATTATTCTTAGTGTTATGATTAAAAAAATATATTTTTGAAATTTAAAGTATTCTTAGTGTTATAATTAAAAAAATACATTTTCATATTATGAAATCTTTTTTGGCTATAATGAACATCTCTCATATAATTAAACAAAAAAGACTAAATAAATAACAAAACTATAGAAAAACATAAATGTCTTAATTTTTGCATAGTGTTGAACTTTATAATGTTAAAATTTTCTCATGTGAAGTCCTTACATATGCTTATGACATATGGTTAGAAAGCTCTCGAAATCTTTAATATAAAGCTAATATTATTTGAAAATTCAAAATATTTTAAGAGTTATAGCTGAAAGAATAAATACTTTTAGAATGTAGTATATAAAAGGTCACATTGTCTTATAATTGAACAAATAGAAGCTAAATAAATATCAAATTACTTAGTTGTCCTAAAATTTTACTATGTCTAAATGATATTTTTATCCAATCAAAAATTGCAAGAAATATTCACACTTTTAAGATAGTATAGATATAGATAGATAATTTAATTTCATTTTCCAATAATGGAAACCACTTAAATATTTGGTCAAAATCGGGTCAACTCCCAATTTATCAAACCAAATTCCAACAATCCACCACATGAATGAAATTAATGCATGCATGTATGCAATATCTCTTGAAAGTCTCGACGAACTATTATTGCATCAAGATAGATAGCTTGTGGCATTGAACCTTCCTTAGTGAAATACTATCGGATTTACTAGCTGCTTAGTGACGCGATATCTTGAACTACTCAGCCGTTTGTGTAAACCGAAACAATAGTACTTACACAATAATAATTCCAACACTTGTTGTTCTCACGTTGTGTCCATTTCGGCCCTGGACCATATCTTAGATTCATAAGTGTTTCTCTAAAGCGGCCATTACTTCTCACTTATATAGGTGATATTCTATTGATGAGTATCCTGTCGTACTCCACCTTTCGGTATAGGAATCATTAAAAGTCTTAAACTTAACCTCACCACATTCAACAAGTTTCTATTTCACTTGGTAGTTCCGGGAATGAGCTAACACATTTTCCAAGTATTTAGCTGAACATTCATAACTTAGTTTTCCCATTGAACCAAGGTCTTGGGATCTCCAATTCACAAGGTTGGGTTACCGCTATGAACATTCTTTATTTTGTGGATTTTAAACCCATTCCCCTTAACAACTTATAAAATTGATCTCGATTTATTCCTTTTGTAAGCGGATCCGTCAGAATTTCCTTTGACTTCACGTAATCAACCGAAATAACCCCATTCGAAATCAACTGTCTAATGGTATTGTGTCTTCGACGAATATGTCTAGACTTACCATTATACATACTACTTTGTGCCCTTCCAATTGTTGATTGACTATCACAATGTATCAAAACAGCAGGCACTAGCTTATTCCAACACGGAATATCTTCTAAGAAGTTTCTAAGTCATTCTGCTTCTTCTCCAACCTTATCTAAATCAATGAATTGGGCTTCCATAGTGGATCGAGCTATGCACGTTTACTTAGAAGACTTCCATGACACCGCTCATCAACCTATTGTGAAAACATATCCACTTGTGGACTTGGAGTCTTTTGTGTGCGATATCCATTGGCATCACGTGCGATATCCTTCTAATACTTGTTGGATATCTCGTATAAAGTATTCCATAGATCACAGTATACTTTAAGTATCTAAGTACCCTTGTCACGGCTTTTTAGTGAACCTTACTTGGGTTACTTGTGAACCTACTTAGCTTACTCACTGAATATGCACTCTCTGGACGTGTACAATTAGTTAAGTACATCGATCGCGAATTATCCTTGTATATTCCAAAAAAGATAAACTGTTCTCCTCTATTCTTGGCCAAGTGTAGACTTAGATCTACATGTGTCTTAGCCGGAGGGCTATTAAAAGCATTAAACTTTCTAAGTATGCTTTCGACGTAATGGGATTGTGACAAGACAATGTCATCTGAAGTTCTAGAGATTTTAATCCCTAATATAACATCAGATAATCTCATATCTTTCATGTCAAAATTCTTCTTTAACATGTTATTAGTATTCATGATTAAATCATGACTACTACCCATAATCAACATATCATCTACATAAAGGAATACTATGACGTAATCATTTGTATTACCTTTAATGTAGACACACTTGTCACATTCATTGATTTTGAAACCATTTGACTTCATCATCGAGTCAAATTTTTCATGTCATTGCTTAGGGTGCTTGTTTTAGTCCATAAAGTGACTTAACAAGTTTACACACCTTTCGCTCTTGACCGGGTGCAACGAACCCATTGGGTTGTTCAATATAAATCTCCTCTTCAAGCTCACCATTCAATAAGGCGGTTTTCACATCCATTTGATGTATCTCAAGGTTATGAAAAGCTGCAATAGCAATGAGAACACGAATGGACGTCATCCGCGTAATAGGAGAATATGTATCGAAAAAGTCATATCCCTCCTTTTGTTTAAACCCTTTAGCTACCAAACGGGCATTATTTATCTATAAATCCATCTGCTTTATATTTCCGTTTAAGGATCCACTTGCATCCCAAAGGTTTGCAACCCAGTGGGAGATCAACCATCTCCCAAGTGTTATTTTGCATGATGGAATCTATTTCATTATTGATAGCTTATTTCCAGAGAGGAGCTTTTGGACTAGACAAAGCTTCTTGAATAGTTCTAGGTTCATTTTTTAACATATAAGTTAGAAAATCAGGACCAAAAGACTTAGTTACTTTTATCCTTTTACTGCGTTTTGGTTCCTCTTCATCATCACTTAGAGGTAACCTTGCAGTTTCATAAGTTTGTTTGTTCGAACTTTCTTCTTTCCTTTCTTTGTTCGGAAAGATATTCTCGAAGAATACATCATTCATTGATTCTATGATCATTCCTTCATTTATATTAGGAATAACTGACTTGTGCACAAAAAAACGATATACACTACTATTGTTTGCATATCGAATGAAAATGCAATCAATCGTCTTCGAACCGATTCTAACTTGTTTAGGCTAAGGTACTTCGACTTTAGCCAAACACCCCCACACTTTGAGGTATTTATATGACGGTTTACGTCATTTCCATAACTCATATGGAGTTTTATTTTTACCTTTGTGTGGGATCTTATTAAGAATGTAGTTTGCAGAAAGTATAGCTTCCCCCTACAAGTTTTGGGGTAAGCCAGAACTTATCAACATCGCATTTATCATCTCCTTAAGAGTGCGATTTTTGCGTTCTGCTACACAATTTGATTGAGGTGAGTAGGAAGCTATCAATTGATCAATTATACCCACTTCCGAGCAGAATTCTTCAAACGGAGCAACATATTCTCGCCTCTATCACTCCGAATCATCTTAGTTTTCAAATTAAGCTGATATTCAACTTCATTCTTATAAGTTTTAAAAGCTACTAAAGCTTCATCTTTATTTCAAATGATATACATAACAATATCTTGTATCATCGTCAATAAATGTTATAAAGTACTTTTTCCCACCTCGAGTTTGCACAAGTTTTAAATCACACACATCTGTATGAATTAACTCAAGGGGTTTGGTACTTCTGGTTACCAAATGAAACGGTGCTTTAGACAATTTTGCTTCAACACAAACGTCGCATTTGTCTTGTGAATCGGTTTTAAACGTGGGTGTTAATTCCAGATTCACTAACCTTTTAATTGTGTTGAAGTTTACATGTCCTAATCTATCATGCCATAAATTAGAACAATCCAACAAGTAAACAGAAGTACTATTTTTATTCTTCGCCTCTTGGCGAAAACAGACATTACAATTACAGACATCTTAAAGAGCCATTTATCAAGGTACTCATTATACAGAAACTGACTATTCTTGGTCATTACAAACTTGTCGGACTCAAGCATTAGTCTAAACCTGGCCTTACTAAGCAAAGGACCGGAAACCAAATTCTTGTGAATATCCGGACATGCAGCACATCCACAAGCGTAAGCTCCTTTCCGGAAGTCATCTTGAGCACAACCTTCCCAAGCCCCACGATGTTGGAAGTCGAAGAATTTTCCATGAAAAACTTCCTTCCATTTATCGGAGTGTAGGAGGAGAACATCTTCTTATCGGCACAAATGTGACGAGTAGCCTCGTATCTATCCACCACTCCCTTGGGTTATCCACCATATTGGCTTCAAACACAATGGTGGTGAGATCGAGCTCCGACATGTCTATTGGAACAAACTTGTCCTTGGTCAAATTAGCTTGTTGTTGATTGCCATTTTGATTGCCCTTTTTCGGGTGTCGGCAATCTTTGGCCATGTGGTTCGGTTTGCCACAGTTGTAGCAATTCCCTTTGAATTTCTTGGCCTTTCCCTTGTCTTTTTTGGAATGCTTTCGTTTCTTGCTAGTGTTCGATTCAGCAAGATTGGTCTTGGCCTCCATTCCAGACTTACTGGACTTCACTTCAGATTTTCAGTTTTTTTCCTCAATCCAAAGCCGAACTATTAGATCCTCAAGCCCCATTTCCTTGTGCTTGTACTTGAGGTAGTTCTTAAAATCCTTCCACAACGGTGGCAACTTCTTGATTATCGCAGCCACTTGGAAAGACTCGTTCAGAATCATCCCTTCAGACACCAAGTCATGAAGTATGATCTGAATTTTTTGAACTTGGTTGATCACCATTTTGGTGTCAACCATCTTGTAATCCAGAAATTTGCCGACAACAAATTTCTTTGTACCGGCATCTTCTGTTTTATACCTTTTCTCCAAAGAGTCCCACAACTCTTTGGACGTTTTAAACAAACTGTAGACGTTATAGAGGGTGTCTTCAAGCTTGTCCAAAACATAGTTCCAACATAGGAAATCGATATTATGCCAAGTATCCACAACGATCCTCATTTGGTTGTCGGATTCTTCATCGCCAACGGTAGGGGTTCCTCCTTCAGGAAACGGTACAGACCTAAGGTAGTGAGATAGAAGAGCATCTTTTGTTGCCATTGTTTGAAACAACGCTGGAGAATTTCGCCGGTTTCTCGCCATGAGCAGGAGCAGCAGCCATCAGAATGAATGAAACGGATGCCATCGTCTTGAAAAAAGCAAAACATTTCGTCTTGCGATTGTTAGAAATAGATGGTACTGTTTACAAGAAAAAAAAAGGCTAAGTGTTTGGGACAGAGTTTGTCAAGACCAGTATTCGATACTGCCTCCCAAGACAAAATTGCCCCGTATATCAAGTGCTTACGGTTTCGACAATCGTCCCTAAGATACAACGACTTTAACTGTTTCGACTTAACAACACTTGCAAAAGTCAAAACTACAGCAAACTTAAAGTATTCGAGGCTTTCAAACTTTTGAAGGATATTGAACCATATGCTGGTAATGATGCAGAATGACTCGATTATTAGGCTTGTAATTTTCATGTCTTATTTCATCTGCAGGGGATTTGTATTTATTGGTATCTAAGTGCCTTTATAGAATGGTCATATCTTTTGATCTAAAAAGACATGTCTACAGCCAAGAAATACATTTGGTTGCTTGAACAGGTGCATCCATTCGAAAGTGCGCGTACGCGCACACCTGCACGCGCAATCGGTTTCATCCACTGTCTACGGTGCACGCAGCGCACTGGTGCATGCCCGCGCACACTACCCAGTCTTGTATTTGGCGATCAGCATGGCGATCGTCCCGATGCTTGGCGTCCGCACCACTTGCCCAATTGGAAAAGTATTTTAATTAATTAAAAATAATTAATTAAAAAATAATTAATTAATTTTAATGGATTTTAAATAAATTTGGTCCAAAAAGTATAAGGGCCTTGAAGCCCAGGCCCACGACCCACTACCTATGACCCGGATCGGGCCGGCGGGCGACGGCGCGCGTGTGTTTTGAACCATACTCACAAGCATGTATGTCTTCACCCCTTTAAAAACTTTGGTGCCCAAGGGCCCAAACCCATTAGTCCAACTTGGGCTATATCAATAGAGCAATTTTTGGCAATTGTTTCTATGTGGGATGGAGCATATTTTCCTTCCACATTTTCCATTTTCCGTACCAATTTCTAGTTTTAAGTAGCTAAGTTGTAGCATTAATTTCTCATTCGCCCGGAATTGGTTTGAGAAATTCCAATTAATGTCAATCTCATCTACTCACTTAGTAGAATTTAAACATATAATTTAATTACATTTTCCAACAATGGAAACCACATAAATATTTGGTCAAAATCGGTCAACACCCAATTTATCAAACCAAATTCCAACATTTTCAAACTTGCATATTCTATTCCAAACTCCTGGACATCCGAGGTTTTCATCAATGATAGAACTCACCAAAGATTTTGTATCCCGCTTTCTTTCAGTATCTTCTCCATTTTTTGAATGATGCCAAATCGCTTGTCCCTTTCATCATTAGAATAGAGAGGTAATTTCAAGATTTGATCAACATCTCGATCACAAAAATACTCCTCAATTATATTCATATCCCATTTGTGCATACCCTGGTATAAACAAGTCATTCACGATAGATTTTCAAGACCGCCACTTGTTGTGAAGTAATGTAAAAGTTAGGGTCATCCCTTAACCACAAATCTTTCCACACATTAATAGACTTACCATCCCCGATAATCCACCTTGTGCCTAACTTAATCAACTGTCTTAAGCTCCAGATACTACACCAAGTGAAACTAAGATTAGTTCCAAGTTCTGAATTGATGAAATCCCCTCGAGGGAAGTATTTAACTTTTGTAAATGCAACTGATAAGAGTATCTGGGTTAGAAAAGATCTTCCAACCAAACTTTGCCAACAGAGCTAAGTTAAAATGGTGGAATTCCCGGAAACCAAGTCCTCCAGCATCTCTAGAAATACACAATTTATTCCAACCAATCCAATTAATTCCCCTACCTCCTTCTTTTTTCGAACCCCACCAAAATGAATTAATCATTCTTTGAAGTTCCTCCCCTAGTGAATATACCCAAATATATCTTTCTTCCTACGGCCAATGAGTGAGGGAAGTCCTAGATACTTCCCTGGTTGTGTCTGCTGTTGATTGTCAAGTTATCATAAATTTGAGAGTTGTGTTTCACTCAAATTCTTCACTAGATCGATCCAACTCCTACCATACACATATACATCCAATACTACCTCATTAAGTGCACACATGGTCGTTGTTTTTATTGTTTTCCCCTTTATTTTATGATAATCGTATGAAAAATCAATAATATATCATTTGGAAAGCTCAATATGACTGTTAATTGTTGTAGCAAAATTTAAACATCATGAGTAATTATTACCTCCATCAATATTGGAGAAACTACAGAATGGAGAAGAAATATTTTTCTGTGGAAAGGAGCCATGTGATGAAAATGCCTATAAGAACAACTGAATTGCAAGAATCCAAGGAACAGAAAGATAAAAAAGGTAAAAAGTTCGGATAGATTCTCATTCATTTCTTTTTGGCGTGATAAGTCAAAAATATGAATATGTACCCTTGATCCTCTTCTTCATTTAAGGTCCACTAAATTTCAAACTTTGATAGCAGAAAATAAACTACAAAAGAATATCTACAAATTCATAAATAAAAAAACACACCAAATCGCATAAAGACGACTCAAATCATCTGTAACGACGAACATTTAAGACTACCTAAGTTCAAACCAATCATTTATAACATTGAAATTTTGTGTGGGAGTGGGAACCATTAGTTAAACCCAACCTTGTTTGTATCTGCGGAAAAGTTCTTCAGTTTGAGCATTCTTGTATGCACTGCAAGCAATAACATAAACCCAAATCAGAACCACCACTGTTATGATCAGTATAATGTTGGCTTTCCTCCATTCCTGCCTTAAGTTTCCAAGCAGACCAGCCTTGCAAGAATCACAATTATAGCACAACTGGCCCGGATCATTGTTCCATATGGCGCAATTGGCATTGGCGGCTATGTTAGGCGGGCCAATCCAAGTCGTAGGGGTCGAATATTGGAGTCCACACATCACCGGAGGCTTGCAGCATCCTGACTGTGAGTCAATACACGTTTGAAAAATATTTGAAAAAAAAAATTAATGTGGTGAGACCGTACGATCAAAAATAAGTCATAATAAAAAAGAAAACAACATGAAATTTTATACACTAAAATAAGTTTCAATGCAATAATTTTGCATTAAAACTGTAGGCATGCAAATACAAAATTTTATACACGAGCATTGGATACCTTAGAAGCTAAAAGTGCAGAATCTTGAAGGCCTGGAAACTGTTTCCAGGCTCCGTCTGGATTGATGGATTTGAAAATAAGGATTTTGAATCAATCATAATAAATTCATTAAGCTGTTTGAGTAATCGCGTATCTCAAAATATTTCATATCCATTACCTCCTAATTTGAGTTGTTCTTCGAACCATTTTGGCGGATTTCAAATCCGTCTTATACAGAGTCATGTGAAATATTTTCCCCATATACTCCCCTTAAATCCAAATTCTTCTGTCTAAATGCAACCTTGAAGAACTTTGTGTTATTCTTTTGTCAGTAGATACAAAATTTGATCTCAATTATTCTATGTACTATTTTGTGTTAGGTGATAATTTAATTGAGATAGTAATGAAATTATGACAACAGAAGACTGGAAACGTGAAGGGTCCACCATTTTTTTTTTTTTTTTTTTTTTTTTTTTATAACTCAGCCTTTTTACGCCCGACTACGCTCGAGACAACAGCTCCGGCTCCTCATTCATTGCCGCCAAGGTAAACCGCGGATGTGCACGCATCGGCCGTTTCTCACGGGTCATTGCTGACGTACAACCGAGATCCTCCTGGGTAAAGAGAACAATTATGTTCGACCCCAATCTACTAATAACGATCTCTCCCGAATCGAACCCACACGGATGATATTCATATGAGTTCCCACCAAATCTTCACCACCGCATATGCCCCTGGGAGCAATTTGATGGAAGCGAGAATATGAACCCCTGACCTCCACCCCACAAACATTTGATGGAGCGGGGATTTGAACCCCGACTTCCACCCCACAATTCTTTGTGGTGGCCAAAGCCACCTGGTTTTGAAGGGTCCACCATTAGTTAGACAAAAGAAAAGGTTACAGGCTGTATCTATCTATTTAAAATCTTCAAATCCCAATCAAATTAAAGAGGTACGTGGTCCTCAAAAAAAAAAAAAAAAAAAGGTACGTGGATACAGACAGTCCAAATTTCCTGTGGCCTGGAAGAATCTGGATTAGTTTCAGAATAAAGTTATGAAGTCATTCACACTTGAAAGTAGGATAAAAAATGCAGAATTTGTTAAAAGCAAATAATTCACAAGTTGACTATAATGCAGCAAATTCCTTTTTTAAGTCCATAACAGCTCTCTGCAGTGGTTCAGAGTTCCAAAAAGCCAACCTCTCGCATGTTCGGTTTTTCACTCAGACTCAATAATGCAATCCGTAAGGAAAAATAAAAAAGGAAATGAAGTACCAAATTTTCTAAATACGATTTAAACAAAACATTAATCACACAATCCCATAAAGACAATTAAATGTAATAAACCAACAAAAGGGAAAGTGTCCCTTTAATTATTATTCTTTTCTTTTTTTGCCCAAATCAACAAACTACATCTTGCTTGATCCACTTGACTACGTCGTGTATGAGGATGGCTCAAAATTCTTAATTTTGAGTGACGAAATATATATATTTATCTTTTTTTTTAACGGGACCTGCAGCCACTACCCTTCATGTGTACATCGGTAAGCTCGACCATGGTATCACCATAGGTGGCCTGTGGGATTTGAAGTTGAGATCATAGGACTCAAGGACTCATCCTACACCACTGGACCACCGACCACCCCACTAAGGAACGGGGAAATTCAAAAATTTAAAGACACGAGATTTTGAATTTCATATAATTCAAAATCTTTTTATATGATATTCCACCCATCCTACTAGATTATTCCTATCGTATCAGATCAAGTAACCTCTTTTTTATATGATATTAAGAAAAACAATTGGCAGTTTTGTTTATCTTAGTATTATGCATCCTAGAAGACTAGTACTTAAATTGTGGTTCAAAAAAATAGTAATTCCAGACTGAAATTATTTAATTCTCATCTTTAGCCTAATTATCTTCTTATCAACACGCACTCCAAGCCAGAAAATGGCGATTGGCCAATGGCCATTCCTCAATTATTGAACTAAAAAGAAAATCCAAATAAAGCTAAAACCGCGTTTGGAGTCATCACCAAAAAATGAAAAAAAAACAACACATCCTGTCCTAAATAACAAACACGCCTTAACAACACCCAAACAGCAAGAAGCACATCAAATCAAATAAACTTCCTCACCTCAATAGGAGAAAGATGCGCCGCGAAGAAATCGGCAGCCGAAATGTACCTCTGATTAAGCTTCGGACAAATCTGTGAATCCGCCAAACACGCCCTTATCTTCCCCCAATTATCATTCCCAGTAATGCGATCCCTAAGCCAAGGCGAAAACCCCCCCAGCCTGTACTCTCTGAATCCCATTCCGGGAACAGAGTACGCGCCGTTAGGGCGCGTGACGACGAAGGCGAGCACGAGGAGTACGAGTAGCAGTACTATGAGAATGAACATGCACACCAAGTATACGCCCAAAAGACCTTCCTTCTTCCAGTAGGCCCCGACGAATCCGGTGAGGGAGACTAGCAGGAAAGCTATGCCGAGGAAGACGAGTGGCCATCGGAGCCAGTGGATGCACTCGTTGTCGGGCTTGGAGGCGAGCCATATGCCGGCAGCGATTATGGGGATAGAACACATCAACGCGATGAAGTTTAGGATTGCTGTGATGTTGTTGCTTAAAGCCATGATCGGTGTGAAATTGAGGTTTGGGTTTGGGTTTTGGGGCGAAGTGGGAAAGCAGATTTTGGTAAATTTGCTTTGGAAATTGGGATGATGCGGTGGAGCTGCTAACTTTCACTCAGCTGTGGAGAAACGATCGGTCTACAATATTTACAGTGAACTTTAACTGGCGCAAAACTGACGGCATAAAAGTCCGACCTTTAAATAGAAAGGGATAATTGCACCAAAATTCCCTTATATTTTCCCAAAGTTGCAAAAAAGTCCTTGTAAAAAATAGTCTCAATTTTTTAATATAGACGTTCTCACACTCTTCCTTATTGTTAGTCAAGTTAAATATATTATTAAATTATGAAATGTCACTTATAATTTTGATTTAGTTAGTTCTATTTTATGAATTAAAAACTTCAATAGTTGGATTTGCAAAACTTATTTTCCGTTTTTTGTTGCTAAACATTTTAAAAGAAAATCTAAAGACCGAATCTCATTTAAAATCAAATTTTCTCCTCCGATATTCTTCTCATTCTTTTTCCCTCTCTTTCCTTGTACTTTCTTCCTTTTTCTCTTTTGATAGTCATAACTTTTTTTTTTCTCTTGTCTGTTTGGTGCAGGCTGTTTCTCTGAATTGATGGTTGGCTCGTTGTGGAATTTATTAGGTATCAAGTACTTATAACAGTGAAAATGGCTAGATAAATTCGAATAAAATCATTGTTTAGAATAGGGGTGTCACCATATGAAAACACGATCTGAACCTAACACGATTTAAGCGGGTTAGGGTCGACTCGTTTATTATTCAAGTCATAATAGTGTTCAGCCCAATTAACTTGAATAATAAATTGGTAAATTTCGGGTTGACCCGAAATGACCCACTGAACCGTTTAAAGAAAAATATAATCAATTCTACACATATGTATATACACACGTGTATGTATAGATGTATTTGTGTTTTTCTTTCTCAAATTTCACTTGAAATTTACACAAGCTAAATGTAGAGGATCGAGATCCTACAAGCGCCACTTATATATGTCTACCACATCACAATTTTGTCGAGTTGCACGTAAATGAGTAACTTTGCCAAGTCATGTGCTAATGTGTATGTGCTAAGTGTTAAGTGCACTTCTAAAGTGTCGAACACAACATTTTGCGTGTGCGAGTTTTGGCTCGAATGGTGCTACCGTAAGATTATGTGTATGCGAAACAAACTCCATTTTTTCATTTGAAATAGTGACCTATTTATAATTAACTTTCGAATAGGAGTTCGAAGCAAAAGAGTTATGTTTTGTAAAATTGAGTTTACTATAAGTTCGTAGTTCTAATCGGTCTAATTAACAATGCCTTATATAATTTTTTATTATATTACTCAAAACAATAATGAAATACATAATTATATTTAGGGATAATTATATAAAACTACATGTGACTATGTGAGGTTTAGTCTAATTAGAAGAAGAAAAAAGCCACCTCGATATTTGTTTATATTTTTAAAATTGCACCATAAGGAGGGGGATTTATTAGGTAAATATAAATCTCAAGAGAGTGTTTGTAACGGTTAATATGATATTTTTAATTTGAAAGAACATCTGAATTTTTTTGTAACTGGGCTAAACCTCATGGATACTTTTGTAATTATTCCTTATTTTTATAATACATTTTACATTGAATTTCTAAATAAAATTATCAAAATTAACTTAATAAAAACAAGTATTGATGTGTGAATTTGTATTTTCAGCGTGTCAAACTATAATATATGAGCATTACGGGTTAAACAACTATCAAAACTAATAAAAGAAGAAATTAAAGCAGTAAAAACACATATTCACCCACCTAGGGCAGATCGGACTATATGTTCCTTTTTATTTAGCTCGAAGCTTGAAATAAAAAATGTTTTTGAATACAAAGTAGTAAGATATGAATTAGAACCATAACCTCTTTGCAATCATAAATGATAGTATTTAAAGTAGATGATTTATCTTATCCTCTATGTACAAGTGGTATGGATAGCAGTAGGGGTGATGATTCGTCGTCAATAGATTGGTTGACACTCAGGGATATTAATGGAGATAAGATCTAAATCCATTAGGAATAGTTTTGGTAGATTGTTTTATTATTTTTTAAAAGTTTTCAACAGTTAGGAATTTTATTGTGGTAGGAGTTTAATAATATAAATACTTATTTTATTATTATTTTTAGGGTGGTTGAATTCATATTAAAAACTTGCAATTACGTATCTCCAAGAAGTTTCGTATTGCTTTTGTTTGTTACTCATTTATTCGTAGCTTTCACCTGCATCAGTTGGTATTCAGAGACTAGTCTACGCTCTCTGAATCATGTTGTTCGGGCAAGATCCACAATGCATGAACGATATCATCCAAATCGTCACCAGATTGACTTGTTGACACAACGGATAATCACGTGATGCACCCACCATCATGAATTTTTCGATGTCGTCACCACCAAGCTCACGACTGCCCGAGATCAAGTGCACTAGGTAGGAAACAGAGGTAGTAGTTAGAACTATCACGTTATATGTGGTTTTGGTTTTTATCCACCCTCATATGTTTCTCAAACAAGGAGGATGGTGGATATAATGGACCACTAATTTTTGATGAGGAAGATGAAGACTCCATTCCAGAGTTTGGCTATGAAAAATCTCTGCAACTTGAAGAGAATGGTGACTATAATGGCCCATCAATTTTCGATAAAGAAATTGAGGATGTTGATTCATTGATGGAAATTAGATATTGTCTTCCTCCACCTGAGATAAAAGATATTGTTGATGCCTCCCCCTCCCAATACTATCATTCTCTCCTCATACGGATAAAATATTATTCCTTAAGAGGAGATTATTACATCCTTTGGCAGAATTGGCAAAATCTGAAGAGAAGCATTGATGTCCGTATGGATAGAAATATAATTTGCAGGGTTAGATGTCATATTATATTGGTATTGGATGCTGCCAGATAATGGATGATGATTTTCTAGATATCAACCTGAAATATTTTGTTTTTGATCCAGTCAAATACATTTTGATATTCACCTTGTTTTTCCATCTCGTCCTTCTCGCACCCCTCCATGGTTTGACGATTCTTCTGGTGACGATCTCTCTTCTGATTCAAGGATGAATAGTCTCGATCCCAGAGAGAATAATGGTGATAAGATCTAACTGTCTATTAGGAATAGTTTTGGTAGATTGTTTTATTATCTTTTAAGAGTTTTCAATAATTATGAGTTTTATTATGGTAGGAGCTCCTATAAATACTTGTTTTCTTATTATTTTTAGGGTGGTTGAATTGATATTAAAAACTTGATATTAGATTTATCTCTTTTCAATGCAATTTACATTTTTTCAAGAAGTTTCTGTTGGAAAAATCGGTTTTGGTTAAGCCGAAATTCCAAGTGTGGAGACTCATTAATTTTGGAAAAGAGTGGTGTATTTATTTTCACAAAATTATTTGTTGGTGAGTGGGAAATCGATGCACAAATGGTACACTTTGAAAGATATATTTGTGGGAAAGGTATGCAACATATATGGAATGTTGGTAGATTGGTCAAATCCGGTGTTTGGTAAGTTGCTTGATTTTAACTATTAAATTGGCAACTTTGACTCAAATCACCAATTTATGGTATCTTGATTGAGTGCATCAAAATCATTCCTAAACCGATTGAGGCACAATTGGAAAGATTGACTTTGCACAAATCAATTAAGATAAGGAAGGATTTGATCGTTAATTATGAACATTATTGAGTCTAAATTATTAGGGCTTTCCTTTGGAGGATCCCTTGTGTTTTCCTTGTAAATTGAAGCCCCTCCATTCAGTGGAAGTCGTGCATTATACATTCACAATCACAGAAATTCGTGCATACATCATCCATGGTCTGTCACTCTAAAATATGCATCAGCACAGAAGGTGTTACGTCAGAGTGTTGACGTCACTCAGAGCCTCACTTATCTCAGTTCTCTGGGTAGAAGGATTTATGGTGCTCCTATCCTTTACCAAAGTCATTGTATCTTGGGAGACTCCTGCAACCGTGAGCATCGTGACGGGGCAACAAGAGTCTTAAAGAAAAAGTTCGCTCGCCTCGACTTACTTTACTGCTTTCTTTTTCGCTTTGTTGTAATAGACGTTTGTTAGTTCAAATTATCCCCCGTTGTATCCCTTTGATTTCGTTATAATCCCAACAATTTAAGACTCTTGTTTGTAATTTGGACTGATGGCGTCTTCAATCAATGCGATGACTACTGATTCTATAGGTGTGGCTTCGGGTGTGACACCACCTCCGACAACACCTATTTCTGTTGTCCCTGCCTTTGGTGTGACCTCTCCTTCGGCCACACCTTTTCCAACACCTGCTTCTGTTTCGATAATTGTGGGGGGTGTGACCACACTTTCTGTCACACCTCTCTTTTAAATGCGCTCCAAATGATCGTGGGGTGTGTGACCACACCTCTTGTCACACATGTTAGATAAATATTTTTATTGTAATTTTGATGATTTTATTTAACTGAGTTTTTCACCAAAACAATATCCATAAATATTGTCCAAATACTCCCAAATGATCTAAAATATTTTTACTAATTTTTTGGAGTATTTCTTAAACTTTATTTTTGACAAAAATCGGACAACTCCTCTTGTTTGAGGTCAACCGGTCGCCCTTTAGGGCAACCCATACGTGAACGCGTTTAAAACTTGAAAACAGAGAACATGCTGAGGGAGGTCAACCGCTGGATCGACCAGTGTGGTCGACCGATCGACCAGGTGGTCGACCGGTGTGGTCAACCAGGAGGTCGACCGGTGTCTGAAGGAAAATTGTTTTTGCATAAGACCTCTCTGTAATGTTATTTGGAGGTGTTGGACCGGTCCCCAAGGGGGTAGACCAGTGGAACAGGGGGTCGACCGATCCAACCCCCTAGACCGGTCCAACAGGCAAAAAATTGAGTTTTAATTTGTTTTCTGTATTAGAGATCGACCGGTCGACCTATGGTTTTATCAGCAGAAACTATCCGTTGAGCAGCAGACAACTTTTCATGAAATTAAGAAATTGATTTCTAACAACTATAATCTTGATTTAATCTGCAATATTTTTTTACAGATTTCATTCTCCAAGAGGAGCCTATAAAGTTCAAGACCTCTCCTATAAATAGAGGAAGATTTGAAGCAACAATACACAACACAACAACACAAGCAATACAATACAAGCAAACCTTGGTCTTCATTTTCATACTCTTGTTGTATTTCTAGCCTAAGTCATTCACTTGCACATCTTGAGCACTAGCCTTTATTCTTGATTACACTTGCACTTCAAAGTTGTATACTTGATTATCGAGTTGTAATCTTGAATTTGTTTCTATCATCCAAAGCAAGATAACCTTGTTAGTGTTCTTGTGGTAAGAGCACACTTGGGTGATTTTAGGTGTTGAAAAGTGTGATACTCTTCATAGGTGAAGGAAGATTGTGGTAATCTCCTTGGTGGTGTTGTAAGAAGAGTGTGGTACTCTTCAAGGTGAAGTTGTAATAGTTTTGGTAACTATAAAATTCTTTTTCTTTTTCGAAATCCATCCCGGATATACTGGGGTGGTAGAGCACGTAGTGCCTAGGTGGGGTGAAGCTCTATAAATCATCGTGTGTTGTTTATTTTCTCGCATTTACATTCTTGCTATCATCTTCACATTCGAAAAAGAGGGCGAAACTCGGAAAATCGGCCTAATCTATTCACCCCCTCTAGATTATCATAGCCACTTGGACTAACAACACCTCTGCTCGGGCATGCTCCAGTGTCTGTGGAGGGGGGTGTAACCACACATTGTGACACACCCTAGTATTCTGATGTTCCAGCGAGTGTGGCCTTTGGTGTTACCAGACCTGCGGCCTCACTTCAGGCTTTACATGGTTCTGCCTCTGCCTTTGGTGTTATGTCAATGTTGGCAACACCTTCGATCACACCTGTTCCAGCAATTGTGGCTGCACATGTTGAAAGCCCGGAAAAGTTTATCGGACTTAACTTTAACACATGGCAGCAAAAAATGTTCTTTTATTTAACAACCTTAAGTTTGGTGAGGTTTCTTAAAGAGGACCCTTGATTGACTTGTATTTTGCATGTATTTTGGGCTTAATATTGGCTAGAATGTGTTGATATGCATACATTATATGAGTAAATGGGATTTTATTCTTGTTTTGTGGAAAAGGATTACGCTTTGCTCGTTTTGTAGGAATTTATCTACATTTGTAGCATTTTGGCAACAAATCGGGCATTGCAACCGCTAATACTTGACATGTTAGACGAAGTTTGGAGTCGAATCAAGGAGAAGTCGGACGAACCGGACAAGAAACGGAGGAAAATAGCCAAGTGCTTGTTGTTACAGGTGAGCACGGGCAGGGCGTGCTCCTTTAGCACAGCCCGTGCTCAACCCAGATGTGAAGACCCAATGTTCGGCCTATAGCACGGGCAGCCCGTGCCATATGGGCACGCCCGTGCTCCTCTCAGAAAATTGGACAATTGCTTTCACCCAAAGACGGTCAAGGCGTGCCAAAGAGGCACGGTCGTGCTTCTCTGCGGGAAAAACAGAGGTTCATTCGCTTTCAACTAGGTTTCGACCCGAACGAAGTACAAATAGACCCGGGGCGGCCACAAACAAGGACACGCTGATTTTTACCCTAGAAACCAGAGAAAGAGCGGTTTCCCACCGTATACTTCGAGAGATTGATCAAGACCGCAACCACACCTTCGAGGATTGAAGATAGATCGAGAGATCGTCATCATCCCCCGAGTCACTCATTCCATCGTATCGTTATTTCAATTAGTTAGATTTTGATTATGAATAATTTGTCTATGAATTGTTTATCTTCAATGTCTGGCTAAAACACTTTGTGATTCCCGGGTTTGGGAGTAGGTTAATAAACACTTTTATTTGATGATTAAGGATAATTGAAGTTAATGTTTTCTTTCTCTATTCAAGTACTTTGCTTTAATTCTTGTTTTATCAAAAGGCCTTTGATCTAAACTTGTTTGATGTATTGATTCATAATTCTAACTGATGAGTTTCAATACTAGATCTTGAGTACTTGACACAAATAGATTGCATGATTCAGAAGTCTGTGAATATTTGTGAGATCTTATAATCTTTTGAACTTTTGGGAGTTGGGTATCTCATGTTGAGTAGAGATGCTAGCATAGATTTCCAATCAACGCTTTTACATACATCTCGAGAGAGGGGGTAAATTACTTTAGTGATTGGTCTATAGAGAAGAATACGTTTAACCTTGGTTTGCTTAATATGAGCATAAAAGTGGGATATTAACTGAAACCATAACCCCGGAATCCATCCATCCATACTTGATCTTTCAATCGTTCTTTGCTTTGTTATTTTAGGATTAATTTCTGCTTTAGTAGTAATAAAACCAACCCTTCAAATTTCGATAGTTTAGATAAAAATAGGACTATTATAATCTAATACTTGGTACATTAATTTATTAATCCATGCGGATTCGACCTTGCAAACCCTATTCTATAAACTGATCCGTACACTTGCGGTGAAGCATAAAAAAAAATAGGCGAACAAGTTTTTGGCACCGTTGCCGGGGATTAATTAAATTTCTAGTACTAATATTGTGATAAATAGAACTATTCTTAATCTAGACATTTTTCTTTTCTTTTTAATTTGTTGTTTAATTTTTCTTCTATTGTGGTTGACTTGTTTTTTTAGTTGGTTCAGGTAGTGCATGATCACTCGCTCAAAGCAAGGAGAATTAGCACCGTTCATACCGGGAGGTTGAGGCTTTTGCTAGGCGAAATAGTGCGCTACTAAACAGCAGCGAAAGACAAAGCAGACCAAACCATGGCCGGAGTTGAAGACAACAACAGGGTCAATAACGGAGGTAACAACCAGGCCAACAGGGTCAATGTCGAGTTACGATGCATCGAGGTTCCGCTCACAAATCCAACAAAGAAAGATTCGTGATTTCTTTCGCCCAATCAATCGCAACTATGGTGGAATTGCCAATGTCCCAATCAATGCGAATAATTTTGAGTGGCCAAAGATTGATATCAATGGTGCAAAGAATCGGTTTGGGGTTTCCCATCCAAGATCCCAACTCTCATCTTGCGAATTTCATACTGATTTGCAATACTATCAAGATGAATGGGGTGACTGATGATGCTATACGTCTCCGCCTATTCCCTTTCTCTTTAAGGGATAAGGCTAGGAACTGGCTAGGCACCCTAACTCAGGGGAGTGTGAATAATTGGGATGAGCTGAGTCAGAGGTTTTTGTTCAAATACTTCCCACCAAGCAAGACACTACAACTTAAAAGCGAGATCACTCAGTTTAGGCAGTTTGACTCTGAGCCTTTGTACGAGGCCTGGGAGAGATGCCGGGATTTGTTGAGGAGGTGCCCGCAGCACGGATTTCCTGAGGATCAATAGCTCTGTTTCTTTTACAATGGGTTGATAGGACAGACTAGATTGTTTGTGGATGCTGCAGCAGGGGGCGCACTACTTGCGAGGTTTTCGGAGGATGCGTTCAACTTATTGGAAGAGATGGCTATGAATAGCTATCAATGGCCCTCTGAAAGGACTAATGTGAAAAGGGTAGCCGAAGTGTCTGATTCGGACCCAATTAAAGAGTTGGCAGCCCAGTTAAGTGCTTTGACTAAGGTAAATGAGGGAAACACGGGTGCAAGTAATGGGGGAGTTCCTTTAGATCTGATAGAGGAAGCAAATTACGTGAATAACCGGAATTTCAACAATTTCCGGAAAAATCAAAATCCCACTCATTACCATCCGGGCTTGAGGAACCACGAGAATTTCTCCTACGCGAACACGAAGAACGTGATGCAACCACCACCAGGGTTTAATGTGACTAACGGTGTAATTACTGCAGATCCTAAGCCAACCATGGAGGATATGTTCACCTCATTTATGAGTGAGACGAGGAACATGTTCAACAAGGATGAGGCAAAGATGGATAAAATCGAAAACCATGTCACCCAATTGGGGTCCCAGATGAAGAATCTTGAAACCCAAATTGGTCAAATAGCTACGATTATTGGTGGTCAGCATCAGAAAGGCCAATTTCCGAGCAACACTGAGATAAACCCAAAGGAGCAGTGTAAAGCCATTCATCTGAGGAGTGGAATGGAATACGAGGGGCCGAAAATACCAGAAACTCTGAAAAATCGCAGGACGGCACGACCCATGTGCCACCGCATGGGCAGCCCGTGCTCCCTGCTAGAACAGAAATCGATGTGCCGGGGGTTACAGAAACTGAAGCAAATGGCGAGGTTGAGGCCGAGGAAGGAGCTGAAGAACATCGTCTGAACAAAAAGGGGCTGAGAAGCTTAAATCTTCCTCTAACCTTGATATTTCTAAACTTAATGTTCCCCTTCCTTTTTCCCAATGTTTTCAAAAGAAAAAGTTAGACGCGCAATTTGCTAAATATTTAGATATTTTTAAGAAACTGCATATTAACATTCCTTTTGCAGATGCATTGGAGCAGATGCCCAATTACGCTAAATTCTTGAAGGATGTTATGTCAAAGAAGCGGAAGATGACTAGTTTCGAGACAATCAATCTGACAGAGGAGTGTAGTGCAATAATCCAAAGGAAACTACCACAGAAATTGAAAGATCCGGCGAGTTTCACTATCCCTTGTGCTATTGGTGATGTTTTCTTTAAGAAAGCACTTTGTGATTTAGGATCGAGTATTAACTTAATGCCCTTGTCTATTTTTAGGCAACTTGGATTGGGAGAGGTGAAGCCGTCTACGGTCACCCTACAACTCGCGGACCGATCACTTACTTATCTAAAGGGAATCACCGAGGATGTACTTGTCAAAGTTGATAAATTCATATTCCTTTTCTTGGTGCTGGACATGGAGGAAGATAAAGACATCCCTTTGATACTTGGGCGTCCATTCCTAGCTATGGGGAAGGCCTTAATAGATGTGCAAAAGGGAGAGCTCACGTTACGGGTTAATGATGAGCATGTTTTATTTACTATCTATAAGGCACTTCAATTTCATGATGGTGTTGAGACGTGTAATTTCATAGACGTAGTTGAATCATGCATTGATGAGTATGCGGATCACACATTGTTTAGGGATAATTTGGAATTTGGCTTGACACATTCGTGTTCAACGTCGAACTTGACTATTGATATTGATAACCAAGACTTGTATGATTGCGTTTGTGCTTTGGATAATATGCAGGAACTACCGAGGAACGCAAGAGGCGCGCACACGCAAAAAAACGTACGGGAGTCAGTTATACAGGGGCGCACGGCCCGTGCTCTTGAGCACGCCGAAGGAAAACTTGAAGAAAACGACGATGGCACAGCCCGTGCCTGTGGTCGAAGAAAAAGCTGAAGGATTAGAAGACGGCACGGCTCGTGCTCATCAGCACGGGCTGCCCGTGCGTCCATCCGACGAGGCCAAATCGAACCCAAAACTCAAGCCCTTGCCCGAGCATCTCAAATATGCATTCCTTGGAGCGAATAACATGAGTCCGGTAATCGTATCATCTCTTTTAACTTCAATTCAACTCGATAAATTGCTAAGGGTGTTAAGAAAACATAAGTCGGCGATAGGTTGGTCAATCTCTGATTTAAAAGGCATTAGTCCATCGATTGTTATGCATAAGATTAGAATGGAAGATGTCTATAAACCTTCGGTGCAAAATCAAAGACGATTAAACCCTATAATGCAAGAAGTCGTTAGAAAAGAAGTTTTAAAATGGTTAGATCTTTGAATTATATATGATATTTACGGCGTTCTTGGGTAAGTCCTACAAGTCTTTGAAAGAAATGGGGGATGACGGTAGTGAAAACGAAAGTGATGAGCTTATTGCGACTAGAGTAGTTACTGGCTGGCGAATTTGTATTGATTATAGGAAGTTAAATGATGCTACTCGCAAAGATCACTTTCCTCTTCCCTTTACTGATATGATGCTTGATCGTTTGGCGGATATGATTACTATTGTTTTCTCGATTGTTATTCCGGGTATAATCAGATCATGATTGCCCTGTAGGACCAAGAGAAGACGACTTTTACATGCCCCTATGGTACATTTGCATTTCACAGATTGCCATTCGGACTTTGTAATGCGCCCGCTACTTTTCAAAGATGCATGATGGCTATATTCCATGATTTCATTGAGAAAATAATGGAGGTTTTTATGGATGACTTTTCTGTGTTTGGAGATTCATATGATCATTGCTTGGATAACCTTTCTCTAGTTTTGCAGAGATGCGAGAAGACTAATCTTGTTTTAAATTGGGAAAAATGCCATTTCATGGTACGAGATGGCATTGTTTTAGGCCACCGAGTCTCTTTTGCAGGTTTGGAAGTTGATAGAGCGAAGGTTGTGGCAATTGAGAAACTCCCATCTCCAACAAACGAAAAGCCATTCGAAGATTTTTGGGGCACGCCGGATTCTCTGAAAGGTTTATCCGTGACTTTTCTAAAATCACTAAACCTTTAAGTCGGTTATTAGAAAAAGATACTGCTTTCAATTTTTCCGATGATTGTTTGCAGGCTTTTGAGATTCTGAAGACGGCTTTGGTGACAACACCGATTCTAGTAGTTCCGGATTGGAGTCAACCCTTCGAGCTTATGTGTGATACCAGCGACTTTGCAGTTGGGGCGGTTTTGGGTCAGAAAAGAGACAAGATGTTCAGAGCCATTTACTATGCGAGCAGAACTTTAGATAGTGCCCAGCAAAACTACACCACCAATGAGAAGGAAATGCTGGCAATCGTGTTCGCATTCGACAAGTTCCGATCTTACTTGATTGGAACCAAGAAGATAGTCCACACCGATCACACGACAATTAAATATCTATTTGACAAGAAGGATGCCAAACCGAGACTGATTCGGTGCATCCTCTTATTACAAGAATTCGATGTGGAGATTCGAGATAGAAAGGGCTGCGAGAATGTAGTAGCCGATCACTTGTCCGGCTAGAATACAAGACGGAGGAGAAAAAAGAAGATACTGAGGCAATTAAGGAGGAGTTCCTCGATGAGCAACTTCTGATGCTACAAGCTAAATTCCCATGGTATGCAGATTTTGTTAACTATTTGGTTGCAGGGGTCTTGCCTCCAGATTTATCATCTTATCAAAAGAAGAAATTCCTCCATGACGCCATGTTGGGAAATTATTTTTTAGATTTTGATGAATGCCATGTAAAACTTAGAATAGAAAGTTGGCACCCCATTTTTGTTGTAAATTGCATTGTAATAGATAGGTCGGTCGAGCCGAGTTAAATCGCCTATGCCCGAACATGCAAGAAGACAACCGGAGACTTGAAGGAAGACTCCGTGAGGCACCAGTGTGTGCAAAGAAGAGAAGATTGGAACTCGATCAAGGTGCGGTGAGATCTGGTGAGTGAAGTATCGTCAAGTCAACTCAAGACAAAGTCTCAAGTTGAGGTGACAAAGAGTCATCTAATGATTGGAAGTCGACTCAAAGTCACCTGGGAAGTCAAGGAAAAACAATCAAGTCGAGATAATCAAAGAGATCCGTTGCCGTAAGTCAAGAAAATTACTTAAACAAGTAATACTTCCATACGCCTTTCTTAAAGTGCTCGGTCCCGAGCGTGAAAAAGAAGTAAACCAATGGGAAGCATCGCACTTTGTGTCGAACTCAAAAGCTCAAGAATCATTCATACGAGGAAATGTCAATTCCAAGGATCGCAACAAGACAAGCCAACGACCACAAGTGTCTTTTGAAAATAAGCCTATCTCTTCAACGGGCGATTTTTTGAAAGATCACTATAAAAGGCCGAGGAATCACTCGAGAGAAGGTTACCAACCACGAACATTCAAGCTAACATTCGAATCAGAACCAAAAATTACTCTCAAGTCATTCAAATTCAATCCTCAAGCCTACATTACGAAGGAAATCAATCCAACACTCACTTGTGAAGGAAAGACGACTTCAATTAGTTGGAGAGGAAACATTTGAAGAATCAAGGGTCTACATTCCACGAAGGATTGTAGGAAGGTTCAAGGTCGAACCAGGTCTCAAGTTTCCGGAAGGCTTCGTGATCAAATCCAAGAAGCTTGGGCAAGTGGGCTGTAGTAGCAAGGCAAACGCCTGTGAAGAAGCGAGTCGTCGAGAAGCTAGGCATTTGTGTGACCAAGGCATCTCCGGATCGAGTCCCAAGGATCAAGTCACCGCGTGATCAAGACTTGTATCTCGGGATCATTAACCACTTTGTATATTGATCAATACTTAGTGGATTCCTCCAGGAGTTGGAGAAGAGAGGAGTAGAAGAATTACCCCATCTTCGAACCTCTATAAAAACTTATTGTGTCATTTACATTTCAAGATTTTAATTTCTGCATATTACTTTAATATCTGCTGAAAAATTTGCTATCCAATTGATAATCTACAAAGTGCTAAAACCGAGTATTAAAACAAACTTAACCAAATTCAAGGGTGTTAAGTCTTTCGCTGAAAATATATCACAGTCGAGTTAAGTCTTTAGTCAAAACAATTTGAGTTATTCTATCAACTACTGAGTCAGTGCATGAGTGACTAACTCTGTGATTAACTAACTTAGCCGTCCATCAAGGACTCAACTGTGAAATATTAACGCTGAACGTTTTAAAAAGGACTAAATCAAAAAGTTGGTAAGGTTTATTCAACCCCCCCTTCTAAACCTTACACTCACACCCCTTGGGACCTACACGTCAAGTTCTACATGTGGGACGACCCCTTGATCTTTAAGAGGTGCGCCGACACCATCTATCAGCATTACACGATGAAATGTGGATAGTAATAGAAGATGGGCCACTCCAAATCTTAAAAGTGAACACAAATTGCAAGGAGAGCCTGCGGTGAAGGAGAAGAGGGATCTTTGCTCCCGGACAAATGATGGTTGAAAAACCAAGAGTCAATGGACAAATGATGACAGGAAAAGATATAACTTGGACAATGTGGCCAAGGACATTCTTTACAAAACTTTGGACAAAGCCATGTTCAACAAAGTCAAATCATGCAAAACGGCAAAAGAAATCTGGGACAAGCTAACCTTGATTTGTGAAGGCTCAGAGCAAATCAAGGAAAATAAACAATCTGTTGTTGTACAAAAATTTGAAAACTTTAAGATGTCTCAGGAGAAACCTTGGATCAACTGGATGCTCGGTTCACGAAATTACCAATGAGCTATCTCGCACTTGGAAAAGAATATACACAAAAGGAAATGTGTATGAAGATTCTAAGAAGTCTCCCAACTGAGTGGGATATGAAAGTCATGGCCATGAGACATTCCATGGACCTATCAAAGACATCCAACCATGAGCTATTCGCAGATCTCAAAGCCTATGAATTTGAGCTGAGAAGAAAAGACCAAGAGGAAACAGCTGTGCCCAAAACAATCGCTCTAATTGTTAAAGATGGCAAAAGAGCTGAGGTCAAAGAAGTCATTGACCAAGAGGAGATCGCACTGATGGTTAAAAGGTTTAACAAGTTCTTCAATAAGAATTACAAAAGAAGCTAAGGTGAATCCTCCAGAAGACACTCAGCTCCCTCCAAGTCAAGGGATAAAAGACCACCCAAGAGAGCAGAGCATCAAAAAGTTGAATATCAAAGAGCCGACAATCCAAGGATGGAAAGAATCGATCAAAAAGTTGAAAATCTATCTTTGAACTGCTATGAGTAACCCTGTCACTATGCCATTGAATGCCCATATCCTCGTAGTCAACAAATACAGAATGAAGAGGAAAGAAAAGTCTTCGAGAAAGAAGAAGAAAAGAAAAAGGCAATGTTGGTCGAAACTCATCGAGACAAATCAAGTCAAAAGACACGGCGGACTCGGAGAGTAGTGAAGCCTACTCAAGTGACTCGAAGAAGAAGCCTTGATCCGTCTAATGGCTAAAAGAACAAAACCAACCTCGACCAAGAAGATGAGGTACACTCTAATTCATCACACTCGGATACTAGTGATAGTGATTGTGACATACACACTTCATCACCCACTCGATCTTTATGATTCATTAGGCAAAATGATGAAAGATTTTGAATACATTAAATCCTCACACACACTACTAAATGAGGAAAACAAACTTACTAAGAGCCAAAACCCACAAATGACTAAGGAGCCGAGTACTCTAAATCAAATAGCCGATGAGAATAAAAGTCTAAAGGCCGAAAATGCTAAGTTAATAAAGCAGAGATAGTCGCTTAGAAAAAGAGGAGAATGATCTCAAAAATGTGATTGCCTCATTCACTAAGGCATCTAAATCCTTGGATGATCTTGTTATGAGTCAAAGAGAATGCGAGATAAGACAGGCTTAGGATTTAATTCCTCCGTACTATGTCAAGCTCCAAAAGTGATTTTGGAAAAAGGATCTTCAAGTAATGAAGCATCTCTAAAATCCAAAACTCCAAATGGTGCACACACATTGATTCCAAAGCACAATCACAAGCAAACGGCCTTGGTTATAAAGGAAAAGGAAAACAAATTGAGTGTCTTTGAGAGGACAAGAGAAGAAATCGGTAGAGTTCCTCAAAGAAACTCCAAACAGAGATACTCAGTAAAGAAGAAACAGAGCTACCAAAAGCCCTGGGAAGGTCTATAAAAGAAACACATGTGATGGGAATGGTAGAAAGTACCCAAGCCAAGCTAATTGGAATAATGTGAACTATCGAAGAAAGACCTATGGAATATAAGCTTCTGCCGGCAAAGCGCCTAGAACTCAAAAAGGCCATTCCAAAGGCATAAGATCTATCATCAACACACATATGCACCTAGGCACTACACTCGGAGATATCACAACTACCCAAAGAAGAAATTGCTAAAACACATGCACAGCATACGACAAAAGAGACAGCTTGTATGAACCTAGAACCCCAAGTAATTTGCCAAAATTAATTATGATTATGGCACTGATAGATGGCAACCTCTTAGAGTCAAATCATGTGGCTATAGGTTGGTTGGATCATCTTACAATACTAAACCCTCAGGACCCAGGCAAGTATGGGTACCTAAAACCTAATTTTCTTGATTGCAGGTTCAAGGAGCAGTTGAGTGCCAAGGAACCTGGTACATGGATAGTGGTTGTTCCCGGACACATGACGACAGAAACAAGAAAAATCAATCAAAATTCAAGGAGGTTAGAGGTGCAAAAGTCATATTTGGAGGAAATGAAGCTCCAGGAGAAATAAGAGGCATTGGATCCATCAAGAAAAATGGATTAGAAATTAGAGATGTTGCATATGTTGAAGGCCTCAATTTCAACTTGCTAAGCATAAGTCAACTCTGTGACAAAGGCTACAATGTTGGATTCAATTTGGGTGTATGCCAAATCAAGGACATTGAAACTAATGAAATAGTGTTGCAAGGATGCAGACAAAAGAACATGTATGTGGTAGATTGGTCAACTGCAACACCAAGCACTTGTCTGCTAGAAAAGAGCACAACTGAATCAAGTTGGTTGTGGCACAAGAAGCTAAGTCACCTGAACTTCAAAACTATTAACAAACTTGCAAGAAGTAATCTTGTGGAAGGACTTCCAAACTCAGTATACAAGAAGAAGAGTATATGTGATGCATGCCAGATGGGAAAACAGATCAAATCATCATTCAAAGAAAAGACATGTCCATCTTCAACAAGAATATTGCACCTGCTACATATGGATCTATTTGGTCCAGTTGAACCAGCCAACATAAGTGGGAAGAAATACACCTTGGTGGTAGTAGATGACTGCTCAATATATACATGGACAATATTCATGTGTAAGAAGAAAGAAACCCTGCGAAACTACCACAGTTGATGAAGAGAATCCAAAATGAGAAGAGTCAAACCATTATCAAAATAAGATCGGAGGAACCGAGTTTGTCAATGGTATAATAACTCGATCTTGTATTGAAAATGGTATTGGTCATGAATTATCTGCAAAGGACTCCACAGAATGGAGTTGCGAAAAGAATGAATAGAACTCTCAAAGAAGTAGCAAGGACCATGTTAGTCAAGCAGGGTCGCTAAAAGATTTTGGGTCAAGCAATAAACACAAAGATGCTATACTCAAAATAGATGCATGATAAAATGACAGATTGACAAAGACTCCTATGAAATTTGGACAGGGAGAAAGCCAAATGTTGCATATTTTAGAATATTTGGATGCAAATGCTTCATCCATAACAATGGCAAAGATAATTTAAAGGCTTTTGATGCTAAAGTCGATGAATGTATCTTCTTAGGATACTCACCAAAGCAAAGCCTCTGAGTGCTCAACAAGAGGACAATAGTTACTGAAGAATCCATCCATGTGGTGTTTGATGAACCCAATGTAAATGGAGAAGACATTGAAGAGTCAAATAAAGTTTGAATCAACCAACCATGCGTAAGTGTCCCTATGTTGAAGTTGAAGCCGTGGAATTATAAGTCCGGATGAAGATGAGATAGCCGAGTCTCAAAGACAAAATGGAAAATCTGCACTAAGTGATGATGAAAGAGCTGATCAAAATAACACACCGCAAGATGATCAATCCAGCCTAACTTACTCCAACCTTTGATGTAAGATGGCCGAGAGACCATCCACCGAACTAATCATTGGAGATGTAAGAGAAGGTGTAAAACCAGATCCGAACTCAACAAGAAGCTATGTTCACTTGCTTCATCTCACAAATAGAGCCAAAAGATGTGTCACAAGCTTTGGATGACACACATTGGATTCAAACCATGCAAGAAGAGCTGAATCAGTTTGAAAGGAACAAAGTGTGGGAATTGGTTCAAAGACATACCCATCAAAATGTCATTGGCACTAAATGGGTGCTCAGAAACAAGATGAATGATGAAGGTTCTGTGGTGAGAAACAAAACAAGATTGGTAGCCAAAGGGTATTGCCAAGAAGAAGGAATAGATTTTGATGAAACTTTTGCTCCTGTGGAAAGATTGGAAGCCATAAGGATGTTTCTTGCCTATGCAGCTCACAAGAACTTTATTGTATATCAAATGGATGTAAAGAGTGCATTCCTTAATGGATTATTGGAAGAAGAAGTATATGTTGAACAACCTCCGAGGATTTGAGCGAGAAGACTCTTGGAGATAAGGTATACAAACTCAAGAAAGCTTTATATGGATTGAAACAGGCACCCAGAGCATGGTATGATACATTATCACAATTCCGATCGAGAACGGATTCACAAAGGCAAAGTGGATATAACACTCTTCAGAATTCAAGATGGGAAGAGTATACTGCTTGTTCAAATATATGTGGATGACATCATCTTTGGATCCACAAACAAAGAGTCATGTGATAAATTCTCAAATCTTATGCAAAGCAAATTTGAAATGAACATGATGGGAGAGTGACATTCTTCCTTGGACTCCAAGTGAAACAAATGAAGGATGGAACCTTCATAAGTCGGACAAAATACACCGGAGATTTAATGAAGAAATTTGGTATGGAAGAGAAGTCTTCGTGAAAATACCAATGAATACATCTGTCAAAATGGACATGGATGCGGATGGCAAGCCAGAGATCAAACCGAATCTGAGCACTTATTGGATCATTGCTCTATCTCACAAAGAAGCGGGCCGTACATCACCTTTCTTTGTAGGTGTATGTGCAAGATTTCAATCACTCAAAAAGAGAGCCATATGACAACAGCTAAGAGAATATTGAGATACTTGAAAGGAAGCCAAGAAGTTGGCTTATGGTATCCAAAGGAAGGTGTATTCAAGCTAATTGGTTATTCAGACTCTAACTATCTTTGGATGTAGAGTTGACAGAAAAGTACCTCGTGGCACATGTCAAATGCTTGGAAATAGGCTAATTTCTGGTTTAGCAAGAAGCAAAATTCAATAGCTACCTCCACACCAGCGAATACATAGGCATGGGCAATTTGTTGTGCCAAGTCTTATGGATGAGACAACAAATTGAGAGACTATGAGGTTGAAGAAAAGGAAATTCCAATTATGTGTGATAACACAAGTGCAATTGCAATCACTCAAAATCCTGTGTTGCATTCAAGAACAAAGCACATTGATGTCAGATATCACTTCATAAGAGATCATGTTGAAAAGAAGGACATCACCTTGGAATATATCTCAACTGATAAGCAATTAGCGGACATATTCACAAAACCATTATGTGAATCAAGAATTGAAGAACTCAAACATGAATTGGGGTTAATTGAGCTGAGTTGACATTCAGAAGACTCAAAGAAAAGAGATGGAACATGAAAAGATGAAAAAGGGATGAACTCTTGAATCAGTTAAGTGAATCAGCCGTATCGGAGAATCAGCTGCACTGAGTTGGCTGACAGCTGAGTATCTATGTGCAAAGAAAGAAGAGTTAAATTAGCTAAGGAATAAGCTGAGTCATTTATGAGCAAAGTGACAAAAACGCAGTCGTTTTTACTAAGCGGGAATGTTTTTAAGAATGACGTCAAAGATAATTATGACGTGTCTGATCAAAAGTCGCACACAAAGCTTATGATTGGATATAAATGTTTGCCGCATTAAATACGAGAGATTAAGTGTAAATCGGCGTGCAAAATCAACCGTTGATCTTGATCAAATTTCAAAACCACCCGCACGTCCTTTCATAACCCATACTTATACCATTTCGTCCGATTTTCTCTCACTTTACCAAAACTGTTCATCTCTCTCGAAGGCAAAGAAAGAAATTTTCTCTCAAAACCCTACAAATTCTCAAGTTCATTTTCAAAGTTCCGTTCGGTAAAACATCGAGAAATGGCATCTACTCATGATTTCGTCAAGTTGGGAAAGTAAATCCACACCGGGTCTCTTGTTGATTTCGACGATGATCAAACAGGTCCGACGACACCCTTGTGAAGAAGATAGCACGTGAAGTTGGAAAAGTCCGGGCAAATTGTTTTTGACGATGGAGTTTCCGATGACCTACGTGGAAGAGGTCGCGCGTTCTACGTGAACGCCGAAGTTCACGATGAGGCATCAACTGCTCACGGAAAAGCTTTCACCATTACGCCAAGGATCCGCGAACATCGCTTGTTGCCGCGGCGGAAGGAGTGCCGGAGATTTATGAAGTGATGTTAACCTGGCCGCCGCTTGGAAGGAAGTAGCCAAGTCCGACCGCTTCCGCGAAGGTGGTCTACACAACTAACAAGAAGTCATGAAAGAGGACTACCACAAATTGTTTGGACATTGTTTCCAAATGCATAGACATCAAATTTGGAAGCTTTGACCCGACTATCCAAAGCTAAGCGATCGTAATGGCCGCAATCATTGAAGAAAAGAAGGTGAATTGGGCTGAGTTTGTATACGGCCGACAGACTGCGAAATATTGGGAATAAATCCTTCAAGGAGGATTGTAGGTCTCAAGGGGTGTAAGTGTAAGGTTTAGAAGGGGGGTTGAATAAACCTTACCAAATTTTTGATTTAGTCCTTTTAAAAGTTCGAGTTGATACTACACAAATTGTGTCCTTGGTGGGACACCAATTTAGTTAATCAAGAGTTAGTCTCTCAATGCACTCAACCGAGTTGTTGATGGAATAACTCACCAAGTTAAGTCTAAATTAACTCAACCGTGGTTTGTTTTCATTGAAGACTTAACACCCTTAAGTTTGGTTAAGTAGAGATTTAGAGCTTGATTTAGTACTTAGAGATTATCTAATGGATAGCAAATATGTCACAGAATTAAACAAATATGAAGCAAGAATTAAAGTCTTTGAAATGTAAATGACACAATAAGATTTTTATAGAGGGGTAATTCTTCCACTCCTCTCTTCTCCAACTCCCGGAGGAATCCACTAGGTATTGATCGATACAAAGTGGTAATGGCCCGGATACAAGTCTTGATCACACACCTGACTTGATCCTTTGGGACTCGATCTGAGACGCCTTGATCACTCACCGGCTTCTCGTGCGCCTCGCCTTCTTCACAGGGCAAATGCCTTTGCTACTGACCCACTTGCTCAAGCTCTTTGGATTTGATCACGAAGCCCTCCAAAAGCTAAAGACTTGGTTCGACCTTGAACCTTCCTACAATCCTTCGTGGAGTGTAGACCCCTTGATCCTTCAGTTATTTCCTCTTCAACTGATTGAAGTTATCTTTACTTCACAGGTGAGTGTTGGATTGATGTTCTTCGTAGTGTAGGCTTGAAGATTTAGCGTTTAATAACTTGAGAATATTTTAGGTTTCAGTTCTAATAATTGCTTGAATGTTTTTGGTTCTGGTCACTTGCTCTCAGAGTCATTCCTCAGCCTTTTATAGTGATCTTTCAAAAATCTGCCCGTTGAAGAGATAGGCTTATTTTTGAAAGTCACTTGTGGTCGCTGGCTTGTCTTATTACGATCCTTGGAATTGCCACTTCCTCGTATGAATTGTTCTCCACCTTTCGTAGTTCGACACGGTGTAGTGCTTCCCATTGGTTAATTCCTTTTGCACGCTTCGGGGGACTCGAGCACTTCGAGAAAGGTAGTATGGAGATATTACTTGTTTAGGTAATTCTCTTGATTTACGTGCAACGGATCTTTTTGATTATCTCGACTTGATTTGCATTTCCTTGCTTTCCCCAGGTGACTTAGAGTCGACTTCCATTCATTGGATGACTCTTCATCACTTCAACTTGAGACTTGCTTTTCTTGAGTTGACTTGATCGATACTCCACTCACCGCATCTCACCGCTCCTTGATAGAGTTCCCGTCTTCTCTTCTTTGCCATACTCAAATTGTCTTGCAAAATGAGTCTTCCTTCTAGTCTCGATTGTTTTCTTGCATGTTTGGGCATAGTCGACTTAACTCAAACTGACCAGCCCTATTTATTACAAAGCGATTCACGACAATAATTGGGGTGCCAACTTCCTATTCTAAGTTTTACATGGCATTCATCAAAATCTAAACAATAAATTTCCCAACAAGGATGGTATGTTTGGAGGTTCCCCGGGTGCGACACGGTGATTGGCGGATGATGCAAGCAAAAGGAGTTCCTCTTCGACATGGAAAGGCGTTCCATGTAAACAAGAAGATGTTCCGATCTAACCTTTCCTGAGCACGAAAGAGAGCATATGCAAAGAGAGGCGTCTGAGTGAGGGGAATCACCGTCTGAAGAAACAAGCTGTCTCCTCTTCTCCCCAGGAAGAAGAAACGCCCTGCACTTGCTAAGAAAATCACGCCCTGCCCTGCAAAGAAAGAAGAAAAAACAAAAGATGCCCCCGCCCGCAATCGAGTCACCCGCCCCGCAGCCGTGTCTCTCTCGCGCTGCACCGCAGGAGAAGGAACCTCAAATACCTTCTCCTATTGCCAAGAAAAGGAGAACTGATAAGCCAAGACGGCCGGCTCCTCGAAGAAGAAGGCAAGCCGCCCCCGCCGCCCGGACTAAGAAGAAACCATATCCGAGCCGCAATCCCTCTCGGTAAGGACTAAAAGAAGAAGACTCTTCAAGCGTTACGAGCTTGAGAAACCGGGCCGAGTCCGCCACTCGGCTAAAACAAATATCGGAGACTATTTGAAGTGGTAGAGTCTCCGAAATCATTGATGAAACAAACGACCAAGTCTCACGCCGATCAAAGAGGCACATTGAAGACACAAATGCCGACAATAACACCGAGACAAAAAAGACAACAGAAAGCAAACTCTCCTATTGACAGGTTGTATCCCCTCCCGCAACCGACGCTGCCGAGGGTGTGGAGCACGAAAGTTTGCTACCCTCAATCCCCGAGCACGAGGGACAAAGCAGGGAAGAAGATGACAAGGATGATGATGTGATGATCCTATCCCCACCATATCCGGACATCCAAAATCGCCTCGAATGGAGGAAATGGAAGTTTAATCGATCCAGGAATAGTTCCAAAGACCGGAATTCATTGAAGAAGAAGACGAATCGTGAACTTTCTTGGATTGACCAATGTGGTCCAAGCCATCGGATGAGGAAAACTCGCATAGATATCTTGCGTATCTTCAAGGACAAGGAGAAGGAGAGACGGGCAGAGAAGGCGAGGTTCGTGAAAAGGCCGATTTGTCCCTTTATCGAACCACTGATCATACACATCCTCATCTCGACGTTCTCTCTAGGAGTGATGAGGATCCGACCTCGCCGCTGATGAAGAATTGGAGATGCAGCAAGCCATGCGGGAATCCAGGGCCCTACATGAGCAACGATTGTTGGAAGGACCAGGGAGTCCTCCACCTCACAAATTTCGAGATTGATCCGATGGGAGTGGTGCGGCATATATGCCACTATTGTCGCCGCCACCACTTCCCCTACCACTCGAAGAAGGTGATAAGGAATCGCGATGAAACGGGATTATGGGGACCCCGGTCGAGCAAACCCCGATGAAGGTGTCTTACCACCGCCCCAACTACGAATACTCAAAGGAAACAACCGGGAGTTTGGAGATGAGTGACCCCATTCCAAATCACTCACCAGGTGGTGTGCCGAGGAGAAACTCCCCCTCCACTGCAAAGAAGGTCGGAGGATGCCGCAGTGACTCCACAACGAATCTCGGAGGCGAAGTGGAGAAGGAACAACAATTGAACACACAAATAGTTGTCATGACGAGGCTCGCATGATTAAGATCGCCTCTCGGTTTGAAGTGCCAACCGCTCTGCAGCCAATGACGCCGCTGCGTGCGGTCGAGGCACGGAAGGAAACGCCCGGGAGTTAACACTGGCACTCGAAAGTGCAATCCATGGAGTTGAGACTCCGTGGATGCCACCTCGAGAAGACCCCAAGACATACCGACACTCGTCGAAGGGATCGTCCCAAGCCTCGCGCTGCGGCTTGAGACTGCAGAGGTAGTGCAAGGCCAACGAGAGGTTGAGACTTCCCGGGGTAAAGAGACGGACGCACGTAACATCCCTCCTACTATCATTGATCCATCCTCAAAAGGAGATAAGTGCTCTTCACGATTCCCAAGACAACCCCGATGTAACCTTTCCGGATCCGAAGGTGAAGATGAAGTTGAGTCATCCCCTATTGCCGATCCAAAAGACTCCTCTACGAGGATGTTCTTCCAAGCACGAGTAAGTCGACCTAAGGCTACTCGCCAAACATTTAATTTTGATGATGAGCCACCCATGGAAATCTCATCATCGTCCGATGACGCTCGATATGGCCGAGACTAGTCAACTCATGTGGAAAAACCAATGAGACCGACGAAGTCATTAAGACAAATTGAGGCTCGCAAGTCGGGTCAACTTCACAATGGACCACAACAAATAGAGTCAATCGCGAGCTTCTCAAGTCGCGAAGTAGGATCGACTCCACCGAACTTCACGAGCACAAGTTGTCATTGAGCGATTCTCGTTGCTCATGATGATCCTTTGTAGAATCATTTCCCTTCTCTCTGGAAGTACGACCTTCCCAAGAATCAAAGAGATCAAGAACGCTTCCATAAACCCGATCCTGTTATTCCAACGACACCATCATCCCAACAGACTTTTGACTTTGACGTCGCTTGCCGCCACCGAGACAGTAGTGACAAACAGGTTCGGGAAATTTTTAAGGCCATAGTTGCGAGATAGAAAAGATGGAAAGGCACCAGGCCTCACCGACATGAGGTCGGATAACAGACGCAAACCTTATCGCGATCTGCGAGGCATAATTTTCAGCTCCGGAATGGTGGCAACAACAATGCAGACAATGCGCGTAGAACAAGCTAGATATTTCAGGACATTGTTCAATAAATTGCTAGTCCGGGGGCGAGAGAATGCCGATGCGATGACAAGAATGCAAGAGAACATTGAACGAATGCATGAATCTCACACCACGAGATGCATCTTTGCGTGAATATCATAAGCAAGAGCTCTGCGCGTAGAGGAGAACATGGATCGGAAGTTCAGCCTCCTCATGGCCGAGATGAAGCTAGTAATGTAGTGAATCCAACGCCACCCGCTCCGAATTCCGTGCAAAGATACTCCGCAGCCAGATTGAAGCATAACTCACTATCGGCCGTTTAGACTTCATGATTGCTAGCTTGTTTCGGGGTTCCTCTCTCTTTGATGATGCCAAAAAGAGGAAGAGGAATATCTAAAGGCGTTGAAAGGATCCGCCGGGTTGAAAAGGAGGACGAATCGTGAAGGGAAAGACAAGCGAGGAAGAGAGAAGAGAGAAAAAGGAAAATCATTGAGGGGAAGGTTCGAAAGATATGACCTTGGTGATTGCTAGAACCCCCAATAAGGTCTTGTCACACTGATATCATCATCAAAAACTCCCATAACTCGCCACTCCAACACTGCACTCCATGGCATTTGAAAAGAGAAAGATAGTTGAAGCGAGGGATGAAGGAAGTGGAAGGAAAGATGGATGCCCAAGTTATGGATATTCAAACAACATGGAGGCATTCCAATAGACAGAGACACCTATGCCATTTCGGATGTCGGAACCGAGCTAAGATCTCATGATGAATTCAAGACGCCGCATCTAAAGGTTACTTCGCAAATATGTCCATGGCTCAAGCCTGGGATTTGTCTTGACCGGGAAAAAGGTCTCAAACTATGTGAAGAAGGCGACAGCAAAGCAGACCATCGGCAAATCTCTCTGGCACTCGCTAGTCACTCAAATTGGGAAAAAGAAGGCCCCAAAGACAATACACGCCTGCAGGAAAAGGAAGGAAGAAGCGATGTGGAGGAAGAGGTTTCGAGACCTGAGACCTCTGCCCAAAAACATTGGGTACATAGATCCGGCAAGAAAAGAGGGATCTATTGGGTTGGATTCGACGAAGTAGCTAACCCGCAAGTGGCTAAAAACAATGCCGAGTATGTGAAGAGGATTGAAGAAGAAAATAGAAGAGAAACTCAAATGGGAGGAAAGACAAGAAAAAAAAGAAGAGATGAAGTCCGCCGAGAAAAGGCTTATGAGAAAAAGAAGGCGGCAAGATGAGAAGAAGAAAAAAGGTCAAGATGACAGAGTCAAGAAGAGGAAAGAAGGAGGCGTAAGGAGATGAAGTGTTGTTGTCCACCCCTTCATGTATTTTACTATGTAAATACATCTTTATGTAAGTCTTCTGTACATCGAATAAAAATTGTATGAGTTCCATACTTGCGTAGAAATAGAACATCATGATTACCTTAAGTTCTGTTTAAGCTTTGATACACTCTGTAAACAGCTGTGTAAAGAACAAGAATGTTATGATCAATAAAAGATTGATTCTACGCATACATTCTGTGATTCTACATTATATGTATGTATCTTGGCTGTTTAATTATTGTATGAATGTTTTAAGTTTTGGCATCATCAAAAAGAGGGAAATTGTTGGGAAATTATTTTTTAGATTTTGATGAATGCCATGTAAAACTTAGAATAGAAAGTTGGCACCCCAATTTTGTTGTAAATTGCATTGTAATAGATAGGGCTGGTCGAGCTGAGTCAAGTCAGCTATGCCTGAAAATGCAAGAAGACAACTGGAGGCTTGAAGGAAGACTCCGCTGTGAGGCAGCTGAGTGTGGTAGAGAAGAGAAGACACGAACTCGACTGAAGAGGCAACTGAGATACAGCTGAGTGAAGTATCGGTCAAGTCAACTCAAGACAGCCAAGTCTCAAGTTGAGGTGACAGAAGAGTCATCCAATGATTGGAAGCTGACTCGAAGTCACCTGGGGAAGTCAAGGAAATGTAGTCAAGTCGAGATAATCAAAAAGATCTGCGTATTGTCAAGAAAATTACTTAAACAAGTAATACTTCCATATCGCTTTCTTAAAGTGCTCACCCCGAGCGTGCAAAAGAAATAAACCAATGGGAAGCACTCGCACTGCAGTTGTCATAACTCTAAAAAGTCAAGAATCATTCATACGAGGAAATGTCAATTCCAAGGATCGCAACAAGACAAGCCAACGACCACAAGTGTCTTTTGAAAATAAGCCTATCTCTTCAATGGGCGATTTTTGAAAGATCACTATAAAAGGCCGAGGAATCACTCTCGAGAGAAGGTTACTCAACCACGAACATTCAAGCTAACATTCGAATCGTAACCAAAAATTACTCTCAAGTCATTCAAATTCAATCCTCAAGCCTACATTACGAAGAAAATCAATCCAACACTCACCTGTGAAGGAAAGACGACTTCAATCAGTTGAAGAGGAAATATTTGAAGAATCAAGGGGTCTACATGCCACGAAGGATTGTAGGAAGGTTCAAGGTCGAAACAGTCTCAAGTTTTTGGAGGGCTTCGTGATCAAATCCAAGAAGCTTGGGCAAGTGGGCTGTAGTAGCAAGGCAGCTGCCCTGTGAAGAAGCTAAGTCGTACGAGAAGCCAGTTGTGTGACTAAGGCATCTCCGGAGATCGAGTCCCAAAGGATCAAGTCAGCTGCGTGATCAAGACTTGTATCTGGACTGTTAACCACTTTGTATATTGATCAATACTTAGTGGATTCCTCCAGGAGTTGGAGAAGAGAGGAGTAGAAGAATTATCCCATCTTTGAACCTCTATAAAAACTTATTGTGTCATTTACATTTCAACATTTTAATTTCTGCATATTACTTTAATATCTGCTGATAAATTTGCTATCCAATTGATAATCTACAAAGTGCTAAAACCGAGTATTAAAACAAACTTAACCAAATTCAAGGGTGTTAAGTCTTCCGCTGAAAATATATCACAGTCGAGTTAAGTCTTTAGTCAAAACAGCTGAGTTATTCTATCAACAGCTCAGTCTAGTCTGTTGAGTGACTAACTCTGCTGATTAACTAACTTAGCTGTCCATCAAGGACTCAACTATGAAATATTAACTCTGAACGTTTTAAAAAGGACTAAATCGAAAAGTTGGTAAGGTTTATTCAACCCCCCCTTCTAAACCTTACACTCACACCCCTTGGGACCTACACGTCAAGTTCTACATGTGGGATGACCCCTTGCTCTTTAAGAGATGCGCCGACACCATCATTCGACGATGTGTGCCTCAAGAAGAGTGGGAGGGAGTTCTACAACAATGCCATTCTTCACCTTCCGGGGGACACTTCGGTCCGAATAGTACGGAGGCTAAGGTATTGCAAAGTGGATTATACTGCCCTACGTTATCTAACGATCGCTATTTATTTGTACAAAGTTGTGATAGGTGCCAGCGGATGGGGAACATCTCGAGACGACATGAGATGCCTATGACCAATGTGATGGAAGTTGAACTCTTTGATGTGTGGGGGATCGACTCCATGGGCCCCTCCCCATCTTCGTCGGGTTATCAATACATCCTACTTGCAGTGGAGTTCGTATCTCGATGGGTTGAAGCGATTCCGGCACAGACCAATGATGCGCGAGTAGTGCTTAAATTCATAAAGAAAAATATATTTACTCGGTTTGGAACCCCGAGAGCTTTGATTAGCGATGGGGGGTCACACTTTGTGAATAAATTAATGAGCACTCTACTTGCGAAGTACGGGGTCAAGCATAAGGTGGCATTAGCATACCATCCGCAAGCAAACGGGCAAACAGAGGCAGCCTATCGCAAGATTAAGCAGATTTTGGAGAAAACGATAAACATAAATCGCAAAGATTGGGCCATGAAGCTAGATGACGCACTATGGGCGTATCGGACTGCATACAAGACACCATTGGGCACATCACCGTATCAGTTAGTATTCGGGAAATCGTGTCACTTGCCCGTCGAATTGGAGCATAAGGCGTTTTGGGCTGTAAAGAAGTTAAATTTTGACTTCCAAGCAGCGGGTGAGAAGAGGCTCTTGCACTTAAATGAGATGGAGGAATTCCGGGATGAAGCTTATGAAAGTTCCCGGATTTACAAGGAGCGAACCAAAAGATGACACAATCGAATGATAAAGAAGAGGGAGTTTTTACCGGGTGAACAAGTCCTTTTGTTTAACTCGCGTCTTAAACTCTTTCTGGGAAAACTTAAGTCTAGATGGTCGGGGCCGTTTATGATAAAGAAAGTATTAAATCCTCCGGGAATAGTGGAGTTGTTGAGCCGAGATGGGGAGACATTCATGGTAAATGGCCAGAGGATCAAGCATTACTAGAGCCGTGACCGACTAAACAGGCGTCAAGCTATAGACGTTAAATGTAGCGCTTGTTGGGAGGCAACCCAATGGTTTTGCTGTTTTATTTCTTCCCATGTTTGCTTGGTTTGTTTTTCCCTTTTCTAAGTTAGGATTTAATTGCTTTCATAGGTTAGAAGTTTTCCCTATTTTTCAAAAAAAAAAAAATCAAAAATAAGGTACGACATATAGCACGGCCCGTGCTGTACCGCACCTGAAGAGTATTTCGTTCGGCCCCTAGCACGGGCCACCCGTGCCATTTGGCATGGTCCGTGCTCTTTCCAGAATTTGGGCTAAACTCTTCGGCCCCTAGCACGGGCGACCCGTGCTGAATGAGCACGCCCGTGCTCAGGTCTACTGCAACTTATATTGGACGGGCAGAGACTGGTTTTTTTACACAAAACCTTTTTTCTCTCGCGCGCAGGCATACAAGAACTCGACCCCCTCCAATTTGTTTCCAAAATCCTCCTATTATATCACCACTAATCACTTCCCACCCTACTCTAAACTCAAATTACACTTGTTGAATTGTTTGGAAGCAAGGAATTGGGGTAGATAGCACCTAGGGTTTCAAAAATCCAACTCTCTTCCAATTCTCGGGATTTAAGGTATGAATTGCACTTTTTCTGTCAAATTTCTTGAGGATTGTGGATTAGGGTTGATATATAATGCTTGTTTGATACTTTAGCCATGATTTTAATTGAAATTTTCTATTGGGCATTTTATCGAACACCTTGTGGGTTGTTGAATTATGATGAATTTAGTTGATTGCTTGATGGATTATACATGTGCTAGATTGTTTAGGGCGTTAGTGGCTAGGATTCTCGGCAATTATATTAGTATTTGAGTTGAAAGCTTAATTGTGGATTAAATTGTTGAGATGAGACACTATGCCTTTGTTAGATTGTTGTATTAATTCATCGTTCGTTTTACTTGGCACGTATGGATTCTCACGATTGTTTTGCAGGTACAAACTCAAACAAATGGCCGAACCACAAAGAGGTCGGGGTGGACGTTTGAGGAGACCCGCTCAGGAGTTCGACCGAAACCACCCGCGTGCCTATGGACTCACATTCACCGAGCACGATATAATAGAGTGATGGAACCGGCTCATCACTCGTGATTACATTCCCACACGCTATGCCGATGATGAGTGTACCCAAACTCTCGGGATACACGAGGAGGTGTGGAAAATGTTTGAACGAGTTGGTTGGACCACTTTCATGCAAGGGCGGTGGCCAACATACAAGACACTCACACTCGAATTCTTAAGCACCGTCCAGGTTACGGAAACACGACCAAGAAACGAGCCTCGAAAAATCCACTTTAGGATGGGCAACGTATGGCGTGAAATCACGATCGCCGAACTGAATCAAATTTTTGGGGTACCATCCGACGCCCCGTACCGAACGGCTGAAAATTACAACGTGCGTGAATTCTGGCGGTTGTTGACAGAAACCCCCAAAACCGGCCTCATGCAATATGCCGCACGCACTTCCAAAGCATCGTCACTCCGCAAACCCATCTTCCGTTATATTCAAAAGGTAATGGGGGTATGCAAGCGAAGGAGTTATACCTACTATGGTGTATGCTCACTCGCACCCCATATAACATGGCGGCATACTTTGTGGAACACGCCGTCTACATATAACAACATGATGTGGGGAAAATCTTAATTGGGGGAATGATAACCCCCATTGCGCGGCATTTCAAGGTTGACATAAGCCATATGGAGCCATTAGCAGGCAGCCGAAGCATCACCTTGAGCGCCCTTCACACCATGAAGATCATCAGCAATGAGGAGAATATCCTCTGTTTTCAACAAAAAGTCGGGTCTGCGTTTCCCCTTCCTAACCTGCAGCTAACAGCTGTGGTTGACAACCAAATCAACTGGCTTATGTACTCTGAGGAGCATATCAGAATCATGCAGGGTTTGGTGGCACGAAAGAGGCGAAGGGTAGCCGGGTTGCCCGACGAAGAGGACTTGGTGATGGAGGCGCAGGAGTATGATAGGCATGAGAGGGGATTCGAGCAGGGCTTCGAGCATGGCGGCCCACATAGGGGAACCGATATTCCAGAGAGCTCCCGCCAAGGCGAGGAGCATGGGGGACAGTACGATCATGATAGCTTATGTGCCTTTGAGGAAAGCTTGCGACAACATAGAGACGACTTCAGTGCTTTCCGAGAAGTCTAGGAGCAGAGGTACCAAGCTCAGAGCCAGTGGTACCAAACACACAAACAGCGGGAGTTGGAGATATTGCAGACATTACAGCGGATTAAGAATTGGCATATCTCCCAGGGCCACTACCCGCCGCCACCCCCACAGTGATACAGGTCCTTTCCACACTTTTCATTAAAAGTCTACCTTCTCTTTCATGCGCTATAATTTCATCCAAGTTTGAGGGGGAGAGGTAGTATTTTTTTGATGGGTGTGGCGTTTGCATTCATTTAGTTGCATGTAGAGAATATAGTTGCATTGCATTAGATGTTTGAATTTTATTATGGTTTTAGCACGTTTATTGCTTTCCTAGTTGTTAGGGAGTGAGTTGACCGCTGTTGTGTGTTTGTGGTGTTTTGATTGTGATCTTGATCTTGGGAGCAAATGCGGACTGGTTTGTGTTGTTTTGAATTGGATGTTGAGTGTGAGTTGATTGGGTTGAGAATAGTTAATATGGAGCATGTGATTATTGAATCATGGTTAACATACTTTGAATTATGCACTTACAAGCCTGTGTGCTTTTGAGCCTTTACTGCTTTCATATTATGCAGTCTTGTTTGTGATTGAGTGTGTCATTCATGTTGATGTGAATTCTAGAACTTGTTTTGGTATCTCCGTCAAAGTCACATGTTGCATGCATTCATGAAGATGATTTTAGGCCATCTTTGTTAAGCCTTTCAAGCTTTTTGCCTACCTTATGATATTTGAATTCTCTAGTTAGCCAATTTGAGCCTATTGCCTGATTTTTTTTGAAAGCCACATTTCAAGCCTTCGAATCTTATGTAATATATCTGTTACCCTGAGCTTAAGCGCATAAAGTTGAGAAAAAGGGGATGAATAAAGGATTGAATGAAGGGGTGTCAAAAGTTAGAAAATGTGTACATGTTGGGAACTTGGGAATAAAAGAAAAAAAAAGGGAAAAATACTCACAAGAGTCGAGAAAAAAAAATTCGAAAATCGACTGCAAAAGTGAGTCGGCCAGAAGTGGAAAATAGGCTGAGAATTGTGATGTAAGGCGAAGGGAATAATGTGTATGAAAGAGAAGGGAGAAATAGAGAAGTGAGAGGATATAAGGCGATTGGGAGTACATAGTTGATTTGAATTAGAAAATGGTTTGAGAAAAACAATGTGCTTTCCAATCTATACGCTCGAGTTGAGTCACTTTACCCATATTTCCCTACCTTAACCAAAGAGCCTTCATTACAACCTTAAATAAAGTCCTTTATGATTTGTGAATTGCATACAAACGAGTGGCGGAAATGAGAGACGATTTGCAAGCATATGGTAATTCTTCAACATTGCTGTGACTTGAGCGAATACACGTCCCTTATCATGCTAGTGAGTAGAGTATACACTTTATCCCTGAGATGTGTGATTTGAAGTGTTTTACCATGATTTTTATAAACTTGTGCTCTGTGTTAGCTCTTTGAAACTTGGTTGATTTGTGCTTGTTGCCCCAGACGATACCAATAGGGATCGTAGGGCTGCCCTTGATGCATGGGGTCAAGGGACTACCTGTGCAAGCATTACATCCTTAACGGATTGGATAATGCGTTGTACAATGTGTATGCCTCGTTCAAAGGTACTGCCAAGGAACTGTAGATCTTGTTGGATAAAAGGTACAAAACGGAGGATGCCGACACTGAAAAGTTCATTGTCGGCAGGTTATTGGAGTATGTGATGGTTGACACCAAGACTGTTATGAGTCAACTCCAAGAATTGCAATTGATTTTGCACAGCATCCATGTTGAGGGGATGCAATTGTGTAAAACCTTTCAAGTGGCTGCAATTATTGAAAAGTTGCCGCCTAGTTGGAGGGATTTCAAAAATTATCTCAAACATAAGAGGAAGCAAATAGGCTTGGAGGATTTGATTGTCAGGTTGCACATTGAAGAAGGCAATAGACAGTCAAATACCAAGCATGAAAAGACATTGAATGAGACTTGGTACAATAGGGTTGTAGACTCATAGCTATGTACTTTCTAAAATGGATAATTCCTTGGAAACCACCTTGAAAAGAGATTGTTCAAGATGAATGTAGGGGCTGTGCGTCGCACCAGTGATGCTAATAAGACTATTGATTCTTCCTCTTATATGATTAAGTTGTGATTTATGGCATGTTAGACTTGGCACGTTAACATGAATGTCATAAAGCAATTGGTGAATATGAAATCATTACCAAATATTAAATTGGACTCACAATATAAATCTGGTTTTATGTTGTGATACTGCGATAGCCAAACAACTATAGGCAGGGCACAAAGTGCCAACTTGAGTGCTATGACATCTTAGGTGTCATAACACGTAGCAAAACATGTCAATGAAGGCATGAGAAAATCTAAATGCCCTTGTAAGAGGCATATGATTTAGCGTCCCCTTGTGAGGGAGCACATGACAAGTTAACTCTACCCAAAATTTGATGGATGGATGCAACTGAGTCCTTTAGCCCTACTGGTAAATTCTTTGGAATTTTGCCTAGGCAATTGGATTGTTTGTCAGTTGGCGATCCAATCATGGTTAAATTTGTGAGAAATAACAATTGTTTAATTGCTAAATCTCAAAGTTGACATTGTTGCACAATGTGGGGTGGATGAGTTATACCTCAAATGTGGAGGTATTTGGTAAATATAAATTTACATCAGTCTTGACAAAGATTGACCCCAATGACTGCGGAGTCAAAGAAATACAAGTTTCTTTGAGAGGTATCCTGAGAAAAGAGGATATGAATGAATTGATATTGACAATGCTAGTTGATAGCTAACAGGGGTCACTTGTGATTTCTCTTAAAGAGGTGCATCTTTTAGTGTACTCTTTAGTATTGCAATATTGCACACATTGATGTACTAAGAAAAGGTGTAGAAAAAAGCCTTAAAAGCTAATCTTATTAAGGTAGACCTTAACGGATTGTTGTACCCGAACTTGTTGAGAACATATACAATAATTAAGTCATTGAATGAATAATGACAAGTTTGACAAATTATAAAGTCAAACGAATCTCTTTCTAAAAAGAGATAACATATTGAGAATAGTATATATGAGCTTAAGGTGTTATAAAGCCACATTGACATTGAAGGGCTTGAAAGTCCACCGGTGAAACTTATGTCAATTGAAGTGGTTACACGTGCTCAGAGACTATGTGCTCAAATATGTAAAGAAATTGATCTTAATCTTGTGCGCAAATTTCATTGAAATGGAGATCAATTGTAAAATGCTAGAGGGAATTGGTGTAAAATCCACAACTTAAAGAACAGTTTTTAGTGGAAACCCAACCATGATGACTGGAGATCCCAAGAACTTAGTTCAATGGGAAAACTAAACTTTAGACTATTCATTCATTGCACTTGGTGCATAGCTTTAAGCTAACCATATTTCCTAGGTAGCATAGCCAAGTATTGAACCTGCTGACTGTGGTGAGGTCTTAAGTCCTACGGAATTTTAATGACGTCCTATACCTAATAAGGTGGGGTACTGCAGGGTACCACTGATGGGCAAGGTCACCTATGTAAGTGTGAGGACATGCCACCTCAATGAAACACTTATGAATCACAAGTGTGATCCATGGCCAAAACGGACACAACCAGAGAACTTCCAGATGAGCAGAGATGTTGTTGTGTAAATATTGTTGTCTTGGTATATTCGTAAGCGGAGTAGTTCAAGGCATCGTGTCCGCTAAGCCGCAGATATATCCGATAGTTCCTTACTAAGGAAGGTTCAAAACCACAAGCTACATATCATGTTGCAACAATGTTTCCTGGGGTCTGAGTGACTGAGTTTGCATGCATTCGTGCATTGTTTCCACTCATGTGGGGGATTATTAGAAAAATCGGTTTTGGTTAAGCCAAAATTCCAAGTGCGAAGACTCGTTAATTTTGGAAACGAGTGGTGTATTTATTTTCACAAAATTATTTATTGGTGAGTAAGAAATCGATGCACAAATGGTACCCTTGAAAATATATATTTCTGGGAAAGGTATCCAATATATATGGAATGTTGGTAGATTGGTCAAATTCGGTGTTTGGTGAGTTGCTTGATTTTATCTGTTAAATAGGCAACTTTGACTCAAATCACCAATTTTATGGTATCTTGATTGAGTGCGTCAAAATCATTACTAAATCGATTGAGGCCACAATTGGAAGGATTGACTTTGCACAAATCAATTAATATAAGGAAGGATTTGATCGTTAATTATGGACATTATTGAGTCCAAATTATTAGGGCTTTCTTTTGGAGGATTCCTTGTGTTTTTCTTATAAATTGAAGCCCCTCCATTCAGTGGAAGTCGTGCACTATACATTCACAATCACATAAATTCGTGCATACATCATACATGGTCTGTCACTCAAAAATCTGCATCACCACGGGCGTGTTACGTCAGGGCGTTGACGTCACTCAGGGCCTCACTTATCTCAGTTCGCTGGGTAGAAGGATTTGTGGTGCTCCTATCCTTTACTAAAGTCATTGTATCTAGGGCAACTCGTTTCCTGCAACCATGAGCATCATAACGGGGCAACAAGAGTCTTAAAAAAAGAGCTCGCTCGTCTCGACTTGCTTTACTGCTTTCTTTTTCGCTTCGTTGTAATAGACGTTTGTTAGTTCAAATTATCCCCCGTTGTATCCCTTTGATTTTGTTGTAATCCCAACAGTTACTTATTGCTTTTGTTCATTGCTCGTTTATTCATAGCTTCCGTATGCATCAGATATCCTTGTTAGATAAATATTTTTATCAAGATTTTGATGATTATGTTTAAATGAGTTTTTATACCAAAAAAATGTTTATAAATATTGTCCAAATACTCCTAAATCATTTAAAATGTTTTTACTAATTTTTGGAGTATTTCTTAGAGTTTAATACTCGATAAAATTGGACAACACTTTTGATGATTTTATGTTAATTGGTTTTTACACCAAAATATTGTTGTCCAAATACTCCTAAAAGATTTAAAATATTTTTACTAATTTCATGGAGTATTTCTTAGAGTTTATTATTCGATAAAAATGGACAACACTTTTGATGGTTTTGTTTAAATGAGTTTACTATGTTATAAATGTTGTCCAAATACTCCCAAGTGATTTAAAATATTTTTACTATTTTTTTGGAGTATTTCTTGAAGTTTATTTTTGATAAAAATCGGACAACATTTCAATTTGGAGGTCGACCGGTCGAACAAGAGGACGACCGGTACCTGAAGAGTGCGTAAATGAAACAGAACACTCTGGAACACAAAATTTGAAGAGGGGGGCCGGTCAAGCCGGGGGCCGACCGGTCGCACCCTAGGGTGACCGGTCGCAGCCCCCAGTCGACCGGTCGACCCCCTTCGACCTGTACCTGGATCGCACTATTTTTTTCAAACGTTCGAAATCTTAAACAACCTGCAACCTGTGTAAATGCGTGAGAAAAAATTGTACCGTTTGAATTCTTTGACAGCAAGATTTACTTTTCATTTTTGTACAATATTTCTACATCTTGTGGTCCTCTTTTTGTAGACAAAAGCAAACAAGAAGGAGCCTATGTTGGGAGCCTATGTTGGTGAAGACTCTTCTATAAATAGAGGATGAATTGAAGACACAAGATATAACAACACAAGCAAATACATAACAAGAAATCTGCAAATTTCCAAGCTTTCATGTTCAACACTCTTGTTGTATTTATAGCCTAAGTATTTCACTTTCACATCTTGAGGTCTAGGCTTTATTTCTTGATTACACTTGCACTCAAATTGTAATATTCATTATTGAGTTGTAATCTTGATTTTTGTCATCATTCAACACAAGACATCCTTGTGAGTATTCTTGTGGAAAGAATACACTTGGGTGATCTAGGTGATAGGTGTTTCAAGAGTGTGGTGCTCTTGAGGTATTGAAGAATTTGGTGTTCTTCCAGGTTGAAGATTGTGGTAATCTTCACAAGGTGCCGTTGGAGATTGTGGTAATCTTCAAGAGAGATTGTGGTGTTGTAGAAGAGTGTGGTGCTCTTCAAGGTGATGTTGTAAGGTGTTGTATTAATTTTGGAAATTAATAAAATCTTTTTTCTTTTTGAAATCCATCCCGGAGATACTGGGGTGGTAGAGGATTAGGCCCTAGGTGGGTTGAACCTCTATAAATCAAAGTGTGTTGTTTACATTCCGCACCTTTATTATTGTCTTGGCGTAATTGATTCGAAAAAGAGGACAAAATCGAAAAGATGGAGATAATCTATTCACCCCCCCTCTAGATTATCGTAGCCGCTTGGACTTACAAGTGGTATCAGAGCCAAACTCTTTGGCAAGCTCGTTCCACATCGCGAGTAAAGAGGAACGATCACCGGCTACGAATGAAGTCTACCTCACCAGCGCCTCCACCACCAAGCCACCACTATTCGATTCCAAAAATTTTACATTTTGGAAAGAAAGAATGGAATGCTATCTTAAAGGTTGCGAGTTCGATATTTGGAACACGGTCGTAAATGAAGAATCCATTCCAATGATGGACACACCACACAAAGGCCTCAAAGAGCTCAATGATGAAGAAAAAAAATCATCTCTTTAAATGGTAAAGCTCTTAATATTTTGTATTGTTCACTTACCATTTGGAATATAATCATATTGTAGGAATTAAATCGGCACATGAACTATGGAGAAAATTAGAAGAAGTATATGCAAATGAAAGGAGCCACTCAAAAGGATCTACTTCTCAAATGGATACAAACTCAACATGGGATGAGCTTCCTACAACTTCCAACGTCGATGAAAACGAACGATGTCTTATGGGCTTCGAAGAAGAAAACGAGGTAAGTTCAAAACCCTCCACTTATTATGATAATGAATTACAAAATGATTATGGTGATTTGTAAAATGATTTTGATGAACTTCAAAATGAATTCCAAGGCTTACTTGTTAAACACAAAAATTTGAAAAAGGAATTCAATATTTTGAAAATTGATAAGGATAATTTATTTTCCTCTTATGAATCACTCTCATGTGATCACACCACCACACTTGACAAGGTTAGAAACCATGAAAAAGAAAATAGTACTCTTGTTGAGGATATTAATTGCAAGAAAAATGATTTATCAAAATCCAACTTGAGTACCGATAAAATGACCGATATTATTGATGTTCATAGTTGTGATAAATTGAAACAAGGACTTGATCATAAGCCTAGTGTTGTTAATTATGTGAAAAGAAATCAAGTCTCTATGCATGTTGGTCATTATGCACCCAAAATTACTACTTGTTTTTATTGTGGTAAAACGGGTCACACGGCTAATACTTGTCGGGCTAGAAATAGCTCTAATTATTATTGGAGACCTAAAAGTCTCAAAGCTAATTCCAAAGGACCCAAACACTTGAGGGTACCACAACATAATGTCATATTAGGTACCCGGTGGAATAATAATCGAGGAAAATACATACCTCCAAGAAGACATCAAATGACCATTCCATTTGATCAAAGGAGAAGACAACATCAAAATAAATTTCCAAGAGAAAGACACTATCAACAATGAGAAGAACATAATCCTTGGAAATGGAGCAATTGGAGAAGCTATCATCAACAAGATGATTTTCAAAGGGGAAGATATCATCAACAATGGGAACGACACAACCCATGGAAATGACATAATTGGTAAATCGTATCTCCTCATTTAAATATGCATTTTATTTTGTTATGCATGTTTTTATTTGTGCCTTAATTGTAAAATAAGTTTTCAAATATTTCTTAATATTAAGGTCTTCAATATATATTTGTGTTTTTAAATATTTTGAAAAGGAGATCTTGTATATTTTGTTCTCAACTCTTGTGCATTTACATAGACTAAGGTGCTTTTATTATCTCTTATGGTTTTATATAGCATAAGCAATTTTATGATATCTCTTATTGCTTAGCCTACACTTATATCATTATGTTTGTGCAAAACGTATTTAAGAATTGTGTAGGACATATATATTTTCATCAATGGTTATTTTCTCAAGAGAGGACCATAAACTATCGAGGTACGCTCATCATTGGTATTCATCCTATAAACTCGATATATTTTTGTCATTCGTGCTTGTTTTTCAAAGTATTTCATACAAGTGCTATTAAGAGGATTTTTTTAAAGGCATTATTTGACATAGCTTGTTTTATCCAAGATTTGTAAAGGATTATATTTTATTTTGATAAAACATTTGATTTTTTAAGTTATGCATTTTATTGCACATATAAAATTATTCTTGGTTGCTTTGTCAAAGCTCTTGTTCATATGCTTCTTGTAAATGAGGTCTCAACTATATGCTCTTGAATTTTTCAAATTTCAAAAGAGACCTTATATAGCTTCCTATAAGCTTATTTGAACTTAAATATTTTATGAAACTCTTGATGATTTGTTTGAAAGCATAGTATGTGTTACTTGTTATTATGTCTCTATTTTTCGATATTACTATGCTCTTGTGCAAGATATCTTGATTAAGATTTTGCAGGAATTGTTTGAATTTTGGAACAAGCTTGTTGACCAAGGCAAGATTAGTAGCTCGAAAGTATCGTCAAGGTATTGATTTTGATGTAACATTTGCACCCGTAGCACATTTAAAAGCTATTTACATTTTACTTGCCCATTCTTGTTTTAAGACAATTTCAAGCTTTACCAAATGGATGTTAAATCCAATTTTCTAAATGGTTTTATTCAAGAAGAAGTCTATATAAAACAACCTCCGGGGTTTAAAATTTTTTCTAGGCCAAATGATTTTTATAAAAGGCCTTGTATGATTTAAAACAAGTACCCCGTGTATGGTATGATAGACTTAGCTATTTTTGCTAAATGGTTTTACAAGAGGTAAAGTTTATACTACTCTCTTTGTTTTTTAAAAAAAGGGCAAGATTGTTTACTTGTACAAATTTATGATATCATTTATGGTGCTACTAATGAATTATTGTGCAAGTTATTTTCTAAGTTGATGCAAGGTGAACTTAAGATGATCATGATGGGGGAGCTAAAATTTCTTCATTGGACTTCAAGTTAAACAATGCCAAGAAAGTGGTTGTAATTCACAATCAAAGTATACAAAAGTACCTTTGAAGAAGTTAGGCATTGAAGAAGGAAGAATCATCTCAACCTCTATGGCTACCAATGTAAAGTTTGACAAAGGTTGAGGAAGGCATATTGATTGACAAACATATTCGAGGTATGTTCACTAACTTTTCTTATTCTTTTAGACTCGACATTTTCTATGCATTATGTCTATATGCTCGAATTTTAAAACTATTCCAACGAATCTCATTAAAGTGTCGTTAAAAGAAATTTTCAAATATTTGAAAGACACTTCTTCTTATGACTTGTATATCCAAAGTTTAAAACGTTCATATTTTTTCGGGAAAACAAGTCCGGTGATAATAATTTTTCAAATTATGGTTCATTATAATCGAACTATATATATTTGAGATTCGATATTTTTTTCTAAGTGATTGTGTTTCATAACGAAAAATTGAGATATCTTTTGTACCATCTCAAGATCAATTAGCGGATATTTTTACAAAACCGCTATCTTCCGAGACTTTTGCGTCAATACGAGCTCGGTTAGACATAATGCATATTGAATGAGGTCTATGATTGCATTTTGCACGTTTTTAACACTTAGGGGCGAAAAATCGGATTTTTGGTTCAAACCTCAGATTTTGGAAAAGAAAATGAAAAACTGGTCTGACTGGGGCAAGGTCGACCGGTCGCCCATGACGTCGACCGGTCGCCCATGCCCCCAACCGGTCGACCATAGAGAAAATTTGCTTAAAATCGTTTCTGTTCTCAGCATTTGTCATTTTGGTCTTTTGTGTTTGTTTTTCGTCCCCTTCGCCAATTACACACAAATTTCACTTCAAATTTGTTTTGTTGCATTTATTTAATATATCGGACTTCATGAAGCTCGATTATCATCATCATTGCTCATTTTTACCGATTAATTGGTAAGAATTTCTCTTTTAATCTCAATTGGGTTGAACCCTTGAGAATGTGCTTATATCTTGCTATTTTGATGAAATTCTTGTATTAGTATGTTGTATATGATGATTGTTGATGAATGAATATTGTTGTATTGCAATTGGTGATGAAATTTTTTGGCTTAAACGGATCACAAAGGCTTTATATTTCTCTTGTTTTATTCGCCGCACGCCAAGTGTTCGACAAAATGTTTCAATGAAAAATTTATCACCTACATGATTCTCTTAATTTGAAAAGTCTTATAAGTTTATAGAGATCATGTTTTATCAATCAAATGAGCTTTTACAAATCAAATGAGCAATTTTTTCCCTTTTATTCGGAATTTAATCTTAAATGTTCATTATGCTCGATAAATTGATTAAATTGCGCACTTTGATATAATTATATGATGTTTTTATCGTGCTAACATTATTTTTGATGATTCCAAAGGGGGAGAAACAGGAAAAACGCTTATACGCTTAAAGAAGCGAAAATAAGCTCGCAAGAAAAGCTATAAGCTAGAGCTCTTAAAAGCCAAAATCTATGGATAATACTTAGTCCATGTGATGTATTATGGACTTCTATGCTTTACTAATGATGCTTTTGTGACAGGGGGAGCTTTAAGCTCAAGAAATCAAGCTTTAAGCTTGTAGTTGTTTGCTTACTTATCGTTGTTATGCATGTTGATAGGGGAGCTTGTGCATAAATGATTTTGAAAAATCTTTGCTCCTATCCTTGTGTGTTCGTACTTATGATGAATCTTGCTTATAATGGATTGATGTTTTAGACCGGAAAAGTTAATTTTAAATAGCAGTTTTATTAAGTAAAATCGAAGATGTTGTTTTAGGTGCGTTGTGGGAAGTTTTAATAATGGTTTTAACAAACAAAAATATAATATGATTATGAAGTAATATATCTCTCTTAGTGTATTACGAAAAATACTGTAAAAATATAAAAAGTTGAAAAATGATTTTTCTCTGAAACAATATGAATTTTGCAAATAGAATTACGGGTGGATATAGACCCGTAAATGGCCTACAAATCATATATATTTTATTTTAATATATATTATATCTATTACAGTAAATAATCAATTATATAAAAAGGTAATATTAATTCTATTAAAAAATAAAAAAGTAATATCAACAAGATATATAATATATATTTTGTTTTTTATATTTGTAGACCATAAATTAGTTGGATTATTAGGCTTGAACGGTTATTTTTAAAGCTCAAGTCTAGCCAACTTACATAGATGTATCTGCTAAAAGGTCTTGGTCTAGCTCATTTACTAAATAGGTCATGGCCGGATCAACCTTATTATACTTTAATAGTAGAGGCTTGTGATATCAGAGTGATTGACCTGAGTTCTATATGGGTGTGTGTGTTTTCTTTCCTACTATCTCCAGTACTAAAAAAAATGATAGGCCAGGCCGAAAGTAGATTGGATCATAGGCCGCCTCTATTTTCAACCCCTAAATAGAATGCACCTTTAATGTTATGTTATTTTGGATGCTAAACATAATATTTTTCACAATATTAAAGAAAAAAAGTTAAAATTGTTTCTAATTGGACTACGCAAAGTGCAAACCTAAATCCGTTGTTCACCAATTTAGTCCTTAATATATTCATTGTCTAATTATTCAATAAAAAAGAGAATAGAAATATTTTTTAAACCCTAAAATTGGATGCGATTTTGGGTTGCAAAACTACAACCGAACCTTTTATTCATTATTTTAAATTATAATTTTAATCGAAAATTACGATCAACAGGCGTAGTGCAGTTCGAATGGCTCTTTTTAAGCAGATGAGATCTTCTATTTCATGATGGTGTTTCATTTCCTATTTCACCCGCACGTATGATTGACACGTGTATACAAGTTGTCATATCAATTTTGGAACATAAATCAAGCCTAAGTTGTGGGGTTTTAATTTGACAACTTGTATACACGTGTTAATCATCCGTGCGTATTAATCATCCGTGTGGTGGAATATGAGATGAAACAGTATCCTGGAATAGAAAATTTCATCCGCTTTTTAAGTGATTGCCCCAACTTAAGTTTTGAGTTTGTCACTTGTAATCGTGCTCTGGCGCCGTCACTGGCTTTATGTTCCTGAGCTCTATAACTAAAACCCTGCATCCGGCTCCAGCTCGCTCTCAAGAGTTGAAAGCACCAGAAAATTACAAAGAAGCCCCATAATTTGATCTTCATCTCCATCTCATTGTTGTATGTAATTTGGGGGAGAAGGGAAAGAAAAAAAAAAGAGAGAATGGAGAGTTGGGTTCCACTAATTGAAATATTCTTGAATTCCCCATGTCCCAAGAGTGAGGCATCATTATGGTTGCAGAAAAACTTTAATCCTTCATCAAACACCACTTCCATTTCCACTACATCTTTCCTTTCACTTCTTATAAGACCTTCGGACACCAATTCCATCGACGCTTCTCCACCGGAGAAAAGGTTAGCCCACATAAAATTCGTATTCTTTTTGTGTGCGTAGTCAATAGAGTTAGTACTTTTGTGTTCAAAAGTTTTAGTCTTCATTTGTTTAATGAGCAGGGTTATGTGGATAGAAACACTACCGCATATAGTTCAGACCCGAATTTTATCATTTCTTGCATATGACCATCAGAGATTTTGCAAAAGGGATTTATGTAGACTTGCTAGAATTATGCTAAGTGAGAACAAAGGTCTTGATTTTTGGGTGAAAAAAGCCGCTCAACAGTTGCTTGACTTGGTATCTGTGTCTAATTATCAATGGCTTTCTCATTTGAATCTGGACTCTGAAGAAGAAAATTCGGAGAAAGAATTTTATTTGATGCCAGATTGGCTTAGGGATGTTGCTAAAGATAGCGAGCCGATGTTTCCTTGGCTTCCTATGTTACCCGACGATTTAAGTGAGAATATGCCCCTGAGTGCTAGTGGAGGTGGTGAAGATGATTTTTCGGTTGATGTAGAGGAGAATAAACAAGAACAATTCGATGAAATGGTGGTCGAGGTTGATGTGAATGAACTGAATTTTAATAATGACCCTATAGACACTGAAGTTGAGAAAATGGCTAAATCCTTGAAATTTCGGCTTAAGAATGTCGAGTCTACTTCAAAAACTTTTGAATTGGCGAAGAAATTCGCGAACTTTGTTTCCAAAATAAAAGAAATTCTTTGGTCGTTTTGAATTTGATTGAACTGTGGAGTGCAGATGATGAGACTGCGGCAGTTTTACTTTCTAAGTTTCCGGATGGAAGTGAAGGTGATGATCTTGATTGGCCGACTTATATCTTATGCTCAATATTCCTTCCTAAGTTTCTAGTCCTCAAAGAACCATCCTCTCGTGTACTAATGAATGCAACGATAGAATACTGCAAGGCTCATCAAAGGGCATGCTGAGTATGCTCTTTTGTTTCCATTAATTTTACGAAATGAAGGTATAAACAACCCTATATGTGATGTGATCACTAGAATAGTTAAAGAAAGCCTTCACCCTGCTCATGTTTCTGCGTTTGGCCAAAAACTGCTATGCGAAGATAGAGATACTCGGAGATTCATTTGCCTTCCTTGCCACCGGAGTTTGGTTAGTGAGGAATTGGTGTGGACAGAATCTTTGTTTGGCTTATGGCAGAACATCTTGAATCATAATGTGCCTTTGATGCAAGATTCGGTCGATCAACTTGTTCGACGGGTTTGTGAATTCGCTAAGAGGTATTCGAAATCTTTGAAATTTGGTAATTTTGTACTGTGCCTAGTGAACAAATGTGGTCCATTCTTGAAGCCGCACAAGCTTTTACTAAATGCAGCTGTTGAGAATACCGAGTCCCTGGTCACCAAATCAATTCTATCAAAATTGTCTGGTTTGTAACTTTTTTGTTTTGGTAAAAGTTTACTGCTAGGTGACTTGGCTTGTACTCATGTGGAGTGTGGAAATGGACTAAGAGTTTTTGCTCAGGGGTAGTTTTAGTAGTTTTGAAACTTTTCTGGTTTTTTCTATGATTACCCCAAATCTCTGGGGTAGTTTTTGTAATTATCCCTTTAATATATGGTGGTAGAAAATTTCCATAAAGAAACCTGAAGGATAAACCATTAAGAGTTCATATATGAGTAACTCTTTGTAACGCCCCACTTTTTATAAAAGGTTTTTGAGCGTCACTAAAATAAAGAATGCATTTTTTTTAAAAATTAATATAATAAGAAAGTGTATTTAAATGCGCATGAATAAGACACATCTAAAAAACAAATGGAACTATTTTATTTATAAATCCAAAAATCCATCACACTTTCACTGCGCTATTCTGATTTTATAAAACATAGTCTAACTATAAAAATTTCGCTGCGCCACTTAACTTTTTTTATATTTTAAAATAAAATAGATAACTCAAGCGGAAACAATGATGAAGTTTAAAATAAATTACTAGAAAAAATTCTGAAATAAACAACCTTAGAGTATTAGCTAAGATTAAAAATAAATATTAATAATATTACAATAAATTAAGAGATAGTACATCACATTTGTTTGAATTTGAAAACCAGTTAATTAACAATTAAAATTTTTAAATTACTAAAGTGTAAAGTCTTCGGCTATCCCCAGCATCGGCAACACATCCGCCCATTTAATCTGAAAATAGTTTGAACAATAGGGGTGAGTAACACATACTCAGTCGGGATTCTAATTGTCCAAATTAAATATATACTGGCATAATTTAACAAATTTAAGCACATATACTTTGCCATTGGCCGAAGCCATCACATATACTTTCCATTGACCAAAGCCACCATATACTTTGTCATTGGCCGAAACCACATATATCTTTTGCCATTGGCCAAAGCCTACTTTGCCATTGACCGCAATCATACTTTGCCATTGGCCGAAGCCTACTTTGCATTGACTGAAGTTATAATTTGCCATTTGGCCGAAGCCTACTTTGCCATTGGCCGAAGTCATACTTTACCATTAGCTGAAGCCTACTTTGCCATTGACCAAAGCCATACTTTGTCATTTGGCCGAAGCCTACTTTGCCATTTTACATATATAAACATAAATTCTTCAAATATAATATGCACATCAAGTTCAACAATTATAATCGCATTGTCAAACATAGAATTCATAAAATTATACATGGCACATATTTAATAAAGACAATTAAACTTTGCACTCAAAAAGTGTAAAGAAAAATCTCTACATGGATTAGTGGTTAAACACAACAATGCTTGAACGGGCAAATAAAAGTTCTCACTGTTCGGTTCCTCGTCACCTACAATATAAATTTTAACATGTTTAGGCCTCGAGACAAAATAATATCTTCTAATTTAAAATATTTATATTTATATAATAGTTAGAAGTATTTAATAGGTGGAGATTGATAAAATAAAATATAAATTTAAGGCCTAAAAGAAAGAAACTGCAAGTTAAATCAAGATTTTGGACTAAATTGAAGTACGTTGGGGTGGAACTGATAAAAATTAAGAAGCTCCATTAGGTCCAGGGGGCTGAAATTAAATTCTAAAAAATGGATAAGAAATTAGGACTAAATTGAAACTAGCTAGAAAAGCCAATTAAGTCTATGGGCTTATTTGAAAATATGAAAAGTTCATCTTTTAGGTAAAAAAAGAGGAAAAACACTAAACTCCTCAAACTATTCGATTTTTTGCACTTTACCATATAAACTAATTTCTTTTATACTTTACCATACAAACTATACAAATTTTGTACGGTAAAGTGTAAAGAAAATTAGTTTATATGGTAAAGTGCAAAAAACCGCATAGTTTGGGAGTTTAATGTTTTTTCCTCCTAAAAAAAATGTCCTAAGGGTTAATTCGAAATTTCCAGAAAGTTCAAATAAGTTTTAGGGTTTAAAATAACAATCTGAAACTTGATTTGGAAAATTAGGGCAAAATTGAAAATTCATAAAGTCATAACTATATCAAATTTACAAAAACAAGTCCCTGCCTCCATTAAACCACTCTAGCTAACATCTGCAATCTTATTTCCTCAACCCATCAGTTTCGTTCCATTCTCCACTCTGACCGTCTCCTTTCCCAATTTTGACCGGTGACGAATTCCTCGCCGGCGAAGGAAACAGCAGACGGGGGCCCGACCTCTTTCCCACATGCATAGACTTCATCGTCCCTCCCCTCTGTTTCATTCGGATGCCAATGGAACGGTCGGAATCCCACCTGCGACTTCGAATCAAGACCATCCTCCCACCATCAACCTCATACGTAAGCAAGCTTTTACTGGAATGTAGTGAATAGAAGGATTATATGGTGATTTTTCCCTCCCCCTCAAAACTAAGAAAAAGAGAGAAATGTGTTTTCTCTTGTTTTCCAATTACTGGTTATGAGATTGAAATTAGAGGCTTGTGATAGTGGTTTGTAGATTGAGGTGCTACTCTGCGAGATTTTAATGGGATTTTCACATATCTGAGGAGTTTTCTTGTTTTAAGATTTGTGAACGTGAAGGAGATTGTGACATATGGGTTGAGATTGAGAAGGGAGTTATGCCAAATTTCTAGGAGATATGATTTATCTAAATGGGTTTAAAAAATTCAGATAAAACTCTTGATAATATTTAAGTACATATATATATATATATATTTTAAAAATAAAATAGAATAATTAATAATATAAATGGTACAACTAATAAAAGAACTAATACATAATTATCTAAATCGATTTTGGTAAGTTCAACTAAATAAAAATATAGGACTGCACCAAAACGGGCTTGTATTTAAAATGGATTGATAGTGGTCCAACAATATTATCTTGATATAATAAAATAAATATTAAGATTAATAATATTATTTAATTATAATATTAATAATAATAATAATCATAAAAGATGAGTATTACACCCTTAAATACTCATCCTTGTGGAATTAAGAAGTCAGTAAATATAATCAAAGACCCATTATTAGTTAAAGAGATATCGGTCCAATATACTTAGTGCTGAAAAATGAACCAAGCCACTGTTAGAATTAATAAAATCAACTTGTACCCAAAAATCATCACGTGAATTATCAAGAAACAAATATAAAATTGAATTTAAATCGGAAGCGTACCTTAAATCTATTGATACCTCAGATCCGTGTTGACACGCATAAATCCTTAATTGGGTTAGCGTCTTCCACAGCTAAAGGAGTACTCAGTGGTTTCTCTCTCTAAGATAGGGAAGAGGAGATGAGTGAACGACTGATTTGACTTGGGGACCATAACCCTAATGAGAGTTCCTTATATACTAGGTTAATTAAGAGCCCATCAATCCTAATTAACTAGTATTGAGTTTCTACACATTGCAAAGCCCATACTCATTAGATATCCCTAGAGCCTTATTAAATTAGACCACTTAATTGGCTCTATTAAATTAGATAGCCCATAATATAATTGTAATTATATATGTAAGTCCACACGAGAAATTAATAAAATCCCAACAATCTCACACTTGGATTACATATGTTACTGAAGACAATTATATTGCAAAATCATGTCTACGCGCTGAAAATGCTATCTATCCTTGAGATATCCCTTTAGGTACAATTTGGTCCATCTCCTATATCAATATGAGATCAAAGCGGCTTTCGTTATACTAAATGGTGACTAGACCCATCAAACACCACACCAATATATTCAATGACATACATCGAGTATGGATGTGTAGCATGGAAATTACATGTAACGTGATTTCCAACATGCCTATTTCCAACTGGCCCTACTTTATTCTTTATGAGATCATGCAAAACTGCAAATGATTTAGAGTCCAAAACCAAAACTTTATTCTTTATTCTACAGAAATAATCCCAAAATTTGTCTAAACCTGAAGAACATCAAATTACAAACTCTCACTGAATATGCACATCTTTAAAACGTACAACACCCATATGAGTGGCCACAATTTGGAGTTTTTCTGAATATGTTCTATAGACACTTAATGACTCTGAATTTTCCTTTATAACAACAAGAAACTTGAAGTATATGTGCACCTCAACTTCAAGAGTTTTCTTGTTGGAATATGGTAAGGCCGACTTATTGTCACTTTAACTTTATTGTATATGAATATCATCCTTAGTGTGCAGCCAAATGACAATATTTCACAAGTATATCCCTTGATAAGATGCCATTTAACAAGCTAAAACTTAGCTGTCATTGTGGAATAAGCTATAATTGTCTGCTTGGCACTTTCCCCAAGTAGCTCATCCAACTAACAATTAAGTATAGCCAAACTGGATCTATTTACTTTATTGTCATTAATTAAAATCGGAATCAGAAATACCAAATGATCTCCCAAAGATCTGATTTTCGATAAATGAGCATATAAACCTTTATTCTCGGTAAATACTTTACAACCCTTTTATTGGATGCATCCCACATGGTCCATCATAGGGTTAATATTTGTCTAATAATCATACTATCCACGCTATATCTAGATGGATACATACTTGAAAATACAAAAGACTTCTCATAGCTGATGCATAAGTTGTTTTTTGCATATCCATAATTTTAGACTCATTCTTGGGTAATGAATAAATCAAATTTAAGTTCCTAAGCAGTGAGATTCTCTCTCCCGCTAAACCTACGGTATATACAATCATCAACTCTATATATCTCAAAACCAAACGAGATAAACTTCATGATGATTATTTACCATAAACGAGAAGCATGATAAAAATCAAATAAGCCACGAGTACCATAATGATTTTAAAGAGTCTTTCGATAAGTCCAAAATGAAAGCTTTTTTATAATCGATGCCTATCTTTTGATAAAATTCTTGATACCATGACAAACCATATATCTCTCAACACTACATATGAATCTATTTGGTCGGTTGTAGATCTATGACCAATGAGTTTCACACCTTCAGACAATTTGATGAGATCCAAAAATGTCATTGTCATTCATGAGTTTCATCCAATTTTTCATGGCTTCCATTCTTGAGGTTGTTGAGTTTGCTCTTTAGAAACATTATCTTATCCGGACAGGGAGTTCCTTAACATTATCTTTATAATCCGAATTTGCATCTTGAACAATGTTAGGAATGAAAGCCTAATAATTGCCAATTGCAACTGTAGGAGGAAAATAAATTCATGTTTCATGATAATGTTTATAACCTTATTCTCCCCTCAAACTCAACTTCCTCAAGAACCTTCAAGTTTCTCATCTCAAAATGACCTTATAGAGTATCTAACAAGCAACAACTAACAGTTCTTGAGTCCAGTTTCCCTTATTAGACCGAATAACTTATCTTAGTTGGACAACCCCAATTATGTAAATATCCAATATCAAGCGTTCACATATTCATAGTCCATAAGAGGCTTTGGATAGCTACTGCTTAGTTTAGAACCGTATTAATAATCCATGTCGCATCCCTTAGTACTTCTCTCAGACCACATTCTTAATTCTTTTATTGTTTCACGCGTTTTGTACCATGTGAACTAACTTCCAAAGTTCCTTAAATGAGACAACCACATCCAACAATTATAATTTATCATCAATGATAAAGAACCACCATGAATATTGAAAGAGAGCAAAATTACTATGTCCAAATTGAACAATAAAAACCAAAGTTTGCTCAAAATGGAAATAGATATAAAATCCCGCAAGTCTCTTCAAAATTCAATAACTTGTCATCAAAAATAAACCTAAATCTGTATAGCCTCAACTACAATTGTTTTACTATTACCCTCACAGATGCATCTTTAAGCATCAATTTGTAATTGGCTCCACAACTAACTCTGCATTAAAACATATGTGAGTAGTAGAACCAATATCTAGCCACAAAGCATGTCTAGGTATAAAAAAGACTGACTGAAACATAAGCTGAAGTGAGAAGTAAACTTTAACACGACATACTTACTTGGGACATTTCTTTAATGTATCCAGCCTTCTTGCAAAAGTATCAGGTAAGTTCCTTGTCCTGTTTCTTGTGCATTTTGTTTGTGGTGTCCCAGTTACAACCTTTATATCTATATCCTGAGGAAGAAGATGCTAAGTGAGTACTTTTAATGTTATCTCGCTCAAACTTTATTTTCTCGCACAATGAGAAATGACCTCCGAAGAGTCATCTCAATCATTAGGGTGTTGTTACGAACTATAAATCCTTATTGTACAAGAACCTGAATAAAACCATAGGAATTCTAACTTTATAAACTTTACTTTGAAGCAAGAAAGAGACATCATAATGTACTCCCATATGTTCCATTTTTATTTATAACCTTCTCGAAACAAGATTTGTTGATATAATACTTGTTTTACTCAATTTCTTTAAGGAACTCCTTAGCACTAACCTCCTCAAACATAATACCCCAAAGATATGAATCGTGAAATAACCATAAATCGAATCGATATAGACAGATACTCTATAAATAAAAGTAGAAATTTAATTCAGAAAATAAAATTAAAATAATAAGAAACTTTATACTTATGCGTGACATTAGAAAAAGATAGTGGACCCATCTTGAGATACCTAGCACGACATTGATGTTCAGTCTTTGGACAAGAGCATCAATTGTAAGTGGTACTCTCGAATGTAGTAATCAAATACTGACAATAAGTCCTGTCAAACAATAATCTTCCTTTGGACCGATTATTATTTACATGGATAACCTAATATCACCAGATATTTATTACCACATGTATGTCTATTATTCGGCCAAGTAATGACCTTTATTTGGGCCGATCATTATTCACATAAATAATAGACATATACGTCTTAATATCTCAAAATAAATAAATCTACACAATGGAGGTTATTTTGGTAACATACTTGTTTTAATTAATTTATTTTGAAATATCGGACATAACATATAATATAATCCCGATTTACCACATGTCTATCACCTGCCGGATAATAATATTCCTTTGGGCCGATTATATCTGCATAGATATAGACAAATTGCAAATCTTTTACCTGAATCTAATAATTCAAAATAAATTTAGTAACAGAGGTCACGTTGGCGACATGCTATTTCAATTTATCTCAAATTCGATAACCAAATAAAAATTAATACATCAGGATTTTAACTAAATTTGGATCGTATTTTCAGCAGATTAAATTTAAATCTAACCCAGATTTAAATCTAATTCAATCTTTATGTGTATGAATAATTCCATCCCAAATTTATGACCCAATGAAGCAAGCTCTCACCATAAGCCAAAAAATCATCCTTATTTGGACTTAAAACTCAATCTGCTAAATTAGGCTTAAATTCAACTTTATATGAACTTGATTTCAAAATTAACCTTATTTGAATTTAAAGACCAAAACCAAATAAGACTTTAAATCCAACTTCATTTAATAACTCAGATAACCAGATTGGGTCATAAGTCTAACTAAATGTTAACTGAATCCAAATCAAATTCAATATCCAAAAATTTTAAGCCCAAAATTGAACCATATAAATTTGAGCTCAAAATAAAGTAAACTCAAAATATAATTCCTTATTTTGATTTAAAAGCCTGAAATACCAAATAGGCTTAAAAATCAAATAACTAGATTTTTGATGTGTGTAAAATATACATTCATTTTAGGGCTTAAATTGATATATAATTGATGCATTTGCACGCATATTTACTATGTTTTTACTTGGTTTCCTTTAAAGGGCATGATACTGCATATTCTTGTAATTCTTGCAGGAAACGAAGCTTAAAATGAAGAAATGTCAGTTGGGATGCCCGGATAAGATTGCCGACTGCAAAGAGAAGATCAAAACGATGGAAAAAAGGGAACAAAAGCAAGTCACACGGCCGGACCGTGTAGCCTCACACGGCTGTGTGGAATGGTGGTCTGAAAATCACATGGTTGTGTGAAGAAGGGAAGAAAACTGAGGACGGAGCAGGTTCACATGGCCGGACCGTGTGAAGTCACACGACCGTGTGGACAAGGAAACCAGCCGCACAACCTACCCGTGTGAACATCTTGCCCATGCGACAAAGGGCTGAGCCCAAAGCCACACGCCCGTGTGGTCACACACGGCCTAGGCCGTGTTGGAGTATGTTTCAGCGTGTTTTTAAGAGTTTGCTTGTCATTCTAACTCTACAAGTGATCTCTCCAAGCATCTATAATAAGGGACCAAGTCTTGCACGAAAAAACACAACTTGATACAGCAAAAACACATCAAATAACACAGGAACGAAGGAATCGAAGAGCTTCTGAGAGTAAAATGCTTTGTCGCGAAGAACACCACAAAGCTTTCGCATCTAGGGAGCACACAAGAGCTTAAAGGGCTTGGAAAGGGGAATCCATCCTGACAAGAAGGGATTTTCTTTCTATGCCTAAGAACTCTTGTTTGTGCTTATATGATGTCTAAATATTGATTCGAATTTGTCTGAGTTTGTAATCAATGTTTGGCATATTTTTCGGATCTTAGGGGCATAATAAAAACTGTGGATTTGTATTAAATATGATTATTTGTTTTCTTAATTAATTCATGCTTTCTATTTTATTAATTGGAGTGCATATTATTTAATTGCTTTTTATCTGATCAATAATTAGCATGTCATATTTGTTATTGCAAAATTCGGGAGATGAGTTCTAACAAAGACGGAAATAGAATTCAGACATGAAACATGTGTGACAGCGTGTTTGTGAGGAGTTATTCAATTCACAAATCGTTTTGGAGTTAATAAGAATTGTAACAATCTGGGAGGACTACAACTGTTATTAATCAACTGTTTACGCACCACCCGGAAGGGGGAGTAGAATTTAGGAATTGAACCCATAGAATTGCATGAATTGGTTTTTAAACTTTATAAGCATTTAATATTGAAGAAGCATGTTGAGATTATGTGCCTAATGTTGCTCCTAAAGATGTTGAAAAGACTTGTGGGGTTCACAAATTATTTTTATTTTATTTCTTTTAATTTTGATAGTTAGTTTAAATAACCTAATATTCGGTCACTTTGATAAAATTAGAATACGATGTTATTATGGCCTAAGTATTTCGAGATTCAATCCCTGAGGAATGGGACCTTGCTTGCCATTATTCTATAAACTACACTGTACACTTGCAGTTGTATGAACCAAAACAATTTTTGGCGAACAGGTTTTTGGTGCCGTTGCCGGGGATTGATTAGATTCTACTTAGATATAGTAATAAGTAGTTCAATCTTAATTGAAGCATATTTTTTGTAAATATTTTACTTTTTTCTTTTTTTTTCGTTTTTATTTTATTTTATTTTTTTCTCTTCTTCATTGTAGGTCCCAAGGGGTGTGAGTAAGGTTTAGAAGGGGGGGTTTGAATAAACCTTACCAACTTTTTGATTTTAGTCCTTTTAAAATATTATAGAGTTAATTATACAGCTAAGTCCTTGATGGACAGCTAAGTTTGTTAATCAGCAGAGTTAGCCACTCAACAGACTCGAAAGAGCTGTTGATAGAATAACTTTCGATTGTTTAGACTAAACCTTAACTTGGTTGTGATGAGATTTTCAAATGGAAGACTTAACACCCTTGAATTTGATTTAAGTTTGTTTTAACACTTGATTTTAGCACTTTGTTAATTATCAGTTGGATAGCAAATTATCAGCAGATATAAAGTGATATGCAGAAATAAAATGCTGAAATGTAAATGACATAATAATTTTTATAGAGGTTCGAAGATGGGGTAATTCTTCTACTCCTCTCTTCTCCAACTCCTGGAGAAATCCACTAAGTAATGATCAGTTTACAAAGTGGTTATCAGTCCAGATACAAGTCTTGATCACACAGCTGACTTGCTCCTTTGGGAATCAGTCTGGAGATGCCTTGATCACTCAGCTAGCTTCTCGTCCGACTCAGCTTCTTCACAGGGCGATTGCCTTGTTACTTCATCTTACTTTCTCAAGCTTCTTGGATTTGATCACGAAGCCCTCCAATAACTTGAGATTGGTTCGACCTTGAACCTTCCTACAATCCTCCTTGGAAAGTAGACCCCTTTTGATTCTTCAAAAGTTTCCTCTTCAACAGTTTGAAGTTGTCTTTCCTTCACAACTTAGTGTTGGATCGATTTCCTTCGAGATTTTGGCTTGAAGATTTTTCTTGAATAACTTGAGAGTATTTTGCATGTTACAGTATGAATAAATGCTTGTTTGTTCATGGTTCAGGTAATCATGGTAACCTTTTCTCAAAGTGATTCCTCAACCTTTTATAGTGAACTTTTCAAAAATCTGCCCGTTGAAGAGATAGGCTGATTTTCAAAAGTCACTTGTGTTCGTTGGCTTGTCTTTTCTTGGTCTTCAATCTTGAGATGTAGACCTTTCCTCATATTAAATGAATGTCCAGCTTTTCAGGCTCTGACACGAGGTGCAGTGCTTCCCATTGGTTTATTCTTTTTGCACGCTTATGGGACTGAGCACTTTAAGACATGGCATCATGGAAGTATTACTTATTTAAGTAATGTTCTTGACTTTTGTGCAATAGATTCTTTTCAGTTAACTCCTCTTTGCAGCTGCCTTTCCCCAGGTGACTTGAGTTTGCTCCAATGATTGAAAGACTCATCTGTCACTTCAACTTGACTTGGCTTCTTGGGTTGACTTAACTGACTCTTCTCACAGCTGTCTCACAACCGATACTTCTTCAGTCGAGTCCTTGATCTTCTTTCTTGGCCATACTTAGTTGTTCCTCAGCGGAGTCTTCACTTCACATCTTCAGTTGACTTCTTGTATTTCCAGCATAGGCCGACTTGACTCGGCTTATACATTTATCTATTGCAATAAGAATTACAAAGAAAATGGGGTGCCAACTTTCTAGTCTAAGTTTTACATGGCATTCATCAAAATCTAATCAATAAATTTCCCAACAATTTCCCCATTTTTGATGATGCCAAAACTTAACAAAATTAAGTAAAATGTAAACAACGCAGATACATACAGACAATGCAGAAACAAAGAATGTATGTGTTGAATAGATCGTTTTATTGATCATATCATTCTTGTTCTTTACACAGCTGTTTACAATGTGTATCAGAGCAATCAGAGCATATACTATATCTATGCAAAATACAGATTTTTCATTAAATGTACAGAAGACTTACATAGATGTATCTACAAAAGTAAAATACATAAAAGGGTTGGCAGCAACACTTCATCGCCTTCGCTGCCTCCTTCTTTCTTCTTCAGCTTTGTCTTCGTCAGCTCTCTTTCTCTTCTTCTCATCTTCAGCTGCTTTCTTCTTTTCGTAGGCTCTTTTGGCAGCTTCGTCTTTTTCTTTTTCTTTCCTGTCTTTCTTGCCACAGCTGAGTTGGTCTCTTATTTTCTTCTTCGATTCTCTTGACATACTCATCATTTTTCCTTTCCACTTCCAGATTGGCTATAGCACCATATCCAGCTCAGTAGATCCTTCATTTCTTGCCTAGATCTACATATTCAATATTTTTGGGTAGAGGTCTGGGTATAAAACCTCCACCTCCACCACTTCTTCCTTTTTTTCTGGGCGTATATTGTACCGGAGTCTTCTTCTTACCAGCAGAGTGACTGCTAGTAGTCTACTGCCTATCAGCTTCTTTGCACATCTTCAGACCTTTCTCCTAGTACAAGTCCCAGGCTTGGGCTATGGACATGTTTTTGAAATATGCTTCGAACTCGAGCGTTTTGAATTCTTCATCAGATCTTGACTCTTGTCCGTCATCTGGAATGGCATCTATATCTTTTCCTGCCGGAATGTCTCCAAATTGTTTCAACACTTCTTCAACACGGACATCCGTTCTCTTGTCGAAATCATCCATCTCTGCTTCTACAATCTTTTTCTTATGAGACATGGGCACAACAGAGTGATACAGCGGCAGAATTACAGGAAGTTTGCTGATTATGCTAGCTGTGACATGACCTTGCTGAGGGATTTCAGTAAGCATTAGGGTCACATCCTTTGACCTTTCCCCCTCAACGGCTTTTCCTTTTTCTTTCCTCTTCTCAACAGTTGCATCTTTCTTCTCTACAGCAGCTGTCTTCTTCAAACTCTTCAGGTATTCCTCTTCCCCCTTTTTGGTATCATCAAAGGAGAGAGGAACCCCTGGAAACATCCCAGCAAGCTTGAAGTCCAGTCGGTTGATGGTTGAATTATGCTTGGAGTCGGCTGCGGCATAGGCTGTACGAAATTAAGAATGGGTGGCCTTCGACTCAGTTGTGACCAGTTTCATTTCAGCCATGAGGAGGCTGAATTTGGCATTCATAATCTCCTCAAGTCGCATAATTTCTTTCTTCTGAAACTCCTGCAGCAGCTCCATTTCGGTTTTGTGAGAGGCATGTAACCTCTCAATGTACTCCTGCATTCTCTGCTTCATGTCAGCATTGTCTGCGCTCCAAACAAGCATTATGTTATTGAGTGCCTTGAAGTAACGAACTTGTTCGAGACGCATGGCAGATTGCTGCTGACACCACTCCCTGATTCTTATCACTATCCCTCTCAAGTAGGCTGTGAGGGTAGCATCTCGATTATCGGTAAACGCATGTCCAATGAGGCCTGATGCCGTTCGATCCTCTCAATCTCTCCGCAGATTTTCTTGAAGACTTCATGGATTTCAGCTGTCACTTCCGATTCAGCTGGCAGCCATTCAACGTCGAAATTGAATTTTGCTGGCACAATGGAGTCAGTAGGGATGATGGGTTCTTCGCATGCAGAGTATTTCTTCTGTTCTTTTGCAATTTCTTCTTCTAGTGCAGGTAGAAAATGGGAAGATCTCTTCAAATGCATCATCTCGTACATGTGAAATCGTACGAGAGGTCGTTTCTCTGCTGCGACTCACGAAGCTGCTTGTGATTGGCTGTGATTCAGCTGGGGCCTTTGATGATATTGACCCAGCTGGCTGAGCCTCAGCTGTCTTAACAGCTTCTTCGGTCTCAGCTGGTTTGTCCTTTTGAGTTTGTTGTTCCTCGGTCGTATCAGTAGCATCATCGGAAGATGATGAGACTTGAGGGCTTGGCTCATCATCAAAATTGAATGTTTGACGAGCAGCTTTGAAATCTGGCTTACTCGTACTTGGAAGAACATCCTCAGCTGAGTCTTTTTGATGTGCAGCAGGGGTGGACTGAGCTTCATCTTCAGATCCCAGAAATGATATATCAGGGTTGTCTTGGGAATCATGAAGAGCACTAATCTCCTTCTCAGATTCTTCAATATGGACAGGAGGGATGTTCTGCATTTCTGTCTCTTTACCCAGGGAAGTCTCAACCTCCTTTGCGCCTTCATTACCTTTAGCAGTCTCAACTGCAGAAAGGCCTTCTACATTCCCTTCGATAGACAAATTTTCTTAGGGTCTTCTGCAGTAGCATCCACAGGAGTCTCAACTCCCTGGATTGCACTTTCATTGCCCAGAGTGTTAACTCCCGGGCGAGATCCATCCCGTGCCTCGATTGCATCGGCGGTGTCCTCGACCGCAAAGGCGTTGGCACTTCAGGATAGACTCAACTGTCCGAGCCACGGTGACAACTTGTTGTTGTTCTTTTTCTTTCTCTTTCTCCACTTCGCCTCCTTCCTTCATAGTGGAGTCATCTGCAGCATCCTCCGACCTAGCTGCAGTGGAGTGAGTTTCCCCCTCAGCTGGCGCACCATCTGAGTGACTGATGATGGGGTCACTCTGCTCCAGACTCCCGGTTGTTGCCATTGAGTGTTCAGCCGTGGGGGCAGGTGGTAAGACACCTTCAACAGGGGTTGGCTCAACTTGGGTGCCTAAGTTCCCAGTGTCATCGCCATGTCCCTTAGATCCATCCTCTAAGTGAACTGGAGAAGTGGTTGCAGCAATAACTGTGGCAATCTGCTGTACCACTCCCCACAGATCAATTTTCAGCTGAGATTTGGAAGACTCTCCAGGTCCTTCCCTCAGCTATTGCTCATGCATCAATCTGGATTCCCACATGACTTGCTGCATATCCAACTTCTCTTTTGCAGCAGCAGGATCCATGTCCTCATCACTTCCTGAGAGCATATGAATGTGAGGATGAGTGTGGTCGCTGGTTCCAGTGAGAGGACAAATGTTGGCTTTCTCACGAGCTTCAGTTGCTCTGGCTTTTTCTTGCTCCTTGCGAATTTGCGGCATATTTATGCAGTTATCCTCATCCAGGGCCTGCAGTATAGTGTCAATCTCAAGAAGCCTGAAAAGCTCCTCTTCTTCCTCAATATACTCAGGGTGTTCAAACTGCACCCTTGAGTGACTCAGATTCCATTTCCTCCATGCTCTCAGACGATTCTGGATGTCTGTGTATAATGGAGAGTACATGAATATATCATCATCTTCATCCTCTCCTTGTTGCCCTTCCTTTTCAGGAATGGAAGGCAACATACTCTGCTGCTCTCCACCTTCAGCAGCATCGGGAGTAGGTGAAGACACAATTTGTTCAGCAGGAGATTCTACTGTCTCTGCTACCTCTTTTTCCTTAGTTGGTCTATCCACAGCTATGTCTTCTATTTGCCTCTGTTGATCGGCCTCAACAGACTTGGCTGTTTCATCAACAACTTCTGGAGACTGCACTTCTTCAGCAGTCTCAGAGATTTTCTCCAGCTGAGTGGCAGACTCAGCTGTCTTCTCAAGCTCCGAGTGCTTGGTGAGTCTTCTTCTTCTTTTTGTTCTTACCATAGGAAGTTCTGGTTCGGATACTTCTTCCTCAGATTCATTGGTGGCGGGGGCCGATGCATCTTTCTTTGACTGAGGAGCTACCTTTCTTGGCTTGGCAGTCCTCTTTTTTTTGATGGTCGGAGAAGGTATTAGGGCTTCCTTCTCCTCCTCGGCTGCGTGGGTAGGAGACATGGCTGCTCGGGCAGGTGACTCGGCTGCAGGGGCATGTGCATCTTTTGTCTTTGCTGCAGGGGCAACTTTCTTCACTGCAGCTGCAGGGGCAACTTTCTTTTTCGGAGAGAAGGCAACAGTTGTTTCCTCGGGGTCAGCTGATTCCCCCTCACTAGTGTCCGCCCTCTTCTCATGGGCTCTCTTCTGGGCTCCTGAGAGGTTAGCCCTAAACATCTTCTTGTTTACATGGAAGGACTTTCCATGCTGAAGGGGAATGCCCTTCACTTCCATCAAGTGGCCAATAACTAGGCCATAGCCGAGTGATCCTCCAAAGGATCCATCTTCCTTGAAAGACTTGTTCGCAATGTTTTGGCAGAGTTTGCTGTATACGAACTCAGCCCAGTTAACTTTCTTCCATTGCATGATCGTAGCCATGACGATCAGCTTAGTCTTTGACAGTTGATTGAAACTGCCAAACTTCATATCCACGCATTTTGAGACGACATCCATCAGCTTGTGATAGTCGTCCTTTAGCAATTTCTTCTCAGCTGTGTAGACTACTTTCGCAGCACACTCGGGTTTGGCTACTTTTTTCCATGCAGCAGCCAAGTCCACATCAGCTTCGTATATCTTCGTCATACCCTCCGACGGTAATAGGCAGTGCTCCGCAAGGTCTTTAGCAGTGATCATGATGTCCTTGCGGTGGACGGAGGACTTAATCCCTTCGTCATGCACCTCGGAGTTCACATAGAACTCCACAAGGTCTTTAGCAGTGATCAAAAAAGGCTTTAAGTCCAGATTTATCCAACATATCTGCGATTTTCTTCACAAGGGTTGCATCCGAACCCTGCTTAATCATGCCTTCGAAATCCACTGAGGAGCCTGTGTGGATTTGCTTCGATAACTTAATGAAATCAGTCTTTGGTGCCATTTCTAGAGGATTTTACCGATTAAATCTTTACGAACTTGCTTTGAGACCAGGTAGGGTTTTCGAGAGAGAGAAACTGGCTTTTGTATGCTAGAAGATGAACAATTTTTAAGTGTGAGAGAGAAAGTTGAAGGAATGAGTATATAAGGGTTATGAAAGGACGTGTATTTGGTTTTTGAATTTTGATCGAGATCAACGGCTCAGATTTAGCACGTCTCATTGCATTTAATTGCTCGCAATTAATGCGGCAGCATTTATATCCAATCATATGCTTGTTGTGCAGCTTTTGACTGTACCCGTCATAATTACGCTGACGTCATCCTTAAAAACATTCCCGCTCATTAAAAACGACTGCGTTTTTGTCACTTAGCTCATAAATGACTCAGCTTACTACACAAATGACTCAACTCTTCTTCTCTCCTTTCGTATAGTGACTCAGCTGTCAGCTAACTCGATACAACTGACTTCCCGATGCGGCTGATTCACTTGGCTGATTCATGAGACTTGTTCAATTTTTATTTTTCCCATTTCATCTCTTCTAATTGAGTCTCCTGAGTGTTAACTCAGCTCAATTAACCCTAGCTCATGCTTAAGTTCTTCAAATCTTTATTCACATAGGGGTTTGGTGAATATGTCAGCTAACTGTTTATCAGTTGAGATGTATTCCAAGGTGATGTCTTTCTTTTCAACGTGATCTCTTATAAAATGATATCTGACATCAATGTGCTTTGTTCTCGAATGAAACACAGAATTTTGAGTGATTGCAATAGCACTTGTGTTATCACACATAATTGGAATCTCTTTTTCTTCAATTTCATAATCTTTCAGCTGTTGTCTCATCCATAAGACTTGGGCACAACAACTGCCCGCAGCTATGTACTGCTCACCGTGGATGTGGCTATTGAGTTTTGCTTCTTGCTAAACCAGGAAACCAATCTGTTTACAAGCATTTGACATGTGCCTAAAGTACTTTTCCTGTCAACTCTAAATCCAGCATAGTCAGAGTCTGATAACCAATAAGCTTGAATCCACCTTCCTTTGGATACTATAAGCCAACTTCTTGGCATCCCTTCAAATATCTTAGGATTCTCTTAGTCTGAGTCATATGGCTTTCTTTTGGAGCAGATTGGAATCTTGCACATACACCTACTTTACCGCAAAGGTGATATCCGCCTTTTCTTAAATTAAATAGAGCATGATCCAATAAGTGCTCAGATATCTTGTATGATCTACTGACTTTACCATCTCGCATCCATGTCCATCTTGACTGATGTGTTCATTGGTATTTTCACAGAAGACTTCTCTTCCATACCAAATTTCTTCATTAAATCTCTGGTGTACTTTGTTTGACTTATGAAGGTTCCATCCTCCAGCCGTTTAACTTGAAGTCCAAGAAAGAAAGTCAGCTCTCCCATCAGGCTCATTTCAAATTTGGCTTGGATGAGATTTGAGAACTTATCACACAGCTCTTTGTTTGTGGATCCAAAAATAATATCATCCACATATATTTGAACAAGCAATATACTCTCCCCATCTTGAATTCTGAAGAGTGTTCTGTCCACTTTGTCTTTGGTAAATCCATTATCTGTCAGAAATTGAGATAATGTATCATACCAAGCTCTTGGCGCTTGTTTCAATCCATATAGAGCTTTCTTGAGTTTGTACACCTTATCTCCAATGGTCTTCTGCTCAAAACCTAGAGGTTGCTCAACATAGACTTCTTCTTCCAATAATCCATTTAAAAATGCACTTTTCACATCCATTTGATATACAATGAAGTTTTTGTGTGCAACATAGGCAAGAAACGTCCTTATTGCTTCTAATCTTGCAACAGGAGCAAATGTTCATCAAAATCTATTCCCTCTTCTTGGCAGTACCCTTTGGCTACCAATGTTGCTTTGTTTCTTACCACAGAACCTTCTTCATTCATCTTGTTTCTGAAAACCCATTTTGTGCCAATAACATTTTGATGGGTTGGTTTCTGCACCAATTCCCATACTTTGTTCCTTTCAAATTGATTCAGCTCTTCCTGCATGGCTTGAATCCAATGTGTGTCATCCAATGCTTGTGACACATCTTTTGGCTCTATCTGTGAACATTGCTTCTTGTTGAGCTTTGGATCTGGTTCTTACACCATCTCTCACATCTCCAATGACTAGCTCTGGTGGATGGTCTCTCAATCGTCTTGCAGTTGTGTTGTCTTGAGCAGCTCTTTCATTTTCATTCAGCTGCAGATTTTCCAGCTGTCTTTGAGACTCAACCGTCTCATCTTCATCTTGATTGATTACATCAGCTTCTGCTTCAACATAAGGACTCGTTTGCATAGTCGACTGATTCAGCTTATCAGCTAACTCTTCAAAGTCTTCTCCATTTACATTAGGTTCATCAAAAACCACATGGATAGACTCTTTTGTGACCATAGTCCTCTTGTTCAGCACTCTATAGGCTTTACTTTCAGCTGAGTATCCCAAGAAGATACCTTCATCAGCTTTAGCATCAAAAGCCTTTAGATTGTCCTTGCCATTGTTGTGGATAAACCATTTACATCCAAATATTCTAAAGTACCCAACATTTGGCTTTCTCCCTGTCTATATTTCGTAGGGAGTCTTTGTCAGCTGTCTATTAATCATGCATCTATTTTGAGTATAGCATGCAGTGTTTATGGCTTCAGCCCAAAATCTTTTAGGCAGCCCAGCTTCAGCTAATATGGTCCTTGCAGCTTCCTTGAGAGTTCTGTTTCTTCTTTCAGCTACTCCATTATGTTGTGGAGTCCTTGCTGCAGTTAATTCATGAGCAATACATTTTCAACACAATACTGAGTTATTATCCCATTGACAAACTCAGTTCCTCTATCAGACCTTATCTTTATAATGGTTTGACTCTTCTCATTTTGAACTCTTCTCATCAGCTGAGGTAACTTCTGCAAGGTTTCCTTCTTTTTGCACATGAAGATTGTCCATGTATATCTTGAGTAATCATCCACCACCAAATAAATCCATATGCAACAGATGCAATATTCTTGTTGAAGATGGATTAGACTTCTCCTTGAATGATGATTTGATCTGCTTTCCCATCTGGCATGCATCACAAACACTTTACTTCTTGTACACTAAGTCTGGCAGTCCTTCTACAAGGTGACTCCTTGCAAGCTTGTTAATTGTCTTGAAGTTCAAATGACTCAGCTTCTTGTGTCACAGCCAACTTGATTCGGCTGTACTCTTTGCTAACATACAAGTGCTTGGTGTGGCAGTCGACCAATCTACCACATACATGTTCTTCTGTCTGGATCCTTGTAACACTATTTCATTTGATTCAGTGTCTTTAATTTGGCACACTCCCATATTGAATCCAACATTATAGCCCTTGTCACAGAGTTGGTTGATGCTTAACAATTTGAAGTTGAGACCTTCAACATATGCAACATCTGTGATTTCAAATCCATTTTTCTTGATGGATCCAGTGCCTCTTATTTCCCTTGGAGCTTCATTTCCACCAAATATGACTTTTGTGCCTCTAATCTCCTTGAATTTTGACAGATTTTTCTTGTTTCATGTCATGTGTCTGGAACAACCACTATCCATGTACCAGGTTCCTTGGCACTCACTGTTCCTTGAACCTGCAATCAAGGAAATTAGTTTTTAGGTACCCATACTTGCCTGGGTACTGAGGGGTTAGTGCTGTAAGATGATCCAACCAACCTATAGCCAAATGACTTGACTCTAAGAGGTTGCCATCTATCTGTTCCATAATCATAACTCACTTTGGCAAATTGCTTGGGGGCATTAGGTTCATACAACTGTCTCTTTTGTATGTATGCCTGTGTGTATGTTTTAGCAATTACCTTCTTTGGGTAGCTGTGATATTTATGAGTGTAGTGCCTGAGTGCATATGTGTGCTGATGATAGCTCTTTTGCCTTTGGAATGACCTTTGCTGAGTTCTAGGCCTTTGCCATTTAGGCTTATATTCCATAGGTCTTTGCTGATATTTCACATTATTCCAATCAGCTTGGCTTGGGTAGTTTCTATCATTCCAATCATATGTGTTTCTTTGATAAAACTTCTGGGGTTTTTGGTAGCTCTGTTTATTCTTCACAGAGTACTCCCTATTTGGAGTTTGCTTAGGAGCTCTGTTGGATTTCTTCTCAGTTGTCCTCTCAGCATACTCAACTGGTTGTTTTCCTTTTCCTTTATATCTAAGGCCAGTTTGTTTATGATTGTGCTTTGGAGTGAATGTGGGTGCAACATTTGGTGTCTTGAATTTTTGAGATGCTTCATTACTTGAAGATCCTTTTTCCAAAGTCACTCTGGGAGGTTGACTGTGCACAAAGGAATTGAGTCCTATGCCTGTCTTATCTCCACACTCTTTTTGGCTCATAATAAGGTCATCCAATGATTTAGATGCCTTTGTAAATGATGCAATCACATTTTTGAGATCATTTTCCCTCTTTTCTATAGCAGCTATCTCTGCTATTAGTTTAGAGTTCTCAGCCTTCAGCTCTTTGTTCTCATCAGCTATTTGACTTAGAGTACTCAGCTCCTTAGTCAGCTATGAGTTATGGCTTTTAATCTGGTTGTTTTCCTCGTTTAATAGTGTGTGTGGGGATTTAATGTGCTCAAAATCTTTCATCATTTTGCTTAATAAATCATAAAGAACAGTGGGTGATGAAGTGTGTGTGTGTCACAATCACTGTCACTAGAATCTGAGTGAGATGAGTTAGAGTGTACCTCATCTTCTTGGTCAGGTTGATCTTGTTCTTTAGACATTAGACAGATCATTGCTTCTTCTTCAGAATCACTTGAGTAGTCAGCTTCACTACTCTCTGAGTCTGCTGCTTCTTTAGAATTAGCTGTCTCAGCAGTCTCTACACCCAACATGGCCTTTTTCTTTTCCTGTCTTCTTTCTCTGAAGACTTTTATTTCTTCTTCATTCCTGTATTTATTGACTATAGGATATGGACAGTCAATAGCAAAGTGTCCTGGTTGTCTACAGTTCCAACACAGGTTCTCAGCTCTTTGATCAACTCTTTCCGTTCTTGGGTTATCAGCTCTCTGATATTCAACCTTTTGATGCTCAGCTCTCTTGGGTGGCCTATTTTCTCTTGACCTGGAGGGAGCTAAATGTCTCCTGGAGGATTCACCCTTGTTTCTTTTATAGTTCTTATTGAAGAACTTGTTAAATCTTTTAACCATAAGGGCAATCTCTTCCTGGTCAATGGCTTCCTTGACTTCAGCTCTCTTCCCATCCTTGACTATAAGTGCAGCTGTTTTGGGTACAACTGTCTCCTCTTGATCCTTTCTTCTCAGCTCAAATTCATAAGCTTTGAGGTCTGAGAATAGTTAATGATTGGATGTTTTTGATAGGTCCATCGAATGCCTTAGAGCCATGGTCTTCATTTCCCATTCAGCTGGGAGACTCCTTAGAATCTTCATACACATCTCCTTTTGTGTGTATTCCTTTCCAAGTGCTGAGAGCTCATTTGTAATTCAGTGAATCTAGGATCCAGCTGATCCATTGTCTCACCTGCAAGCATTTTAAAGTTTTCAAACTTTTGAACAACAACAGATAATTTGTTTTCTTTAATTTGCTCTGATCCTTCACAAATTAAAGTTAATTTATCCCAGATTTCTTTTGCTGTTTTGCATGACTTGACTTTATTGAACATTGCTTTGTCTAGAGTCTTGTAGAGAATATTCTTGGCCACATTGTCCAAGTTGTATCTCTTTTGTCATCATTGGTCCATTCAAATCCTTAGTTTTTCAACTAAGGCCGGTCTTGCTTCTCGCCCACAACTTCTTCTCCTTGAGATCACGCTTTCTCTCTGCTTTGCACGTTCACTTTCAATATTTGCGGTGGCCCATCCTCTATCACTAGCCACATTTCGTCATGTAAAGCGGATAGATGAGCACGCATACGAATTTTCCACTCATCAAACTCCTCAATAGTGAACATAGGAATACGTGTCAAATTTGCTTCCATGATAATAACTTTCTTTGAATAAAAATAGCTTTTGAAAGAACAAGTGTTAAAAATTTCTTTGAAAGATTGGAGATCTAGTTCAAGAAACTGATCTGGGAAGGCTCAATGAACCAACCGCTCGATACCACTTGTAGGTCCCAAGGGGTGTGAGTAAGGTTTAGAAGGGGGTTGAATAAACCTTACCAACTTTTTGATTTTAGTCCTTTTAAAATATTACAGAGTTAATTACACTAAGTCCTTGATGGACAACTAAGTTAGTTAATCAAATAGAGTTAGCCACTCAAATGCACTCGAAAGAGCCGTTGATAGAATAACTCACTTGCTTTTAGACTAAACCTTAACTTGGTTGTGATGAGATTTTCATTGGAAGACTTAACACCCTTGAATTTGATTTAAGTTTGTTTTAACACTTGATTTTAGCACTTTGTTAATTATCAGTTGGATACCAAATTATTAGCAGATATAAAGTGATATGCGAAAATAAAATGCTTGAAATGTAAATGACACAATAATTTTTATAGAGGTTCAAGATGGGGTAATTCTTCTACTCCTCTCTTCTCCAACTCCTGGAGGAATCCACTAAGTAATGATCGGTTTACAAAGTGGTTATCACCCGGATACAAGTCTTGATCACACAAATGACTTGCTCCTTTGGGACTCGATGCGAGATGCCTTGATCACTCACCAAGCTTCTCGTCCGACTCCTTCATCATAGGGCGCTGCCTTGTTACTTGACTTACTTTCTCAAGCTTCTTAGATTTGATCACGAAGCCCTCCAATAAATTGAGATTGGTTCGACCTTGAACCTTCCTACAATCCTCCTTGGAAAGTAGACCCTTTTGATTCTTCAAAAGTTTCCTCTTCAACATTTGAAGTTGTCTTTCCTTCACAACTTAGTGTTGGATCGATTTCCTTCGAGATTTTGGCTTGAAGATTTTTCTTGAATAACTTGAGAGTATTTTGCATGTTACAGTATGAATAAATGCTTGTTTGTTCATGGTTCAGGTAATCATGGTAACCTTTTCTCAAAGTGATTCCTCAACCTTTTATAGTGAACTTTTCAAAAATCTGCCCGTTGAAGAGATAGGCTGATTTTCAAAAGTCATTTGTGTTCGTTGTCTTGTCTTTTCTTGGTCTTCAATCTTGAGATGTAGACCTTTCCCCGTATTAAATGAGTGTCCAGCTTTTTAGGCTCTGACACGAGGTGCAGTGCTTCCCATTGGTTTATTCTTTTTGTACGCTTCTGGGACTTAGCACTTTAAGACATGGCAACATGGAAGTATTACTTATTTAAGTAATGTTCTTGACTTTTGTGCAACAGATTATTTTCAGTTAACTCCTCTTTGCCGCTTTTCCCCAGTGACTCAAGTCTCGCTCCAATGATTGAAAGACTCACCGTCACTTCAACTTGACTTGCTTCTTGGGTTGACTTAATCGACTCTTCTCACAAAATGCCTCACAGCCGATACTTCTTCAATGAGTCCTTGGTCTTCTTTCTTGGTCATACTCGGTTGTTCCTCGAGTCTTCACTTCACATCTTGATTGACTTCTTGTATTTCCGAGGCATAGGCGACTTGACTTAGCTTATACAAATTATCTATTACAATAAGAATTACAAAGAAAATGGGGTGCCAACTCTCTAGTCTAAGTTTTACATGGCATTCATCAAAATCTAATCAATAAATTTCCCAACATTCATTTCTAACATCGTTTTTGTTGAGTGCGATATTGAAATCTCTGGAGATACAAGTAGCCTAAAATCGCTACTGTAATGGGAGGCCAACATCAAAAGGGCAAATTCCCAGGCGATACTTAATCCGAGAAAACAGTGCAACGCCATTCGTCTGATGGATGGTACAGAATATGAGGGCTCAAGGATTTCAGCTGACACGGTTCAACGAAAGTGATGCTAGAAATCTGAAGTCTGGCTGAAGACATAAAACTTAGAGCTTTTTGGGGAGGCAACCCAAGAAACGTCGCGACAAACCTCGGGGGTAAAAAAAAGTATGGAACCAACTCAACACGGGTGTGTGACATCACACGACCAGGCCGTGCGAGAGGGCGAAATTTCCCAGCACCACACGACCGTGTGGTCGAAGGCTGGAAAAACAATAAGGGTATTTGAACCAGGTCGGGCTGAAGGAAGTCTTATGTTAGTCTTTTTTTGATATGTTAGCAGTAGTTAGCCAACCATTGGAAGTTCCCCCACTCTAGGGGTGGTTAGCAGGGAAACACTTGCAAGGCCACACAGCCTGGCCGTGTACCCTCACACGGCCGTGTGGCCCCAGAGACAGAATTCAGGCAGACTTCGAACTACTCCTATTTTAACCCCAAAATCCCACTTTTTCTCACACTTTCTCCTACACAAACCCTAACCCACGAAAATTCTCTCCCCAAATACTCTAACCACTCTCCAAATCTCTACAAATACACCTCTAATCTCAAACCAAAATCACAAATCCTTCACTTTCTCAAGAAACCCACCACCAAATACCTTCAATTCTCAACTTCTCCAAGTTCTACACCAGGTTTGGGGGTAATCAAAAATTCCCAAATTTCAGATTTTTACTCTTCAAGCTTTGAATTCATGGCTTCTAGGGATGAAAGAGGAGCTAAGAGGAATACGAGAAGAAGGAGGGAGCCGACCCCGGAGCCCAAACTCGAGCCTCAACCAATTTTTGACCCCGATAAGCCCGAAGCTTCCACCATCAATTTGCCAAACGAAACCTACCGAGCTAGATGGATGATACTCTACATTTGTCCATAGATTAATACGAGGTATCCCGATGAACCTACTCTTACGAATTTGGGTTTATTGGAAGATTTTAGAGCTTTATGTCGGAGAATTGATTGGCATGATTTTCTTAAGGGGCATTGGGCTACTTACTCTGTTATTACTCTTGAATTCTTAAGTATCTTTGAACTGGTTATGCGAAAAAAAAATTGATGGGGGTTAGATTTTGGTTGGGGAATGAGCAAAGGGAACTATCAATTGAGGATTAAAATGAAATTTATAAAACACCGGAGTATGGGGTGGAGGAGCATGAGGAATTCGATAAGGATGGGTTTTGGAAAAAAATAGCTGGGAAGCAAATTTATACGACGGGCACTTCTAAGGCGTCTAGTATTCGCAACCCAGTTTTTCGATATGTTCAGCGGGTCTTGGCTGAAACAATCTTTGCGAGGGAGGAGAGTAGAGGGGCATTAAGGGTTGATGAACTATTCATTATTTAGTGTATGTCATCGAGGACTGAAGTGGTGCCAAATACCGGGGATATGATTGCCCAACAGTTTGATAGGATTCGAAAGAGAGAGGGGTGGAATTTGCATAGGGGGGATGATTACCCCTATTGCTGAGTATTTTAACATTAAATTTGGAGGGGTATGCGGAGGCAGCTGGGCCTAAGTTGATTGATTTGAATGTTCTAACTGCGATGAAAATGATAAAATTCGATGGGCGGGATTACTGGCTCATTCAGGCAGACAGAACAACAGTTAGGCTTCCGAACCCCGAGACAACTTCAACCAGAAATCGGGGTAACTGGTACTTAGAGATGTGGGGGTAGAAGGAGCTGATGCTCAAGAAGAGCAGGATGAGCAAATGAGGGAGATGCCGGGAACCTCTCGCCAAGGGGGTAATCGACCATTGAATATGAGTCAGAGGCTCGAAAGGGTAGAAACTGATGTGGGGAAATTGATAGATGACAAATATCAGTTGACAACCACCACTGATGAGTATCACCAAGATTACTTACAGCGTTTTGATGCCATCACCCAGCAGCAGCAACAGATGTACGAGATGATGTCTCGTAAGGACCAGTGGCACATCTCACAAGGACACTACTATCCGCCTCCACCACCTTAGTGATCTATGTAAGTACTTATTACACATTCCACTTTTCTTTTGATAATTTCCTCATATGTTCGAGACAAAGCATATTTTAAGTTTGGGGGGTTGTTGTAGGTCCCAAGGGGTGTAAGTAAGGTTTAGAAGGGGCGGTTGAATAAACCTTACCAACTTTTCGATTTTAGTCCTTTTAAAGTATTACAGAGTTAATACACAGCTAGGTCCTTGAGGGACAACTAAGTTAGTTAATCACCAGAGTTAGCCACTCAAGAGACTCGATGGAGATGTTGATAGAATAACTCAGCTGTTTATTCTAAACCTTAACTTGGCTGTGATGAGTTTTTCAGCGGAAGACTTAACACCCTTGAATTTGATTTAACATTGTTTTAACACTTGATTTTAGCACTTAGTTATTTATCAGTTGGATGGCAGATTATCAGCAGATATAAGATGAATGTGCAGAAATGTAAATATGTTGAAATGTAAATGACACAAGTAATTTTTATAGAGGTTCGAAGATGGGGAAATTCTTCTAATCCTCTCTTCTCCAACTCCTGGAGGAATTCACTAAGTAATGATCAATTCACAAAGTGGTTATCAGTCTAGAGACAAGTCTTGATCACACAGCTGACTTGCTCCATGGACTCAGTCTGTAGATGCCTTGGTCACATAGCTGGCTTCCCGTCCGACTCAGCTTCTTCACAGTGCAGTTGCCTTGCTACTTCAGCTCACTTTCTCAAGCTTCTTGGATTTGATCACGAAGCCCTCTAATAACTTGGGACTAGTTCGACCTTGAACCTTCCTACAATCCTCCTTGGAAAGTAGACCCCTTTTGATTTTTAAGTTTTTCTTACAGTTTGAAGTTGTCTTTCCTTCACAGCTTTGTGTTGGATTGATTTCCTTCGAGATTTAGGCTTGAGGATTTTGCTTGAATATCATGAGAATATTTTACAGTTTGAATAATGCTTGCTTGTTCGAGGTTCAGGTAACCTTTTCTCAATAAGATTCCTCAGCCTTTTATATTGAACTTTCAAAAATCTGCCCGTTGAAGAGATAGACTGATTTTCAAAAGTCACTTGTGTTCGTTGGCTTGTCTTTTCTTGGTCTTCAGTCTTGAGATGTAGACCATTCCCCGTATTAAATGAATGTCTAGTTTTTCAGGTTCTGACACGAGGTGCAGTGCTTCACATTGGTTTATTCCTTTTGCACGCTTCTGGGACTGAGCACTTTATGACCTGGCAGTATGGGTGTATTACTTATTTAAGTAATGTTCTTGACTTAAATAACGGATTCTTTTGATTAACTCCTCTTTGCAAATGCCTTTTTCCCAGGTGACTTGAGTCCGCTCCAATCATTGAAAGACTCATCCGTCACTTCAACTTGTGACTTGGCCTCTTGAGTTGACTTAACGACTTTTCACACGCTTGTCCCTCACCATTGCATTACGTCTTTCAATCGAGTTCTTGATCTTCTATCTTGGCCATACTCGATTGTTCCTCAAATGAGTCTTCACTTCACTTCTTCAGTTGACTTCTTGTATTTCCAGCATAGCTTACTTGACTCAGCTCATCCAAATTTCTATCTATTACAATGAAAGATATAAGGAAAATGGGGTGAAACCATTCTAATCTAAGTTTTACATGGCATTCATCAAAATCTAAACAATAAATTCCCAAAAATTTCCCCCTTTTTGATGATGCCAAAACTTAAAAACATTAAATAACAAGTAAACAACAAATATACATACAGACAATGTAGTAACAAAGAATGTATGCGTAGAAACAATCATTTTATTGATCATAACATTCTTGTCCTTTACACAGATGTTTACAAAGTGTATCAGAGCATAATCATATCCAAGCAAATTTCAAGCATCTATGCTAAGATACAAATATAGAGAGAAAATACAAAAACACTTTATTGAATGTACAGATGACTTACACATAAATGTATTTACAAGAGTAAAATACACAATGGGTTAGCAGCAACACTACATCGTCTTTGCTGCCTCTTTTTTTCCTCTTCAGCTCTGTCATCATCAGCTCTCTTTCTTTTTCTTTCATCTTCAGCTGCTTTCTTCTTTTCATAAGCTCTCTTCGCAACATCGTCTTTTCGCTTCCTTTCTTGCCTCTCTTGCCATAATTGATCTTGTCTTCTGTTTTCCTCCTTGATTCTTTTCACGTAGTCAGCATTTTTCCTTGCTACTTCCAGATTAGCTACTTCATCATGCCCAACCCAGTAGATCCTTCCCTTCTTGCCTGGATCTACGTATTCAATATTTTTGGGTAGAGGTCTAGGTCGAAAACCTCTTCCTCCACCACTTCTTCCTCCTCCTCTGGGTGTATATTGTTACGGGAGTCTTCTTCTTACTAGCTGAATGATTGTTGGTATTCTGCTGCCTATCAGCTTCTTCGCATAATTTCAGACCCTTCTACCAGTATAAATCTCAGGCTTGGGCTACCGACATATTCTTGAAATATCCTTCGGATTCGAGAGTTTTAAATTCTTCAATCGATCTTGGCTCGTCTCCGTCATCTGGAATGGCATCTTGATCCTTTCCTGCCAGAATGCCACCAAACTGCTTCAACATTTCTTCAATGCGGGCATCCGTTCTCTTGTCGAACTCCTCCATCCATGCTTCTACAATTTTTCTCTTCTCTGACAAGGGCACAACAGAGTGTTGGATCCGCAGAGTCACTGGAAGTTTGCTGGTTATAGAGGCTGTCACATGACCTTGTTGAGGGGTTTCAGCAATCATCAGGGTCAAATCCTTTGACCTTTCCCCCTCAACCTCTTTTCCCTTCTTCTTTTCAACAGCTGCTTTCTCACCAGCTGTTTCTTCTTTCAATTTCCTTAGGTACTCCTCTTTCCCCTTTTTGGCATCATCGAAGGAGAGAGGAACCCCAGGGAACATTCCTACGAGCATGAAATCCAAATCGGTGAGAGCCGAGTTCTCGCTTGAGTCTCGCTGCATATCTTTGTCATGCGAAATTCTGAGCGAGTGGCTTTTGATTCAGCTGCCACCAATTTCATTTCAGCCATGAGAAGGTTGAACTTCGTATTCATGGTTTCCTCAACACGCAAAATTTCTTTTCGATGAAGTTCACGCAGTAACTCCATTTCAGTTGTATGTGAGGCATGCAATCTCTCCATATAGGCCTGCATCCTCTGCTTCATATCAGCAATGTCAGCACTCCAAACCAGCATCTTGTTGTACAATGCCTTGAAATATCGAACTTGTTCGTATCACATTGCACTCTACTGCTGACACCAATTCTTGATCCGTACCACAATCCCTCGTAAGTCTGCTGTGAGGTTGGCATCTCTATTGTCCAGACGCAGATCTAATGAGGCCTGGTGCCGTTCGATTTTCTCAATCTCTCCACAAATTTTCTTGAAGAACTCACGGATCTCAGCTGTCACACCTGATTCAGCTGGCGTCCATTCAGCATTAAAATTAAAGTTTGCTGGTACAATGGAGTCGGTAGGGATGACAGGATCTTTTCGAACTGTGCATTTTCGCTGCTCTTTAGCTGTCTCCTCCTCTAGCTTTGGCAGCTCAAGTGAAAAGGGAAATAATTGCTCAAAAGTATCATCTCGCACATAAGGGATTGAAATTTCAGTATGTGCCTTTGATGATCCTGGTGGTGGGTCGATGCTGCTGCGGTGGGAGCCTGTGCGATGACTGTCCAGATTGGGCCTTGTTGAGTGGGTTGGCCGGTGATCGAGCCTCACTGTTTTAATGTCTTAACACTTAATCGGCCTCGAGATTTTTCTAATTGAATTACCTGGTCCTCGGTTGCAACATCAGCGTCACCGGAAGATGATGAAGCTTGGGGGCTTGGTTCATCATCAAAGTTAAATGTTTGATGAGCAGCTTTGAAACTTGACTGACTCGTCTGCGGGAGAACATCCTCAGCTGGGTTCTTTTGATGTGCAACATGTGTGGACTCAACTTCGTCTTCAGACCCTAGAAATGATATGTCAGGATTTTCCTAAGAGTCATGAAGTGCACTAATCTCCTTCTCAGATTCAGCAATGTTAACAGGAGGGATGTTCTGAACTTCTTGAGCTTTACCCAGGGAAGTCTCAACCTCCCTTGGGCCTTCAACACCTCTAGCAGTCTCAACTGCAGCGAGGCCTTCTACATTCCCTTCGACAGTCGCAGTTGTCTTAGGGTCTTGGACTGTGGCATCCGAAGGAGTCTCAACCCCTTGGATTGCACATTCAGTGCCCAGAGTGTTAACTCCCGAGGCATTTCCATCCTGTGCCTCGACTGCAACAAAGCGTCCTCGGCTGCAGCGGTTGACACTTCACCGGGACAGACTCAACCGTCCGAGCCACAATGTCGATCCATCGTGGTTCTTTTTATTTTTCCACTTCGCCTCCTTTATTCATTGTGGAGTCATCTGCAACATCCTTTGACCCTGCTGCAGTGGAGTGAGTTTCCCCCTCAGCTGGCACACCAGCTGAGTGACTGACGAGGGGTCACTCTTCTCCGGACTCCGCTTCCTTGAGTGCTCAAATTATGGGGCAGGTGGTAAAACACCTTCGATGGGGTTGGCTCAACTTGGGTGCCCAAATTCCCAATCTCATCGCCAAGTCCCTTGGACCCATATTCCGATTGCACAGGGCACGTAGTTGCAACAATAACTGTTAGGAATTCTATTGTTTAGATTTTGATGAATGCCATGTAAAACTTAGAATAGAAAGTTGGCTCCCCAATTCTTGCTTTGAAATGTATTGTAACAATTAGAGCTGGCCAAGCCGAGTTAAGACAACTACGCTCCAACTTGCAAGAAGACAATCAAGGCTTGAAGGAAAACTCTGGCGAGAGACAATGAGTACAACAAAGAAGAGCAGACAGAACTCGATCGAAGAAGCGGTGAGATGCAAAAGTGGAACATCATCAAGTCAACTCAAGAGAAGCCAAGTCTCAATCTGAAGCGACGAAGAGTCATCCAATGATTGGAAGCGACTCTAAGTCACCTGGGAAAGCGAGGAAATGCAAATCAAGTCGAGATAATCGTAAAGAACCGTTGCCGTAAATCAAGAGATTTACTTAAACAAGTAATATCTCCATACTACCTTTCTTGGAGTGCTCAAATCCCGAGCGTGCAAAAGAAATGAACCAATGGGAAGCATTACACCGTGTCGAACTCGAAAAGGTGATAAAACATTTCATACGAGGAAATGGCAATTCCAAGAATCGCACACCAACGATCGCAAAGTGATTTTCAAAAATGAGCCTATCTCTTCAACGGGCAAATTTTTGAAAGTTCACTATAAAAGGCCGAGGAGTTTGATTGAGAAGAAGAATGCGTGGATGAATGACACACGTGAGATATACAAGCTTATCAATAATCAAAACATTCTCAATCCTCAAGCCTACATCTCAAGTACATCAATCCAACACTTACCCGTGAAGGAAAGAGAACTTCAATCGATTGAAGAGGAAAATATCGAAAACAAGGGGTCTACATTCCAAGAAGGATTGTAGAAAGGTTCAAGGTCAACCAAGTCTTAAGCTTTTGGAGGGCTTCGTGATCAAATCCAAAGTGCTTGAGCAAGTGAGTCAGTAGTAAAGCAAGGCAAATGCTGTGAAGAAGAAGCCGAGTCGCACGAGAAGCCGGTGAGTGATCAAGCGTCTCATCGAGTCCCAAAGGATCAAGTCGGCCGTTGTTGTGATCAAGACTTGTATCTCGGATCATTACCACTTTGTAAACCGATCATTACTTAGTGGATTCCTCCGGAGTTGGAGAAGAGAGGAGTAGAAGAATTACCCCATCTTCGAACCTCTATAAAAACTTTACTTTGTGTCATTTACATTTCAAAGATTTAAATTTCTCGCACTTTTAATTGCTTATATCTCACGATAAATTTGCTATCCATTTGATAATCTATAAGTACTAAATCAAGTCAGAAAAACTTGCTTAATCAAACTTAAGGGTGTTAAGTCTTCCAATGAAAAAAAACCACAAAGTCAAATTATAGCCAACAAATGAGTTACTCTATTAATGTACCAAATTCAATTTGAGTCTGAGAGATTAACTCTCTTGAGGACTAATTCGATCGTCCATCAAGGACACAAACCAGAACTCAGTAGATTTAAAAGGCCTAAATCGAAAATTTGGTAAGGTTTATTCAACCCCCTTCTAAACCTTACACTTACACCCTTGGGACCTACAAGTGGTATCGGAGCGGTTGGTTCATTGAACCCTCCGCATCGGTTCTTGAACTAGATCTCCAATCTTTTCAAAAGTCTCGCTTTAGTACTTATCTTTCAAAACTCTTTTCTATCATTAAAAATTATTATCATGGAAGCAAATCTAACACGCATTCCTATGTTCACTATTGAAGAATTTGATGATTGGAAAATTCGTATGCAGCTCATCTATCAAAGATTACATGATGAGATGTGTATAGTGATAGAAGATGGGCCTCTGCAAATATTAAAGGTGAACACAAATGCATTTAAGAGTTGCAAAGGGGAAGAAGATCGAAGACCGGACACCATGGTTGAAAACCAAGAACCGAGTGGACAAATGATGACAAAAAGATACAACCTGGACAATGTAGCCAAGGACATTCTTTACAAAACCTTGATAAAGCCATGTTCAACAAAGTCAAATCTTGCAAAACGGCTAAGGAAATGGGGACAAGTTGACTTTGATTTGTGAAGGTTCGTGAGCAAATCAAAGAAAACAAATTATCGATGGTTTAAGTTTGAAAATTTCAAAATGATCTCGGGAGAGAACCTGGACCAACTAGACGCTCGATTTACGAAATCACAAATGAGTCAGTCTACACTTGGAAAGGAATATACACAAAAGGAAATGTGTATGAAGATCCTAAAAAGTCTTCCAAATTGAATGGGAAATGAAGGTCATGGCATTGAGACACTCCATGGACCTATCAAAGACATCCAATCACGAGTTATTCTCGGACCTCAAAGCCTACGAGTTTGAGCCGAGAAGGAAAGACCAGGAAGAGACAACAGTACCCAAAACAATTTGCTCTAGTTGTCAAAGACGGAAGGAGAGCCGAGGTCAAAGAGGCAATTGACCCGGAAGAAATAGCCCTAATGGTTAAAAGATTTAACAAGTTCTTTAACAAGAACTACAAGAGAGGAAAGGGTGAATCCTCCGTAAGACACTCGGCTCCCTCCAAATCAAGGGATGATAGGCCAACCAAGAGAATGGATCATCAACAAGTTGAGTATCAAAGGGCCGACAACTCAAGAATAGAAAGAGCCGATCAAAAGGCTCAATATCTATGTTGGAATTGTAGACAACCAGGTCACTATGCCATTGATCGCTCATATCCTGTAGTCAACAAGTACGAAACGAAGAAGAAAGAAAGGTCTTGAGAGAAAAAGACAAGAGAAGAAAAAAGGCAATGATGGTCGCAGAGATTATTTGAGACGAGCCAAGTCAAGAGAGACAACACTCGAGAGCAAAGCGGAAGCCGACTACTCAAGTGACTCAAAGAAGAAGCTTTGATCTGCTTAATGGCCAAAGAACAAGATCAAGAAGATGAGGTACAATCTAACTCAACAAGCTCGTACACTAGTGATAGTGATCGTGACACACACACTTCATCACCCACTCGATCTTTATGATTCATTAGGCAAAATGATGAAAGATTTTGAGCACATTAAAACCTCACACACACTATTGAATGAGGAAAACAGCCTACTCAAAAATCAAAACTCAAAGTTGACTAAGGAGCCGAGTACTCTAAGTCAAATAGGTGATGAGAATAAAAGTTTAAAGGTGAAAATGTTAAATTAATAGCAGAAATTGCTTTGCTATAGAAAAGAGGAGAATGACCTCAAAATGTTATTGCCTCATTCACTAAGGCATCTAAATCATTGGATGATCTTATTATGAGTCAAAGAGAATGTGGAGACAAGACAGCTTAGGATTTAATTCCTTTGTGCCATGTCAAACCTCAAGAGTAATTCTGGAAAAAGGATCTTCAAGTCATGAAGAGTCCGAAAAATCCAAAACTCTAAATGATGCACACACTTTCAATCCAAAGCACAATACTAAGCAAACCGGCCTTGGTTACAAAGGAAAAGGAAAACACCGGGTTGAGAGTCTTTGAAAGGACAGTGAGAAGAGATTCACCGAGTCCTCAAATAGACTCCAAACAAAGTACTCAGTAAAGAAGAAGCGAGCTACCAAAAATCCCTTAAAACTCATAGAAGAAATACATATGATGGGAATGGTAGAAAATATCCAAGCCAAGCCGACTGGAATAATGTGAACTACCACTAGACTTATGGAATACAAGCCCAAATGGCAAAGGCCTAGAACTCAACAAAGGCCATTCCAAAAGCATAAGAGCTTTCATCAAAGACACATATGCACCTAGGCACTACACTCAAAGACACCACAATTACCCAAGAAAGGCAATTGCTAAAACACATATGCAGGCATACGGACAAAAGAGACAAAAGTATGAACCTAGACTCCCAAGCAATTTGCCAGGATTGATTATGATTATGGCACCGATAGATGGCAATCTCTTAGAGTCAAATCATTTGGCTATAGGTTGGTTGGATCATCTTATAATTCTAACCCCTCAGACCTGCAAGAATGGGTACCTAAAACTTAATTTCCTTGATTGCGAGTTCAAGGAACAAATGAGTGCCAAGGAACCTGGTACATGGACATGGTCGTTTCCAGGACACATGACAGAAATAAGAGAAATCTGTCAAAATTCAAGGAAGTCAAAGGAGCAAAAGTCATATTTGGAGGAAATGAAGCTCTGGTGAAATAAGAGGCACTGGATCCATCAAAAGAAATGGTTTAGAAATCACAGGATGTTGCATATGTTGAAGGACTAAACTTCAATTTACTAAGCATCACCAACTCTCGACAAGGGCTACAATGTTGGATTCAACATGGGAATATGCCAAATCAAAAATGTTGAATCTAATGAAGTTGTCTTTGCAAGGATGTAGACAGAAAAATATGTATGTAGTGGATTGGTCAACTGCAACACCCAAAGACTCTTTACTAGCAAAGAGCACAAATTAATCAAGTTAGGTCACAAAAAGCCGAGTCACCCGAACTTCAAAACAATTAATAAGCTAGCAAGAAGTCATCTTGTAGAAGGACTTCCGGACTCGATGATACAAGAAGGAAAGTATATGTGATGCATGTCGAAGGAAAACAAATCAAGTCGTCATTCAAAGAAAAGACATGCCCATCCTCAACAAGAGTATTGCATCCGCTTCATATGGATCTATTTGGCCCAGTGGAACCAAAGCAAGCATAAGTGGAAAGAAATACACCTTGGTGGTAGTAGATGACTACTCAAGATATACATGGACAATATTCATGTGCAAGAAGAAAGAAACTCTACAAAAGCTACCACGGTGATGAAGAGAATACAAAATGAGAAGAGTCAAACCATTATCAAAATAAGATCGGATAGAGGAACCGAGGTTTGTCAATGGAATAATAACTCGATCTTCGTATTGAGAATGGTATTGGTCATGAACTATCACCGCAAAGGACTCCACGTGAGAATGGAGTTGCGAGAAAGAAGGAGAAGAACCCTCAAGGAAGCGGCAAAGGACCATGTTAGGCAAGGGGTTACCAAAAAGATTTTGGGCCGAGGCAATCAACACACTGCTACACCCAAAACAGGATGTATGATAAATAGAGCGGTGACAAAGACTCCCTATGAGATCCGGATGAAGAAAACCAAATGTTGCATATTTCAGGGATATTTGGATGTAAATGCTTCATCCACAATAATGGCAAAGACAACCTAAAGGCTTTTGATGCTAAAGTTGATGAGGGTATCTTCTTAGGATACTCAAATTTGAAGCAAAGCCTACTGAAATACTCAACAAAAGAACTATGGTTACGAGAAGAATCCATTCATGTAGTATTCGATGAGCCAAACATAAATGGAAAAGACATTGAAGAGTCACCGATAAGGTGAAACATCCAACCTCACGAAGAATCCCTATCTTTGGTCAAGCGGGGATTATCAATTGAAAGAAGATGAGATAGCTGAATCTCAAAAGCATTTGGAAAATCTGCAAGTGATCACGAGAGAGCGACCCAAAGAACACAAAGTCGATCAATCCGGCTAACTTACTTCAACTCGACGTAAGATGGCCGAGAGACCATCCACCGAGATCTTGTCATTGGAGACATGAGAGAAGGTGTCAAGACAAGATCGAACTCAACAAGAAGCAATGTTCACATGCTTCATCTCGCAGAATAGAGCCCAAAGATGTGTCACAAGCATTGGATGACACACATTGGATTCAAGCTATGCAAGAAGAGTCAATCGAGTTTGAGAGAAATAAAGTATGGGAATTAGTACAAAGACCCATACATCAAAATGTTATTGGAACCAAATGGGTATTCGAAATAAGATGAACGAGGAAGGTTACGTGGTAAGAAACAAAGCAAGACTGGTAGCCAAAGGATATTGCCAAGAAGAAGGAATAGATTTTGATGAAACATTTGCTCTGTAGCAAGATTGGAAGCTATAAGGATGTTTCTTGCCTATGCAGCGACTCACAAAAATTTCATTGTATATCAAATGGATGTAAAAAGTGCATTCCTAAATGGATTATTGGAAGAAGAAGTGTATGTTGAACAACCTCCAGGATTTGAGCGAGAAGACTCTTGGAGACAAAGTGTACAAACTCAAGAAAGCCCTGTATGGATTGAAACAGGCACCCAGAGCATGGTATGATACCTGTCACAATTCCTAATCGAAAATGGATTCACTAAAGGAAAAGTAGATAGAACACTTTTCGTAATTCAAGACAAGAAGAGTATCTTGCTTGTTCAAATATATGTGGATGACATCATTTTTGGATCCACTAACAAAGAGTCATGTGTGAAAAATTCTCAAACCTCATGCAAAGTAAATTTGAAATGAGCATGATGGGAGAGCCGACATTCTTCCTTGGACTTCAGTGAAACAAATGAAGGATGGAACCTTCATAAGCCAAACAAAATACACCAGAGATTTAATGAAAAAATTTGGTATGGAGGAGAAGTCTTCGTAAAAATACCAATGAACACATCGACCAAAATGGACATGGATGCGGATGGCAAGCCTGTAGATCAAACAAGATACGAGCACTTATTGGATCATCGCTCTATCTCACAAAATGCCTAGCGGGCCGGACATCACCTTTTTTGTAGGTGTATGTGCAAGATTTCAATCTGCTCCAAAAGAGAGCCATATGACTGCAGCTAAGAGAATATTGAGATACTTAAAAGGAAACCAAGAAGTAGGGCTATGGTATCCAAAGGAAGGTGGATTCAAGCTAATTGGCTATTCGACTGACTATCTTTGGATGCGAGTGGACAGAAAAGTACTTCGACATGTCAAATGCTTGGAAAGATTAATTTCCTGGTTTAGCAAGAAGCAAAACTCAATAGCCACTTCTACAAATGAGGCGAAATACATAGGCTGCGGGCAAAAGCCCAAGTCCTATGGATGAGACAAGAAATGAGAGATTATGAAGTTGAAGAAAAAGAAATTCCAATCATGTGTGATAACACAAGTGCAATTGCAATCACTCAAAATCTGTGTTGCACTCAAGAACAAAACATATAGATGTCGATATCATTTCATAAGAGATCATGTTGAAAAGAAGGACATTATCTTGGAATATATCTCAACGATAAGCAACTAGTGACATCTTCACAAAACCATTATGTGAGTCAAGATTTGAAGAACTCAAACATGAGTTGGGGCTAATTGAGCTAAGGCGAGACACGTAAGAGTCAAAGAAACGAAATGGAACAGGAAAGAAGGTGAAAAAGAGCTGAAAACAAAAATTAGCTCAATAAATCACCAGACGGAAAAGTCACTATACCAAGTCACCGATAGGAGTCACTAAGAGAAATGTGAGAAGCGAGTTAAATCGGCTAAGTGATAAGTCAATAACTTATGAGCAAAGAGACAAAAACGCAAATCGTTTTTGACTAAGCGGGAATGTTTTAAGAGACACGTCGGATAATGATGATGTGTACGGACATAAAGCCGCACACCAAGCCTATGATTGGATATAAATGTTGCCGCATTAAATACGAGACATGAATCGCTCAATATGCGTCATGCGAAATCCAAGCCGTTGATTTCGATCACGATTCAAAACCCGTCCTGCACGCCCTTTCATAAACCATATTTAAACCATTTTTCGTCCGTTTCTCTCTCACACTTCTAAAAACTGTTCAATCTCTCTCTCAAAAAGCAAAGGCAAATACTCTCGAAACCCTATCAATCTTCAAATCAAATTTACAATTTTTCCTTGAAATTATTTTGAGAAATGGCACCAACGTATAACTTTACCAAGTTGGGAAAACAAATCCACACACCGGTTCGGCCCGACGGATTTCGACGAATGGTGAAGCGGGGTCCGACGACATCCTGGTGAAGAAAATCGCGGAGAAGTTAGAAACGCCCGGATCAAACCGTTTCTAACACCGGAGTATCCTATGACCTATGTGGAGGAGGTCGCACAATTCTACGTGAATGCTTGAGATTCACGATGAAGGAATCAAGTCATCCGCTCACGGGAAGCGGTGACTATCACCGCCAATGATTTGGTGAATATTGCTCACTACCGGCAGAGGGAGCAAATCAAATTAAGGAAGCTGATGTAAACTTGGCTGGCGTGGAAAGAAATAGCCAAGTCCGACGTTCGACAAAATAATATACACACGACAAACAAGAGATGGCGAAGGAGGATTATCACAAATTGTTGGATATTGTTGCCAAGTGTATCGACATCAAATTTGGCGGCTTTGACCAACCAATCAAAAAGGCAAAATTGATTGTGATGGCCGCAATAATCGAAGAAAAAGAAGATAAACTAGGCTGAGTTTATCTACAGCAGATTCTGCCGAACGTGGGGAACAAGTCCTTCAAAGAAGATGGGTCATTTGGAGGATCTTCGGGATATGGCCTGTGATTGGCGGCTATTGGAGGTGAAAGGAGTACCTCTTAGACATGGGAAGGTCTTCCATGTCAACAAGAGGATGTTCGTAGCTAACCTATCTCGTGCTCGAGAAGCGTCGTACGCCAAGAGAGTCGACACCGGTGAGGGGAATCACCACCCCCAAGACACACAGCTTCCTCTCCAACCAAGAAGAAAGCCTGCCCCTGCGGCTACCAAAAAATCTCGCCCCTGCAAAGAAAGAAAACCAAACATGCTCCGCTCCTCAGCAGAGTCAGTCACTGCCCCTGCAGCAGAGTCACTGCGCCAAGCGGCCGTGTCACTGCCCTGCGGCCGATCGAGAAGGACTCCCAAATACCTTCTCCGATCGTCAAAAGGAGGAGAACAAGCAAGCCTAGACGGCCGGCTCCTCGAAACAAACACAAGCACCGCCCCCCCCCAAGACTCGAGGGGCGCCGCCTCGAACCGAAAATTCCCCTGGTACAAACCAGAGACGAAGGAGACTCGTAAAGCAATCCGAACAGAGAAACCAGCCGAGTCGGCTACTCAGCTAGCACAGACACGGAGACTACTTGGGAGAAGTAGAGTCTCCGGATGTAATTGATGAAACAGCCAAGTCTGTGAAGGTGATCGCAGAGGCAACTCAAGACACAACAGAGCTCATACAAATGAAGCACAAGAAGAACCAGCCCAAGCAGAGATAGTGATGTAATGATCCTATCTCCCACCTTACCTGACATCCAAAATCGTCTGCGTGAGTGGAGAAAATGGAAGCCGAGCAAGTCAAGGAACAGTTCCAACGGCTTTGAATTCATAGAAGAAGAAGAGGAAGCTGCTAAATTTCCTTGGATTATCTCTTGTGCTCCCGGCTCACTAGATGAAGACAAATCGCATGGATATTCTGCGGATCTACAAGGACAAGGAGAGAGAAAAGCAAGTCAAGAAGCCGAAGCACGCGAAAGGCAAGTGTCCGCTTCTATCTCCTCGGCGACAAAAACACTTCCATCCTCTCCTTGATGTCTTCTCCGAAAGTGACGAGGAACCGTGAGAATCTTTACGCCCGCGGAAGAATTGCGGATGCAGCGAAAGCATTGCATGAATCAAGAATCCTTCACGAGCAAAGACTGATGGAGGGACCAGGAGAGTCCTCGAACACACACCGAAATCGACCCAATGGGAGTGGTTCAAAGAAATAGCCACCGATGTTCTTCTTTACCACTTCCCCCTAACTCGGAAAAGAAGAAGGCGATAAAGCGGATGGCGATGAACCGCTAGTGGGGACCCCATCGAGCCAACCCCTATTGAAGGTGTGCCACCACCGCCCAACGGCCGAACCATCAATTGCAATAGCCGGGAGTTTGCGGGCGAGTAACCCCACTCCAAGTCACTCACCGGTGCGCCCACCGAGGGGGAAACTCCTCCACTCAGCAAGGCAAGGTCGGAGGATCTGCGCAGATGACTCCACAAAGAATGTAGGAGGCGAAGCAAAAGACACTCAAACACAAGAAGAATGACAAGTTGCCACCAACGACGCCGAGGCGATTGAGACTCGCTGTCTCGGAGGTGCCAACAACTTCTCACGAAGGCTAATGACGCCGCTGCGATGCGAGGAGCACTGAGGAAGGAATGACCACGGGAGTTAACACTGGGCGATGAAAGCGCAATCCATGGGGTTGAGACTCCAATGGATGCCACAGAGAAGACCCTAAGACAACACACGTCGAAAGGGAAGAAGGCCAAACCTCGCAGCAGAGAGAGCTGGCGGAGGAAATGAAGGCCCACGGGAGGTTGAGACTTCCGGGGTAACACGGTGAAGTAGAGAACATCCCTCCCGCAACCATCGATCCATCTCGAGAAGGAGATCGGCGCACTTCATGATTCCCGGGACAACCACGATGTCACCTTTCGGGATCGGAAGGCGAAGAAGAAGAAGCGAGTCAACCCCATGACAAATCCAAAAGACTTCACCTGCGGATGTTCCAGGCACGAGCAAGTCGATCCCAAGACTACTCGTCGGACCTTTAATTTTGATGATGAGCCACCAATGGAAATCTCATCATCGTCCGATGACGCTTCCGATAAGGCCGAGGACCGTCTACTCAAAAGGAGAAATCACCGAGACCAACGGGTGTTAAGATAGTGAGGCTCGCCAGCCGAGTCCATCGCACCACAAAACCCACCAACCAACGATCATTTGCTCCGCTCCTCAAGCTACAAATGGATCGATTCCCAAAAGAACTTCACGCCCACCGCTTATCATCGAACAAATCCCGGATGGCGGTGATGAATCCTTTGAGGAATCTTTCCCTTTCTCACCGGAGATACCGAGAACTCCACGAAGAGTCGAAAAATGAGCAAGCACGCTATCACGGACCAACTCTGTTTTTCACTCGGGCACCATTGTTCGGCCGATTTCGATTTCGACATTTGTATGGCCATCACCGCAATGAAGAATCACCAAGTACGAAAAGTGTTCAAGGCACTCTTTGGTTTGAAGTTGAAAAGATGGAGAGGCATCGAGCCTCCTTGGATATGCGCTGGACAACAGAGATGCCAACCTTACGGTGACTTGAGAGGCATCACGGTCGGGGGTAAGGGAATGGTGGCAACAAAGAAGAATCAATGCGTGTGGAACAGTGAGATACTTGAGACAATTATTCAAAAAGTCACTGGTGTGGAGAGTCAAAATGTTGATGCGAAAACGAAGTCTGCGGAACACATTGAACATATGCACGAAGCTCACACTTTGCCGAGATCAAAGGCTGCTGCGTGAGCGAAATGCAAATGATATACGGCGTTTGGAAGAACACATGACAAGAAAATTCAGCCTTCTCATGGCTGAGATGAAGCCGATTTCAAATGAGAATCCAACGCTACTCGGTCAATTCCGTGCGATACAACGCAGCAGACTTGAAGCAAAATTCAACCATCGAAGACTTCGACTTCATGCTTGCCATGTTCCCTGGGTTCCTCTATCCTTTGATGATGCCAAAAAGGGGAAGAGGAATACCTTAAAGCAAAGAAAATCTGGCTGAAAAGAAAGGAGCAATGACAAGGAACAATGAGAAGGAAAATCACCGAGGAAATTTTGAAATCAAGAAAGGAAAATCTGTTTGAGGGGGAAGGATCAAAGAATATGACCTTGATGATTGCACAAACCCCCAACAGGTCCTCACGGTGACATTATAAGCGAAGAAACTCCCGTGACTCGCCACTCCAACACTGGCTATCTATGGCCGAGAAGAAAAGAAATTGAAGCGAGGGATGAAGGAGGTGGAAGGAAGAATGGATGCCAGGGTGATGAACATTTTGAAAGAACACGGAGGCATTCCGGTTGACAGAGACATGTATGCCATTTCGGATGTCGGGACAGAGCCAAGATCGATTGACGAATTCAAAACGCTCGAATCAAGGTTATTTTGCAAATATGTCCTTGGCTCAAGCTTGGGACTCATCTTGGGAAAAGGGTCTCACATTATGTGAAGAAGGCCGACAGACAATGACAACCGTGATCCTCTGCTTTGGTCACTCACCGGGCACTCACCGGAAAGAAAGAAAGAAGGCCCCATGACAAGATACGCCCGCAGGTAGAGGAAGAAGCGGCGATGGAGGAAGAAGCTTGGACCTGGGCCTCGCCAAAGAATATTGAATACGTAGATCCGGGAAAGAAAGGAGGGATCTCTGGGGGCTTGACCATGTGGCGAACTTGCAAGTGGCTAAAACCAACGCCGAGTATGCAAAAAGGATAGAAGAAGAAAACAAGAGACAAACTCGGCTATGGCGGGAGAGACAGAAAGAATAAGGAAAGATGAAGCCGCCAGGAAGGCATATGAGAAGAAAAAGAAGGCGGTGATGACGAGAAGAAGAGAAGAAGAGAAGAAGATCTTTGATCAAGATGAAAGAAGGAGACAAAAAGGAGATGAAGTGTTCTTTGTCCAACCCTTCGTGTATTTTATATGTAAATACATACAATGTAAGTCTTACGTAATAATGCAAATTTTTTTCATACTCACGATACACCTTGTAAACAATTTGTGTTAAGTACAAGAATGATATGATCAATAAAAAGATTGATTATGCGCATACATTCTATGTCAATACACTATCCGTATGTATCTGTTATTTTCATCTTTGTATGATTTAAGTTTTGGCATCATCAAAAAGGGGAAATTGTTAGGAATTCTATTGTTTAGATTTTGATGAATGCCATGTAAAACTTAGAATAGAAAGTTGGCTCCCCAATTCTTGCTTTGAAATGTATTGTAACAATTAGAGTCTGCCAAGGCGAGTTAAGACAAACTACGCTCCAACTTGCAAGAAGACAACCAAGGCTTGAAGGAAAACTCTGTTTGTGAGACAGTGAGTACAACAAAGAAGAGCAGACAGAAACTCGATCAAGAAGCGGTGAGATGCAACAGTGGAACATCGACCAAGTCAACTCAAGAGAAGCCAAGTCTCAAGTCAAGTGACAAGAGTCATCCATGATTGGAAGTGACTCTAAGTCACCTGGGAAAGCGAGGAAATGCGGTCAAGTCGAGATAATCAAAAAGAACCGTTGCCTACGTAAATCAAGAGATTTACTTAAACAAGTAATATCTCCATACTACCTTTCTTGGAGTGCTCGATCCCTGGAAGCGTGCAAAAGAAATGAACCAATGGGAAGCATTACACCGTGTCGAACTCGAAAAGGTGATAAAACATTTCATACGAGCGAATGGCAATTCCAAGAATCGCACACCAACGATCGCAAAGTGATTTTCAAAAATGAGCCTATCTCTTCAACGGGCAAATTTTTGAAAGTTCACTATAAAAGGCCGAGGAGTTTGATTGAGAAGAAGAATGCGTGGATGAATGACACACGTGAGATATACAAGCTTATCAATAATCAAACATTCTCAATCCTCAAGCTTACATCTCAAGTACATCAATCCAACACTTACCTTGTGAAGGAAAGAGAACTTCAATCAGTTGAAGAGGAAAATACTCGAAAACAAGGGGTCTACATTCCAAGAAGGATTGTAGAAAGGTTCAAGGTGAACCAAGTCTTAAGCTTTTGGAGGGCTTCGTGATCAAATCCAAAGTGCTTGAGCAAGTGAGTGTAGTAGCAAGGCAAAATTTGCCTGTGAAGAAGAAGCCGAGTCGTACGAGAAGCCACCGAGTGATCAAGGCGTCTCCCGGACCGAGTCCCAAAGGATCAAGTCGGTTTGTTGTGATCAAGACTTGTATCCGGACTGCTTACCACTTTGTAAACTGATCATTACTTAGTGGATTCCTCCGGGAGTTGGAGAAGAGAGGAGTAGAAGAATTACCCCATCTTCGAACCTCTATAAAAACTTTACTTTGTGTCATTTACATTTCAAAGATTTAAATTTACGCACTTTTAATTGCTTATATCTGTTGATAAATTTGCTATCCATTTGATAATCTATAAGTACTAAATCAAGTCAGTAAAAACTTGCTTAATCAAACTTAAGGGTGTTAAGTCTTCCAATGAAAACAAAACCACAAACCGAGTCAAATTATAGCCAACAAATGAGTTACTCTATTAATTTCAATGAGTCATGTTGAGAGATTAACTCTCTTGAGGGACTAATTCGATCATCCATCAAGGACACAAATTGTGTAGAACTCTGTAGATTTAAAAGGCCTAAATCGAAAATTTGGTAAGGTTTATTCAACCCCCCTTCTAAACCTTACACTTACACCCCTTGGGACCTACAATAACTGTGGCAATCTACTGCACTACTCCCAATGGGTCTATCTGCAGGAGAGATTGTGAGGACTCTCCTGGTCCTTCAAACATGCGTTGTTCATGCATCATTCTGGATTCCCTCAAAGCTTGCTGCATGTCTGACTTCACTTGTGCAGCAACGGGATCCATGTCTTCATCACTTTCTGACAGCACATCTAGATGAGGATGCGTGTGTTCCAGAGTTCCAGTAAGAGGACATATACTATCTTTCTCACGAGCTTCTACTTCTTCGGCTGCTTTGGCTTGATCCTTCTCCTTGAAGATTTGTAATATGTTCAAGAAGTTGTCTTCATCAAGGGCTTGAATCACCTTGGTGATACCGAGAAATTCGAACAACTCCTCTTCTTCTTCTATGAACTCAGGGCGTTCAAACTGCACCCTTGAGTGGCTTAGCTTCCACGCCCTCCATTCACGTAGACGGCGCTGTATGTCCGGATATACAGGAGAGTACATGATGACACCATCATCCTCATCCTCCTCTTCCTGTCCTTCCTTTTTTGGGATGAAAGGTAGCGTGCTCTGCTGCTCTTTGCCTTCAGCAGCGTCCGTAGCAGGCAGAGAGACAACTTTTTCATGTGAGGATTCAGTTGTCACAGCTGCGTCTTTTTCTTCAGCTGTCCTCTCCACAGCTGGGTCTTCTTGGGGCCTCTGCTCATCATCCTCAGAAGACTTGGCAGTTTTGTCAACTATTTCAGAGACTCGCATTTCCTCGGTGTCAGCCTCTCGAGAAGTTTCCCAGAGTAGAGACTCACGGTCTGCTTCACGCTCTGAACACTTGACTAGCCTTCTTCGTTTGGTTTTAACCAGAGGGATTTCTAGTTCTATTTCTTCCTCGGATTCTCTGGCGGCGGGGGCCGGGGCGTCCTTCTTAGAGGGAGCTGCCTTCTTAGGTTTGGTAGTCCTCTTCTTCCTTATGGCTGGAGAAGGGATTTGGGCTTTCTTCTCAGCCTCGGGCTGCCTTGCAGGGGGAGAGACACACTGCTTGGCGGAGACTCACTAAAGGGGGCGGGAGACACGGCCGCTGGGCAGGCGGGTGCGTCCTTTTTCTTTCTTTGCGGGGAAACTTTCTTCTTAGCAGAAACGATGGCGCTCTCTTCTTTGGAGGAGAGGAAATAGTTGTGTCTTCGGGGTCAGCTGATTCCCCTCACTTGTATCCACCCTTTTCGCATGGGCTCTCTTCTGGGCTCCTGAAATATTAGCCCTAAACATCTTCTTGTTTACATGGAAGGGCTTTCCATGTTGAAGGGGAATGCCCATCACTTCCATTAGATGGCCAATTACCAGGCCATAGCCAAGTGATCCTCCAAAGGATCCGTCCTCCTTGTATGTCTTGTTCCCAACATTCTGGCATAGTCTGATGTACACGAACTCAGCCCAGTTAACTTTCTTTCCCTGCATGATCGCAGCCATGACGATCAGCTTTGTCGTTGATAGCTGATTGTAGCTGCCAAACTTCATGTCTACACACTTGGCGACGACATCCATCAACTTGTGATAGTCGTCCTTCAGCAACTTCTCCTCAGCTGTGTAGACTACTTTCGCAGCACACTCCGATTTGGCTACTTCTTTCAATGTTGCAGCCAAGTTAACATCAGCTTCGTATATTTTGTCATGCCCTCAGACGGCAGCAAATAGTGCTCTGCAAGTTCCTTAGCAGTGATTATGATATCCTTACGTTGGACAGAAGACTTGATGCCTTCGTCCTGCACCTACGCATTTACATAAAACTGCGCCACCTCTTCAGCATAGGTCCGCGAGTACTCCATTGTAAGAAAAGGCCTAAGACCGGACTTTTCTAACATATCAGCTATCTTCTTCACTAGGGTTTCATCTGAACCCTGCTTTATCATTCCTTTGAAATCCACAGTCGATCGAGAATGGATTTGCTTTGAAAGTTTAACAAAATCAAACTTTGGTGCTATTTGCAGAGAGTTTTACTGATTAAAACTTTATAAACTTGCTTGAGAACTGGTAGGGTTTGCGACAGAAATGAACTTGCTTTTCTTTTGCTTTGAAGATGAACAGTTTTGAGTGTGAGAGAGAGAAAACTGAAAGAAAGAGTATATAAGGGTTATGAAAGGACGTGTTTTCGGTTTTTGAATTTTGATCGAGATCAACGGCTCAGATTTAGCACGCCGAACTGCATTTAATGTGGCAGCATTTATATCCAATCATATGCTTACTGTGCAGCTTTTGACTGTACAAGTCATTATTTCGCTGACATCATCCTTAAAACATTCCCGCTTATTAAAAACGACGACATTTTTGTCACTTAGATATTAAATGACTCAGCTCATGTCAATAGTGACTTAACTCATCTTCTCTCCTTTCATTAGATGACTCAGCTGCCAGCTAACTCGATACAACTGATTTCACGATATAGCAGTTTCACTTTACTGATGGGAAGAATTTGTTCAATTCTCACTTTTTCATCTTTCATCTCTTCTGATTGAGTCTTCTGAGTATCAATTCAGCTCAATTAACCCTAGCTCATGCTTAAGCTCTTCAAACCTTGATTCACATAGAGGCTTAGTGAATATGTCATCTAACTGCTTATCAGTCATATTACAAGGTGATGTCTTTCTTTTCAACATGATCTCTTATAAAATGATATCTGACATCAATGTGCTTTGTTCTTGAATGCAACACTGGATTATGAGTGATTGCAATAGCACTTGTGTTGCCACACATAATTGGAATTTCTTTTTCTTCAACTTCATAGTCTCTCAGCTGCTGTCTCATCCATAAGACTTGGGCACAACAGCTGCCCGCAGCTATATACTCTGCTTCAGCTGTGGATGTGGCTATTGAGTTTTGCTTCTTGCTAAACCATGAAACTAATCTGTTTCCAAGCATTTGACATTTACCCAAAGTACTCTTTCTGTCAACTCTACATCCAGCATAGTCAGAGTCTGAATAACCAATAAGCTTGAATCCACCTTCATTTGGATACCATAAGCCAACTTCTTTGCATCCCTTCAAATATCTTAGGATTCTCTTAGCTGCAGTCATGTGGCTCTCTTTTGATGCCGATTGAAATCTTGCACATACACCTACTGCAAAGGTGATGTCTAGCCTGTTTGCTATTAAGTAGAGCAATGATCCAATCAGTGCTTTGTATCTTGTTTGATCTACAGGTTTGCCATATGCATCCATGTCCATCTTGACTGATGTATTCATTGATATTTTCACAGAAGACTTTTCTTTCATACCAAATTTCTTCATTAAATCTCTGGTGTATTTTGTTTGACTTATGAAGGTTCCATCCTTCAGCGGCTTAACTTGAAGTCCTAGGAAGAAAGTCAGCTCTCCCATCATGCTCATTCCAAATTTGCCTTGCATGAGATTTGAGAACTTATCACATAACTCTTTGTTTGTGGATCAAAAGATGATATCATCCACATATATCTGAACAAGCAGTATACTCTCTCCAACTTGAATTCTAAAGAGTGTTCTGTCCACTTTCCCTTTGGTAAATCCATTATTAGTTAGAAATTGAGATAATGTATCATTCCATGCTCTTGGTGCCCGTATCAGTCCATATAGAGCTTTCTTGAGCTTGTATACCTTATCTCCAAGAGTCTTCTCCTAAAAGCCTGGAGGTTGCTCAACATAGACTTCTTCTTCTTCTAACAGTCCATTTAAAAATGCACTTTTCACATCCATTTGATATACAGTGAAGTTCTTGTGAGCAGCATAGGCAAGAAACATCCTTATTGCTTCTAATCTTGCAACAGGTGCAAAGGTTTCATCAAAATATATTCCCTCTTCTTGGAAATACTCTTTGGCTACCAATCTTGCTTTGTTTCTTACCACAGACCCTTCATCATTCATCTTATTTCTGAAAACCCATTTTGTGCATATAACATTCTGATGGGTTGGTCTCTGCACCAATTCCCATACTTTGTTTCTTTCAAACTGATTCAGCTATTCTTGCATGGCTTGAATCCAATGTGTGTCATCCAATGCTTGGGACACATCTTTTGGCTCTATTTGGGAAATAAAACAAGTGAACATTGCTTCTTGCTGAGCTCTGGATCTGGTTCTTACACCATCTCTCACATCTCCAATGACTAGCTCTGGTGGATGGTCTCTCAGCCATCTCACATCAGGTAGAAGCAAATCAGCTGGGTTCAGCTGTCTCGCAGTTGTGTTGTCTTGAGCAGCTCTTTCATCATCAATTAACCCTATCTCATGCTTAAGCTCTTCAAATTTTGATTCACATAAGGGCTTGGTGAAAATGTCAGCTAACTATTTATCAGTTGAGATGTATTCCAAAACGATATCTTTCTTTTCAACATGATCTCTTATGAAATGATATTTGACATCAATGTGCTTTGTTCTTGAATGCAACACCAGATTCTGAGTGATTGCAATAGCACTTGTGTTATCACACATAATTGGAATCTCTTTTTCTTCAATTTCATAATCTCTCAGCTGCTGTCTCATCCATAAGACTTGGGCACAACAGCTGCCCACAGCTATGTACTCTGTTTCAGCTGTGGATGTGGCTATTGAGTCTTGCTTCTTGCTAAACCAGGAAATCAATCTGTTTCCAAGCATTTGACATGTACCTGAAGTACTCTTCCTGTCAACTCTACATCCAGCATAGTCTGAGTCTGAGTAACCAATAAGCTTGAATCCACCTTTCTTTGGATACCATAAGCCAACTTCCTGGTATCCTTTCAAATATCTTAGGATTCTCTTAGCTGCAGTCATGTGGCTCTTCTTTGGTGCAGATTGAAATCTTGCGCATACACCTACTGCAAAGGTGATGTCTGGCCTGCTGGCTGTTATGTAGAGCAGTGATCCAATGAGTGCCCTGTATCTTGTTTGATCTACAGCCTTACCATCTGCATCCATGTCCATCTTGACTGATGTGTTCATTGATATTTTCACAGAAGACTTTTCTTCCATACCAAATTTCTTCATTAAATCTCTGGTGTACTTTGTTTGACTTATGAAGGTTCCATCCTTCAATTGCTTAACTTGAAGTCTTAGGAAGAAGGTCAACTCTCCCATCATGCTCATTTCAAATTTTCCTTGCATGAGGTTTGAGAACTTATCACACATCTCTTTATTTGTGGATCCAAAAATGATATCATCCACATATATTTGAACTAGCAGTATACTCTCTCCATCTTGGATTCTAAAGAGTGTTTTGTCTACTTTGCCTTTGGTAAATCCATTATAAGTTAGAAATTGAGATAATGTATCATACCATGCTCTTGGTGCCTGTTTCAATCCATATAATGCTTTCTTGAGCTTGTACATCTTATGTCTAAGAGTCTTATGCTCAATGCCTGGAGGTTGCTCAACATAAACTTCTTCTTCTAAAAGTCCATTTAAAATGCACTTTTTACATCCATTTGATATACAATGAAGTTCATGTGTGCAGCATAGTTACGAAACATCCATATTGCTTCTAGTCTTGCAACAGGAGCAAATGTTTCATCAAAATCTATTCCCTCTTCTTGGTAATACCCATTGGCTACCAATCTTGCTTTGTTTCTTACCACTTATCCTTCCTCATTCATCTTGTTTCTGAAAACCCATTTTGTGCCAATAACATTCTGATGCGTTGGTCTCTGCACCAATTCCCATACTTTGTTCCTTTCAAACTGATTCAGTTCTTCTTGCATGGCTTGAATCCAATGTGTGTCATCCAATGCTTGGGACATATCTTTTGGCTCTATTTGGGAAATAAAACAAGTGAGCATTACTTCTTGTTGTGCTCTGGATCTGGTTCTTACACCATCTCTCACATCTCCAATGACTAGCTCTGGTGGATGGTCTCTCAGCATCTCACATCAGGTAGAAGCAAATCACCGGGTTCAAATTGTCTATAGCAATCAGATTTTTCTTGAGCGACTCTTTCATCATCATTCAATTGCGCAGATGTTCAGTGATCTTTGATTCACTATCTCATCTTCATCTTGGTTGATTACTCTTGCTTCAACTTCAACATAAGGACTCTTCTGCATAGTTGGTTGATTCAGCTTATCAGCTAACTCTTCAATGTCTTCTCCATTAACATTAGGTTCATCAAAACCACATGAATAGACTCTTCTGTGACCATAGTCCTCTTGTTCAGCACTCAATAGGCTTTGCTTTCAGCTGAGTATCCCAAAAAGATACCTTCATCAGCTTTAGCATCAAAAGCCTTTAGATTATCCTTGCTATTGTTGTGGATGAAACATTTACATCCAAATATTCTGAAGTACCCAACTTTGGCTTTCTTCATGTCCAGATTTCATAGGGAGTCTTTGTCAACTATCTATTTATCATGCATCTATTCTGAGTATAGCATGCAGTGTTGATAGCTTCAGCCCAAAATCTCTTAGCAATCCGACCCACTAACATGGTCCTTGCGGCTTTCTTGTGAGTTTTGTTCCTTCTTTCAACTACTCCATTCTCACTGTTTGTGGAGCTCTTGTGCGCAGATAACTCATGAGCAATACCATTTTCAACAAAGTACAGAGTTATTATCCCATTGACAAACTCAGTTCCTCTATCAGACCTTATCTTTATAATGGTTTGGCTCTTTTCATTTTGAACTCTTTTCATCAGCTGAGGTAACTTCTGCAAGGTTTCCTTCTTTTTGCACATGAAGATTGTCCATGTATATCTTGAATAATCATCTACCACCACTAAGGCGTATTTCTTTCCACTTATCTTTGGGCCGTTCAATCGGACCAAATAAGTCCATATGCAACAGATGTAATATCCTTGTTGAAGAAGGACTAGGTTTCTCCTTGAATGAAGATTTGATCTGCTTTCCCATCTGGCATGCATCACATACACTATCATTCTTGACACTGAGTCAGGCAATCCTTCCATAAGATGACTCCTTGCAAGCTTGTTGATTGTCTTGAATTTCAGATGACTCAGCTTCTTGTGCCATATCCAATTTGATTCGGTTGTGCTCTTTGCTAACAGACAAGTGCTTGGTGTTGCAGTAGACCAATCTACCACATACATATTCTTCTGTCTTGATCCTTGCAGCACTATTTCATTTGATTCAGCATCTTTAATCTGGCATACTCCCATTTGAATCCAACATTGTAGCCCTTGTCACAGAGTTGGCTGATGCTTAACAGGTTGAAGTTGAGGCCTTCAACATAAGCAACATCTGTGATCTCCAACCCATTCTTCTTGATGGATCCAATGCCTTTTATTTCCCCTGGAGCTTCATTTCCTCCAAATATGACTTTTGCTCCTCTAATCTCCTTGAATCTTGATAGATTTTTCTTGTTTCCTGACATATGTCTGGAATAGCCACTATCCATGTACCAGGTTCCTTGGCACTCAGCTGTTCCTTGAACCTGCAATCAAGGAAATTAGTTTTTATGTACCCATACTTGCTTGGGTCCTGAGGGGTTAGTGCTGTAAGATGATCCAACCAACCTATAGCCAAATGATTTGACTCTAAGAGGTTGACATGTAACTGGGCCATAATCATAATTCACTTTGGCAAATTGCTTGGGGGCTTTAGGTACATACAGCTGTCTCTTTTGTCTGTATGCATGTGTGTATGTTTTAGCAATTGCCTTCTTTGAATAGTTATGATATTTTTTAGTGTAGTGCCTGGGTGCGTATGTGTGCTGATGATAGCTCTTTTGCCTTTGGAATGACATTTGCTGAGATCTAGGTCTCTGCCATTTAGGCTTGTATTTCATAGGTCTTTGCTGATATTTCACATTATTCCAATCAGCTTGGCTTGGATAATTTCTACCATTCCCATCATATGTGTTTCTTTGATAAAACTTCTGGGGTTTTTTGGTATCTCTGTTCATTCTTCACAGAGTACTTTCTATTTGAAGTTTGTTGAGGAACTCTGCTGGATTTCTTCTCAGTTGTCCTCTCAGCATACTCAACTGGCTATTTTCCTTTTCCTTTATATCCAAGGCCAGTTTGTTTATGGTTGTGATTTGGAATGAATGTGGGTGCAACATTTGGTGTTTTGGATTTTTGAGATGCTTCATTACTTGAAGATCATTTTTCCAAAATCACTCTGGGAGTTTGACTGTGCACAAAGGAATTGAATCCAATGCCTGTCTTATCTCCACATTCTTTTTGACTCATGATAAGGTCATCCAATGATTTAGATGCCTTTGTAAATGAGGCTATCACATTTTTGAGATCATTTTCCCTCTTTTCTATAGGAGCTATCTCTTCTATTAGTTTAGCATTCTCAGCCTTCAGCTCTTTGTTCTCATCAGCTATGTGACTTAGAGTACTCAGCTCCTTAGTCAGCTGTGAGTTTTGGCTTTTGAGCTGACTGTTTTCCTCATTTAATAGTGTGTTTGAGGATTTAATGTGCTCAAAGTCTTTCATCATTTTGCCTAATGAATCATAAAGATCAGTGGGTGATGAAGTGTGTGTGTCATAGTCACTATCACTAGAATCTGAATGAGATGAGTTAGAGTGTACCTCATCTTCTTGGTCTGGTTGATCTTGTTCTTTAGCCATTAGACATATCATTACTTCTTCTTCAGAATCACTTGGAGTAGTCAGCTTCACTACTCTCTGAGTCTGCTGCTTCTTTAGACTTAGTTGTCTCAGCAGTCTCAGCAGCCAACATGGCTTTCTTCTTTTCCTGTCTTATTTCTCTGAAGACTTTTCTTTCTTCTTCATCCTTGTACTTATTGACTAGTGGATAGGAAAAGTCAATTGCAAAATGTCCTGGTTGTCTGCAATTCCGACACAGGTTCTTAGTTCTTTGATCAGCTCTTTCTGTCCTTGGGTTATCAGCTCTTTGATACTCAACCTTTTGATGCTCAGCTCTCTTGGGTGGCCTATCTTCCCTTGACTTGGAGGGAGTTGAATGTCTCCTAGAGGATTCACCCTTGTTTCTTTTATAGTTCTTATTGAAGAACTTGTTGAATCTTTTAACCATCAGGGCAATCTCCTCCTGGTCTATGGCTTCCTTGACATCAGCTCTCTTTCCATCCTTGGCTATGAGTGCAGCTGTTTTGGGTACAGCTGTCTCCTCTTGATCCTTTCTTCTCAGCTCAAACTCATAAGCTTTGAGGTCTAAGAATAGCTCATGATTGGATGTTTTTGATAAGTCCATCGAGTGCCTTAGATCCATGGTCTTCATTTCCCATTCATCTGGGAGGCTCCTCAAAATCTTCATACACATCTCTTTTTGTGTGTATTCCTTTCCAAGTCTGAGAGCTCATTTGTGATTTCAGTGAATCTGGCATCCAGCTGATCCATTGTTTCACCTACAAGCATTTTAAAGTTTTCAAACTTTTGAACAACAACAGATAATTTGTTTTCTTTAATTTGCTCTGATCCTTCACAAATTAAAGTAAGTTTATCCCAAATTTCTTTTGTTGTTTTGCAGGATTTGACTTTATTGAACATTGCTTTGTCCAAAGTCTTGTAGAGAATATCCTTGCCCACATTGTCCAAGTTGTATCTCTTTCTGTCATCATTCATCCATTCAGTCCTCGGTTTTTCAACTAAGGCTGGTCTTGCCTCAGCCACAACTTCTTCTCCTTCAGCTGCAGCTGCTCTCCTTGTGGTTGTGTTCACTTTCAGTATTTGTAGTGGCCCATCCTCTATCACTAGCCACATTTCATCATGTAAAGCAGATAAATAAGCCTACATATGGATTTTCCAGTCGTCAAACTCCTCAATAGTGAACATAGGAATGCGTGCCAGATTTGCTTCCATGATAATAACGTTTGCTAAGAATGAAAGATTTTTAAAATACAAGTGTTAAAAATATTTTAGAAAAGATAGAGATCTAGTTCATTAACCAGTGCGGAAGGCTCAATGAACCAACCGCTCTGATACCACTTGTAGGTCCCAAGGGGTGTAAGTAAGGTTTAGAAAGGGGGGTTGAATAAACCTTACCAACTTTTCGATTTTAGTCCTTTTAAAATATTACGAGTTAATACACAACTAGGTCCTTGAGGAACAATGCTAAGTTAGTTAATCAAATCAGAGAGTTAGCCACTCAATAGACTCGATAGAGTTTGTTGATAGAATAACTCAAATTTGTTTAGTCTAAACCTTAACTTGGTTTGTGATGAGTTTTTCAATGGAAAAGACTTAACACCCTTGAATTTGATTTAACATTATTTTAACACTTGATTTTAGCACTTAGTTATTTATCAGTTGGATGGCAGATTATCAGCAGATATAAGATGAATGTGCAGAAATGTAAATATGTTGAAATGTAAATGATACAAGTAATTTTTATAGAGGTTCGAAGATGGGGTAATTCTTCTAATCCTCTCTTCTCCAACTCCTGGAGGAATCCACTAAGTAATGATCAATTCACAAAGTGGTTATCAATCTAGAGACAAGTCTTGATCACACAGCTGACTTGCTCCTTGGACTTAGTCTGGAGATGCATTGGTCACACAGCTAGCTTCTCGTCCAACTCGAACTTCTTCCGCAGGCGGTTTGCTTTGCTTACTTGACTCACTTTCTCAAGCTTTCTTGGATTTGATCACGAAGCCCTCCAATAACTTGAGACTGGTTCGACCTTGAACCTTCCTACAATCCTCCTTGGAAAGTAGACCCCTTTTAATTTTTCAAAAGTTTCCTCTTCAACAGTTTGAAGTTGTCTTTCCTTCACAGCTTTATGTTGGATTGATTTCCTTCGAGATTTAGGCTTGAGGATTTTTCTTGAATATCTTGAGAGTATTTTACAGTTTGAATAATGTTTGCTCGTTCGAGGTTCAGGTAACCTTTTCTCAATGTGATTCCTCAGCCTTTTATATTGAACTTTCAAAAATCTGCCCGTTGAAGAGATAGGTTGATTTTCAAAAGTCACTTGTGTTCGTTGGCTTGTCTTTTCTTGGTCTTCAGTCTTGAGATGTAGACCTTTCCTCGTATTAAATGAATGTCCAGCTTTTCAGGTTCTAACACGAGGTGCAGTGCTTCCCATTGGTTTATTCCTTTTGCACGCTTCTGGGACTAAGCACTTTAAGACCTGGCAGCATGGGTGTATTACTTATTTAAGTAATGTTCTTGAATTCTGTGCAACGAATTCTTTTCAGTTAACTCCTCTTTGCAGCTGCCTTTTTCCCAGGTGACTTGAGTCTACTCCAATCATTGAAAGACTCATCTGTCACTTCAACTTGTGACTTGGCCTCTTGAATTGACTTAACTGACTCTTCACACAGCTGTCCCTCAGCTGTTACATCTTTCAGTCGAGTTCTTGATCTTCTATCTTGGCCATACTCAGTTGTTCCTCAGCGGAGTCTTCACTTCACTTCTTCAGTTGACTTCTTGTATTTCTAGGCATAGTTTACTTGACTCAGCTCATCCAGCCATATCTATTACAGTGAAAGATACAAGGAAAATGGGGTGCCAACATTCTAATCTAAGTTTTACATGGCATTCATCAAAATCTAAACAATAAATTCCCAACTGTTGTCAAGAATGCGTAATTTAGTACTGTTGCATTTTGCATTGCATTTAGGACTGCATGTAGAAGCACTCTGCATAAAATTTTTGAAAAAAAAATCGATTTTTTTGTTTATTTTTGCACGTTTAATTGCTTTTGTGTGTGGTTTTTAATTCAGTTCGTATGCCCAGCTCTCTATGATTTGACTGTGAATATTTTTTGGCATGGGATAACTTACTTGGGGAATAATTTAATAAATTCTTGGGAGAAAAGTTAATCATTTGCTTAGCATGTGTTAAGAAAATTGGGTATTTGAGCATGTTGCGAAAAATAAACCTATGAGCTTTTGTGCCTTAAACCGCTTTACATTATGCGGACTTATTTCTTTTGAGTGTGTCATTCATGATTGATATAACTCTAGAACTTGCTCTGGTATCTTCATTGAAGCCATGTGTGTGTGCAATTTTTGAAAATGATCTAAGGTCATCTTTGGTTAGCCTACTTAGCCTAAAAAACCTACTTATGAACTTATGATTCCCTAGTTAACCAATTTTGAGCCAAAACTTTTATTCTAAGACACATTGATCTTTAAAATTTAAATATGTTTTTATCCTTAAAATTTCTTGAGTTTATAGAAAATAATAGGTTTGGGGGAGATGTGGTGAAAATATATGGAAAAAAGAGGAAGTTGGCAAAAGAAAGAGGGATGATCAGTATCTGGGTAAACGGGAAAAAAATGCATGAAGCTCAAAAAAGAAAAAAATAAATCTCTGAAAAAAAGAGAAAAATCGAGCAAAGCAAAAGAAAAAAAAAATTCGGAAAATTATGAAAAAAAAAGAGAGCTTAAGGCTAAAGAAAAAGAAAAGAAGGCAAAAAGGCCTAAGAATGAAAAAGGAGAAATAAGGGTGGAATTAAGTTGAAAAAGAAAACTGATATAATATTGAAATTAGGTTGGCGAATTGCAAGTCTGTGTGCTTAAATTCTATTTGCTCGATCAGTAGAAATTTTAATTCCATAGCTCAAGAGTTAGCTCAGTATGCAAAACATTCTAACTCTGTATCTACCTCATAGGAGGATGCTCCGAACTTTTTGTGTCATTTGATGCTGGACGATTTCCAGCAATAATATATTTCCTTTTCCTTTAAAAAAAAGTCAAGTCACTTAATCCAAATTTTCCCTACCCTTACCAAAGAAACTACATTACAACCAAATGAAAAATCCATTTTGATTCTTAGATTGTGCACACAAAAAGTGGTCGAGATGTTAGACGATTTGTAAGCCTATGGTAGTTCTACTTTCACTAAATTGAATTTGAGCGTAAACACTATCCATACACTTCTGAGAGTCGAGTGATATACTATCTACTTGTGAATCGCGATGTCAAGTACCCGAGAGAGTATTAATCATGCCGAGTTTATGAATAATGACTTCTTGATGATGAATTACATGGTTTCCGTGAGTATGAAGTCAAATTCTATTTAATATTCATAGTGTTCTTGGGTGTTCATTCGTTTTTACCCCTTGTATTATTTTTCTAAATTTACTCGAGAATGAGCAATGCTTTAAGTTTGGGGGATTTTGATGTGTGTAAAATATACGTGCATTTTGGGGCTTAAAATGATATATTATTAGTGCATTTGCACGCATATTTACTATGTTTTTACTTGGTTTCCTTTAAAGGGCATGATACTGTGTATTCTTCTAATTCTTGCAGGAAACGGAGCTTAAAATGAAGAAATATTAGTTGGGATGCCCGGATAAGATTGCCGAATGCAAAGAGATGATCAAAACGATGGAAAAAAGGAACAAAAGCAAGTCACAAGGCCGGACCGTGTAGCCTCACACGGCCATGTGTAATGGTGGTGTGAAAATCACATGGTTGTGTGAAGAAGGGAAGAAAACAGAGGACGGAGCAGGTTCACACGGCCGGACCGTGTGAAGTCACACAGCCGTGTGGACAAGGAAACCAGCCGCATAACCTACCCGTGTGAACAGCTTGCCCGTGCGACAAAGGGCTGAGCCCAAAGCCACACGCCCGTGTGGTCCCACACGGCATGGCCGTGTGGGAGTCTGTTTCAGCGCATTTTTCAGAGTTTGCTTCATGTTCCAACTCTACAAGTGATCTCTCCAAGCATCTATAAAAAGGACCAAGTCTTGCACGGAAAAGACAACTTGATACAGCAAAAACACATCAAATAACACAGGAACGAAGGAATCAAAGAGCTTCTGAGAGCAAAAGGCTAGGTCGCGAAGAACACCACAAGGCTTTCGCATCTAGGGAGCACAAGAGCTCCGAGGGCTTGGAAGAGGAATCCATCCTGACAAGAAGGAGTTTTCTTTCTATGTCTAAGAACTCTTGTCTGTGCTTATATGATGTCTAAATATTGATTCAAATTTGTCTATTGAGTTTGTAATCAATGTTTGGCATATTTTTCAGATCTTAGGGGCATAATCAAAACTGTGGATTTGTATTAAATATGATTGTTTATTTTCTTAATTAATTCATGCTTTCTATTTTATGTGTTTGAGTGCTTATTATTTAATTGCTTTTTATCTGTTCAATAATTAGCATGTCATATTTGTATTGCAAAATTCGGGAGATGAGTTCTAACAAAGACGGAAATAGAATTCAGACATAAAACATTTGTGACAAGTGTGTTTGTGGGGAGTTATTAATTCACATATCTTTTTGGAGTTAATAAGAATTGTAATGATCCGGGAGGACTACAATTGTTATTAATCAACTGTTTACGCACCACCTGGAAGGGAGAGTAGATGAATTTAGGAATTGAAACCATAGAATTGCATTATTAGTTTTTAAAACTTTATTCGCATTTAATATTGAAGAAGCATGTTGAGATTATGTACCTAAGGTTGCTCCTAAAGATGTTGAAAAGACTTGTGGGATTCACAAATTTATTTTTATTTTATTTCTTTTAATTTCGATAGTTAGTTTAAATAACTCAATATTCGGTCGATTCAATAAAATTGGAATACGATGTTATTATAGTCTAAGTGTTTCGAGATTCAATCCCTGAGGAATACGACCTTGCTTGCTATTATTCTATAAACTACACTGTACACTTGCAGTTGTATGAACCAAACAATTTTTGGCGAACAATTTTCTTAGGGTTTTAACTGTACTCGGGTCAATTTCCTTACGGATTATATTTGAATAAAAATTCAAAAGTGATCCAATCTTTATGGGTTGGATTAACTCACCCCTTAATGACCTAATACCATAAGCCCAAATTTATCATCCAAATGTTCTTTACTTGAATTTTAGGCTCGAAATAAATTTAAACCCATAATTCACTTGAAATGATATTAGGACGCAATATAAAATTAGACCCATATCTAACTTGAGTTTGGATGATAAAATTAGCCTAACAACTTTAATGGAATCCCAATCATAATCAGGCGGCTAATTATAAATTAAGTAAAATTGAAGGCACACAATTAGACCCATTCTCTATTATTTGGATTTAATAATAATAGGCCCAAAACTTTAATTTGAAGCCCAAACAATTAGGCCCCAAATTGCTAAAACCCCAATTTTCCCTTCTCTGTTAAGAGTAGTTGACAACCACCGAAATTCCTTTTACCAAACACCATCGATCCTTCCTCCTTCAATCTGTGAAAAGACATCCCCATCACCAGCGGCACCATCCAAATCCCGTAGCCAGTGAGTCGTTGTTGCCTTGACAACAACCACCCCGCCAGAAATCCTTCACCTTTGACCAGTCAATCGACGGAGAATGCTGCAGCAGCGAGCGCGCCTGGTTCCATATGACCGTCCGTCACCCAATCCAACTCCCAGATCTGAAGTTTGCCATAGCGAGGTGGTAAAACTAGCAGTTCCATCCCTTTTTTTATGTGAATCTGGATGCTTTTCTGATGCGGTGATGGATGATAGTGATGGTAATTAAGAGGCCAAAAGTGGATGACAAAAATCCTACTCCTCGTGGTGACCTTAAATCCTGAGTTATTCATAATCACATAACAGAAACCCAAATCCAAACATTTGATTTAACAATATTCTGAATTCAACCAAACAATTCCGACAATGCTTAACAACAGAATACATCATTACAGGGAATTATCCAAAATTCCCACATAATTAAACTCTGAATCTTATATCTTAAGTATTGAATCCATCCAAAATAAGATCACAAATCTGAATACATTCAGAAATCGAACAACAAAGAACATCGTATAAATTGTTCTTGATAATTCAACATGATTTGCTCTCATACCACTTGTTAGAATTAATAGAATTAATTCGTACCTCAAAATCATCACGTGAATTATCAAGAAATAAATATAAAACTGAATCGAAATCGGAAGCGTACCTTAAATCTATTGATACCTCAGATCCGTGTTGACACGCGTAAATCCTTAATTAGGTTAGCGTCTTCCACAGCCAAATCCTTTAGGTACTCAGTGGTTTCTCGCTCTAAGATGAGGAAGAGGGGATGAGTGAACGACTGATTTAACTTGGGGACCATAACCCTAATGAGAGTTTCTTATATACTAGGTCAATTAAGAGTCCATCAATCCTAATTGACTAGTATTGGGTTTCTACACATTGCAAAGCCCATACCCATAAGATATCCCTAGAGCCTTATTAAATTAGACCATTTAATTGGCTCTATTAAATTAGATAGTCCATAATATAATTGTAATTACATATGTAAGTCCACACGAGAAATTAATAAAATCCAGCTACTCGATTTGAGATCGACGTTAAAAGCTCATTTGAGCTCAGTTCGTTAACATAACGAACCAAACTTGAACATATTCTTTCGTTTGACAAGATGTAAAGTTTGGCTCGAGCTCGACTCAAAAAGTAAAATAAGAATAAAACATGTATAAAATTATCAAGCTACTCGAGCTCGATTCGTTTTCGGCTTGACTAAAGCTCATTCGATCACAATTCGATTAACACAAAAACTCCTGTCAGATCGTTTAACGGGTCTTTTTCGTTAGGCAGATCCTACCCGACCCGGGTTTTTTTGTAATTTCATGCACCAGTGGCATATTGGTAATATTCTGGGACAATGCATCCGAAAAGTATTAGTAGTTCCTCGAAAAAAGTATTAGTAGTTCCCTGGAGAGTATTTTAGTAGTTCTCCAGAATATAATTAACTTTTCTCCCAAAACGTTTTAGCAGTCCCTCAAAAATGTATTAGTTGTAACGATGAAATATATTAGTAATCTGCTTGACCAGTTTTTTCAATAATACTCTTGAAAAATATTTATTTTTTCCATCAAGAGTATTAGTATTCCTATTAAAATGTATTAGTAGTCTTATTTAAAAGTATTATGTTTTCCGATTAAATATATTTTAGTATTCCTCTTGAAAAGTAATAGTTTTTCTCACAAAAAGTATTAGTAGTTCCCCATAAAAGTATTAGTTCTTTCCCCAAAAAGTATCAGTAGTCATCCTGAAAAATATTTGGTACCACCTCTAAAAATATTAGCTTTCCCTCCAGAAAGTATTAGTAGTCCTCCTAAAATGTATTAGCAACTTTCCTAAAATGTATTAGCAGCGGCCAACGGATGTGGTATTGGTACTTGTGCGGGTTGTTGGTGGGATGACGGGTCGGATATTTGGATTCGTCTAATGAATTAGATCCGTTAGACAATCTGACAGGAGACTAACCCTTCAATTAATAATCAAACCGACCGTTTACTGGCAGGTGAACCACCATGCAATGCAGAGACCGTTTTTTCCACTGGGTTATCCACGACCTTACCCTTATCCTTAGAGGAATGAACAGGTCTATACACTTTACGAACACATGATCAACCCCTCTTGGATAAGGGGTCACGACCATGAGAATCTTTAGGAACAGAAGGCAAAATATGACGACATGCAGCAGTATTATGACCTGTAATACAACAATTTGAGCAAAATTCTGGTAACTTCTCATAACTCAAAGAAACAAACGAACAATGACCCACATGTTCAACCATAATATACTCCTGCAGAGGCTTGGCAAGATCAATATCCACAAGGACTCGAACAAAATGCCCAAGCGAACCGTTTAGGGACTTCTCATCAATCTGAATCGGGGTCCCAATAGCCTTAGCCATCCCCATAATAATGCTAGGATGCCAATACTCAATGCTCAGCTCAAAGATACACACCCAAACACTAGCAGTGGAGGTACTAATCTTATAAGGATTAAAATTAGGGATCCACGGCAAAATACGAATAGAACCAGGATTAATTTGCCAGGTGGAACGTTGAGCAGCCCGATTTCGATCCACATCAGTTGAAAATTTCAGACAAAAGTATCCCTTCCCCAAAGGAATTAGCTTCCAATCATGTTTGATGCCCTATAATTTAGTTAAACATTTTTGTAACGGAAGCAAAGGCCAAGGTTTGGATCCTTTACTCAAAAGAACACGACCAATTAAAGAAAATGAAAATTCCTGAAGTCGTTGTTGATAAAAAAAAAAATCATCGATAGAAACAGAAGCAAAATCTCCCTTTTTAACTGGTTCAAACACTAATTGTGCATTGCCTTGCAACTCACTAGCAAAAGATTTTTTAATAGTGTTTCCCGTAACTGGAGTAACATCATCAGTAGATTTATTAACCAAGGAATTAACATGTTGCATCTTACCCACAATATTAACACCAGAATCACATAAATGTGGTTGTTCGTTTGTGGATGAAGAAGATCGCAAACTAGCTGGGAAGTTTTCCAAAACCTTAACTGTATTTTTATCAAAAACCCTATCTGCTGAATCTTGTAAAATAGAAGAAACCCAAGCAGCAGCGGACATCACCATGACCGGAGAGGTGTGATGCACTGTCAAAAGAATTGCAAAATCTCCATAGAGTCCAATAGAATTTAGGGATGTGTGCGATTGAATCAAAGGGGAGAGGTATATCACGTGTAGGAACAACTGTGTCAGAGTTACATTCAGAAAAAAGCGCGGCATCCAAGTCGTCCATAGAACGTCGGAGAAGATGACCGGAAATCACGGGCAAGGGACGGCGCTAGGGTTGAGGGAGGAGAGAGAAGACATTGTTTTTTTTAAGTCCTCTGTTGCTTTGTTTCATTTACAATAGGGTAATGTTGTAATTATATCTCAATATGCCATCTCTTTTTCAATCAAGAATACATTCTTTCAAATTAAGACTTTTCTCGCGTGGATTACGTAAAGTGATTCATTTGAATCCAATTATTTGAAAGAACTGGACTTTGAAGGTTGTATTGAAAGGCTGCAATATCATCGGGCATGTGTTTTTTACTTCTTCAACTTTTGTAATCTTTTAACATGTTTGTGCCACCACAAGTCGGTTGATTATAATTTTTGACAAAGGCTTATATAGGACCATCTCACGGATCTCTATCCGTGAGATGGGTTGGGTCGGTCAAGTCAATAAAAAATCCGCTAGTCAACAGGTATCTGCGGTCATAAAAAAGTCAACTCCACAAAAAAAAGTGCGGTAATATTTTTTGTGGCAAAAGTAATACTTTTAAGACAATTAATGCTTTTGAGCAAAAACAATATTACTTTAGTTAGAAACATGTAATACTTTTGACACAAAAAGTGAGGTTTTTTAACAGATAATTGCAATTGAGGGAAATTGTTACACAAATATGGTGGAATTTGGGGGTATTAAATATTTAGAGATGATTGTTGATTCAATTAACGACTATAGCTTAGTCGTTAATTGAATCAACGAGCAAATTAAAAAAAATTAAAAAACTTATCCCAGTCGTTACTACAAATAACGACTGCAGGATAAATTCTTTTAAAAAAAACCAGCCTAGTCGTTACTGCAATTAACGACTGGAGAATCACATGTTTTTTTTTTCAAAAGAAAGTCAATCGGGTGGTCAAATCTCTGTTGACGCGCGTCAGCTTTTTCCAGTCGTTACCTGTAGTCACGACTACAGGCTTTATTTAAAATAAAAAAATTTATTCTTCCGATTTTTGGTTATAAAACACAGATAGCAGCAACTTCTTCTTCACAATTGTTTATCCCTCCCTCCCTCTCCCTCTGCAGGAGTTCTTTTAATTTTTTTCTCTCAAGTCACATACACCTACTCACAAACACCTGCACACAGCAGCGTCCCGACAGCAGCATCCCGATATTTTTAAAGGTAAATTGTTCATATAATTGTTTTAAAAAACCAATTTTGTATTTTTCTTAATAACATGAAAATTTTATTTTTTGCATGAAATTATTATATGTTACTTGTATGCTATTTTATATTTTGTTCATGTAATTTTTGATATAATTATGTTCATGTAATTTTTGTTATATTTTTCATGTTTGTTATATTATAAGTGATTTAGTATTATTTTGCTAATTTAGGGTTATATTAATTTGGGTTTGTGGAGATATGTCAAATTCAGATAAAATTGGAGTGATTGTTCATTACGAGCGGCAAATATTAATTGAAAATGTCTATCAAGTAGCATATAGTCGCCCTGCTATTGGAGCCACGAGAATTTCCCGAATGACAAATTTAGACAATTTGATATCTATACTACATGATATTCTGGGTTTGGATAGAAATCATTATTTGTTAAAACTATCCGGTAAATACTGTGATAACAACATGTCACAAGTTATTGCAATTAATACCAACCGAGACTTGTGATTTTTCTTTGATCCGGATGCCGGAAATAGAACTGTAGATATCTTTGTCGAGACAGACGAAGTGCATCGTAATGTCGTGTCTGATATCCCTTTAGAAAATGAATATCATCAATATGCATCTTACATTATGGGGGACAGTACACTTGAAGCTCCTGTTACGATGTGAAGAATTAATAATGTTGTTGCTAATGATTTGAATACACGACTATCTGAATCTGATTAGCCCAATATTGATAGATTATTGCCTGAATCAAACCTCGTTGATCACGGGGCTCATGAAATTTTAAATTCTGAACTGAGCGAAGATGGGACAGATGATGAAAATGACACAGAGGATGATAAAGATGGTGATACTTGTACACCTGATTCACAACCTCATGGAGCTGGCAATAAAACTCAACAGGTCGTGGATTTCGTCTGTGCACCATATAGAACATACCTTTATTTAATTCATCTTACGAGGAATTCAAGATTGATTGAATTGACATTCCTCATCTGGCATTGTACTATGATGCAGATAAAGGTGTGTTGAATACGTGCAACAAATAGTGAACGATAAATATGGCTACGACATTTATCATAAGGCATGGCATACATTGCGACATGCTCGTGAAAATGTGTACGGTACTTGGGAAAGTTCAGTCCAGTTTTTGCCTAAGTATATGGAGGCATTACAAAAGTACAATCCGGGGACAGTGGTTGAGTGGTTTCATAAACAGTCAGATCACCAAGGAATTCATATGTTGGGTTATGTTTTTTGGGCATTCAAGCCGTGCATTGAGGGATTCAAGTATTGTTGCAAAGTTATTAGTGTGGACGGGACTTGTCTGTACTCAATGTATAAACACAAGATGTTGATTTATGTAGCTCTTGATGCAAACCAACAGGTTCTCCCTTTGGCATATGCAATTGTTGACGAGGAAACTTTCAACTCTTGGCATTGGTTTCTTCACATGGTTCCTAAACATATTGTTCGGGGCATTGAAAGAATTTGTCTTATTTCGGATCATCATCAGGGATTGCTTAGTGCAGTACAATAAGTTTATGAGTTTTATCCACCCATTGGGGTTCATCTTTTCTGTCTGGGGCATGTTATTTCCAACTTTAACAATCATTTTAAGAGCATGAGGTTGAAGGATTTGTGTTGGCAGGCTGGATCTGAGTTTAGAATTAGGACTTTTAATAAGATTATGGAGCAGATTAAAACTTTGAATCCAGATGCATATTCATATTTGGATGCGATAGACAAGAGTCAGTGGACACTCAGTCACGACGAAGGCAAACGGTGTGGAGTGTTGACAACAAATATGTCTGAATGCATTAACGGTGTTCTTAAGTGTGCAAGACGTCTTCCAATAATTGCTATAGTACGCATCACATTTGCTCGGTCTACCAAATTATTTCTTCAATGCATGGAATATGTTACTCAAGCGATGCAAAAGAACGAGATGTTGCCAGATGAAATAAAGGAAAAATTATGAAACAACAACATCTTGCACTAAAATATGGGGTTCAATTATATGATTATGCACAACAGTCTGCTAGTATCATAACACGTGTAGTAGGAGCGACGCGAGTCCGAACCTTCAAAGTGAAATTGACGACTGAAGAGTGTTCATGTGGTCAATGAAAAAGTAATGGCATTCCATGTTCTCATGCTATGCAGGCATGTCGCCATTTTGGGATAGATCCAACAGTTTTCATGCAGGCATATTACAACACCAATGCATATCTGAGCACATACCCTTCAGGTCATTTTGAACCTTTGCCAGATGAAGATGAATGGGATGAGGTATCTTTCCAGTTGTGTCATAATCCTCATACTAGAAGAATGAGACGTCATAGTCGAGACACGATTTCTAGGATTTATAATGAGATGGATTGGCGAGAGACACGGGCAAGACAACAATATCAGACACATGATAGGGGTGAATCATCTTCACGTGGACATCCAACTTGAGTATTAGTTTATTTGTATCGTAGCAATCTAATGACATTTCGTTGTAATTTGATGTTTTGTATTAGTTTAGCTGTATCTTAGCAATCTAATGACATTTCATTGTAACTTGATGCTTTGTATTAGTTTAGTTGTATCATAGCAATCTAGTGACATTTCATTGTAATTTGATGCTTTTTATAGAATCGTGTGTCATTATATGTCATTCCATTTCTATTTTGATGCTTTATATTAGTTCAACTATATTTCATTCCATTCTCATTTCATTATTGCAGTATGGATGAAATACACGGACCTATTGACACCTCAGTTTTGACTCTTCAGCATAAGCATTGGTCTAAAAATATCTATACAGGGGATGTGGATAGTGTTCTTTCTGTACGTCGTGCTGGGGGGATTTTTTGGAGTTTTAGGATGGCGGAGGGGTTGATATTTTATCCTCGTGTTTTAGCCATATTATATCGATGGAGGATCTACGGAGTTGCTTGTTGTGGGTCGATGACTATCGATTGTCATCTTATTACAACATTAGTATAGAGATGGAGATACCAGAGACACATACATTTCATTTTCCTATTGGTGAGGCTACAGTGATGTTACAGGATGTTGCCATCATTTAGAGATTGCCTATTGAGGGTGATGCAGTGTTATCTAATGATATCTGGCGTACTAAGTCGCAATGGGCAGATTATGTTCATCAATATTAGGGTTTAGACTTGATTTGGAAGATGACTTTAGAAATAAGTTAGCTATCTTAATTACAACACTGCGTAATCACTTTGAGGGGATGGACATTGGGAATGACAAACCTAGGGTTCAGATTGAGCAGTATACCCGAGGGTGTGCCTTGATTTTATTAGGTACTTTGATGATACTCGATACCACTAGTAATAGTGTATCATTTCTATACCTGCAACACTTTGAGGATGTTACGACGGATGGTAGGTTCAGTTGGGCTAGTGCTATGTTATCTTTTTTGTACCGTCAGTTGTGCAGTGCTTTTGAGACACAGAAACACACTATATATGGAGCCATGGTGTTGCTGCAGCAGACGGTCTTGGTCTCGCATTTCAAGTATCGTGCCCGAGCCAGTACGATCTATGATATCGATGGGTCCTGTGATTGTTGATGATGAGCTTGAGTTGCCTCTGCCGCCGTACGGTTCTAGGTATTACATGTTTTTTTTGCATATTTATATGTACATGTTCATAATGATGCATTTCACTTATTCATTTATTTAATTTATTTCAGATGGGTACAACATTACAAGTTTACTCATACTGCTAGCCACTTAGTACGGATATATAGGGAGATGTTTGATCGGTTAACAGAGGCAAAAATAAGTGTTTAAATTATTTCTATAATAAGTGTTTAAATTAATATTAATGTCAATTCCTTTTTTTGGCAGTGGACTTGGGAACCATATGACCTGAACTCGCCCAATAAATCTATTCTTGGTGAAAGATGCCTCACTGATAATTGGATGAGCCAGTGCCTACTTATTATATATACCACAATGGAGATACACCATCCTAATCGAGTGACCCGTCAGTTTGGTTTACGACAGGGTATACCATAAGCTATATCACATTTACATGAGATGTTACATGGCGTAACTCGTAGGGGGAGAACTGGAGTGGCATGGTCAAATTACCATGGTGGTTGGGTAACTTATTAGCAGAACAGAGCTACTTCAAGAATACAGGGCTACCAGATTAATGGTGGTAGTAGTACAGAGGACGGATACATGGAGTGGTATCGTCGCATTGCATGACTACGTATTACTCCATCACATCTTGAGATGGAGACGGGATACCAACCATCAGATATTACAGCTCACGATGCCATTGTAAGATTATTTATATATAATGTTTGCATCTAATTATGACATTCAAAATTACTTATACAAAACTATATTTACTTTCAGAGTAACTGGATGAGACGATTGATACTTGATGCAGCACATGCGAAAATGACGATCAAGAGTCATGGCCACTTATACGGAGAGTTGTTATGGATACAAGTGATGAAATCGATAAACATATTCCCTCGTCTCAAAACATTGAATCACCTATTGGATAGGAGACCCCTGCTAAAGATACCACGACGACCACTCAGTACATGCCTACCACATTTTCACCCCCCGATATACACATGGTTGGTCTGTCGAGATCCACAATATTAATATAAAGGTGAAATCGAAATACCGAGAGAATACACAATAATAGGATGATAGAATATTTGTCTTGATATAATATTTGTCTTGACACAATAAAAATCCTAATGCCTATGCCCCCCAGTGCCACATCTAGAATGTTGTATCTGACGTGTACTTCTACGCCTAGTTGCATCTACATGCTCATTCAGTTGAACAGACTGTGTATCATCATCATCATCATCATCATGTGTGGTACTGGCACTACTAACCGGGCGAAATGCAACATGTGATGTATGAAATTCAGGGCACCTAAATCCGGATTAATCAAAAACCTGAGAAATGTTGGAATGGCATGCCAATATCGGACTGTGGAAGTGAGGTATATGATGTCCATGATGGTCCACTAACTGGAGGCGTAAAAAAATATGAGTCTGCCTGTGAATATCGGGGAACGTAATATCCACCATACCCATGAGATGGACCAGCCATATCTGAAAATAAGATCAAAATGTCATGACACCTGAAACATATATCTATAAATGTATGTGAATTAGTACTAATATTCATACCATGATGCATTTGAGGTGGAATTGCCAAGACAGAAAATATTGATGTGTTTTCAATTCACGATTATTATTAACGGATAAATAATCTACTTGTTTTTATATTAAATCACAACGAATATTGTTTTTGTAATTGTAGTTTCTAGTCATTAATTTGATTAACAACTAGAGACTTAACGGATAAAAATTTGGATTCTCTCGTCATTTATCTAATTAACGACTAGATTGCTTTTTTAAAAAAAAACTTATTCTCTAGTCGTTATTTGTAGTAACGATTGTAATGGGTTTTTTAATTTATTTTTTATTTTTGTTTGGTCTTTTATTCAGTTAACGACTAGAATGTTTTTTTAAAAAAATAACTTTATTCTCCAGTCGTTATTTGTAGTAAGGACTGAATGGGTTTTTTAATTTTTTTATTTTTTTGGTCGTTGATTCAATTAACGACTAAGCTTTAGTCGTTAATTGAATCAACGACTATCTCTATATTTTTAAATCCCCCAAATTCCATCACATTTGTGTAATAATTTCCCTCAATTGCAATTTCCTGTTTAAAAAACCCAAACCCATTGTTAAAATGGTGCTGAAAATGATGGATATTTTGTAGTTCAACAAATACTATTTTCTTACTTAAATATTTAATAGGTGTAATACTTTTATACTTAAATGTGTAATACTTTTCACTCAAAATGGCAATACTTTTTAGTTCAAATTGTATATTTTGTAGTTAAACATGCAATAACTTTCTCTTAAATGTGTAATACTTTTCAGTTAAAACTCTAATACTTTTTAGTTCAACATGTAATACTTATTACTTAAAACTCTAATATTTTTTCAGTTCAAAATGTAATACTTTTAAATTTCAATTTGTAATACTTTTCACTTAAACTATAATACCTTTTAGTTAATATGTAATACTTTTCAGTGGTGGTTTTTAGTGATGTTTTTCTTTATCTTTTTTCTTCTTTTTTTAACCATTCTTCTTCTCCTTTGTTTTTCTCTGTATTTCTTTTTCTTTTCCCTTCATTTTGCGGCAAAACCAAATTTCCGAGAGAGTTAAAAATGATTAATATTGGAAACCTAAAATCTCCATTAATGGAGTATCACACACTTGTGAGCTATTAGCTTCTTCTCTAGTGAATGTGATTTTCTACTTCCCTTGTCAGATCCACGATCACACTTTGCTCATTGTGCCCATGATATACCCTCTATTGCATGATTACTTTCACAGATGTACAAAGGCCCCAGCTTTGGCATCATATTTGACATAGTGAATCACTTTTTATATCAAAAGTATTATATTTTTTAATTAAAGTATTATTTTTTGGCTCAAAAGTATTAGACATTTAGGTGATGTATTACAAGTTCAAGTGAAAAATATTATAGTTTTAATTGAAAAGTATTACATGTTAAACTGAAAAGTATTACACTTTTAAGTGAAAAGTATTACATGTTGAATTCAAAAGTATTACATATTTAAGTGAAAAATTTAAATGTTAACCTAAAAAGTATTACAATTTTAGTTCAACATTTCATACTTTTATAAGTTTATTATTTAACTTAAAAGTATTCGTGCTTGGAGTACTTCTTTTCAAAAATATAATCTTCATCAGATTTTAGGTCTAGAAATAATAACCATTAAGTTCAATCAATGAACTAATATTTTTCTAGCATAAAAAATGAGATATCAATCAACGATTTGAAAAGAGGGATTGAATTAATGATCTTTTTTGCAGATATAAAGTCTCCCAATTTTGGGTTCTAATTGACCGTAATAATTTTGCAAGAACTCATGTGTCTCAATGTCTCATCCAATTCAAGTATCTTTCCTCATTATTTTTCAATCTTGTTGAAGTTGTTGGACGCGAGATGGAATTAGCAACAAACAAATTCATGCCCATGGTCCTTTATTGGGCTGAAAGGAAGATTTTAAGTAGAAATTAAAGAAAAAAAAGTAGAAATCAGGGAGAGAGTGAGAGATACCATAGGAGAGCATGGAGAAGAGTCTGGTTGTTGGTTGTGTATATAAGTTTATGTGTTTGTATGCAATTCTCTCTCTATTGGATGGGCTCACAGGTTGTAGTTGAATAATTAGGGAAAGGGGAGAAACTGAATGAGGGAGAAAGGTGAGAGAGAGAAAAAGCAGATTTGTTAGATTTTTTATATTGGGTTGGGTATGGATCCGAGTTTGGGTAATGGAGATCCGTCTCACGGACGTAGATCCGTGAGACCGTCTCACAAGAGTCTCACTCATAATATTTTGATAAAAACTCATATCAGATCATTTCACGGGTCATTTTTTGTGAGACGGTTTCCCCAGGCCCAATTATTCAATCCAAAAGGACGGTGGTATTTTTGTAAATATTGGGTTAATATGTGGGTGTGTGATAATTAAAAAATATTAGTTTTTTTAATCGAAAAGTATCACTTTTAATCTAAAAAGTATACGTTTTTAAATCAATTGATATTATTTAATTGTACAGTTATATATAACCTTGTGTAAGAGTATTATTGGGGACACAAATGGTATTTAATTAATTAATATATAATTCAATTTATATATATTTATTTAATATTTATTTCCCAATGGACTCTTAATAAATATTCAGGCCCAATGGTGTCCAGGACTGGCCCATAGGCCGATTTCTCGTACGCGAACGGGCCCATAGACCAAACTCTCCTACACGGCCCACGGGGCCCATCTCCCAGATATAAAAAAGTCCCTCCTATTATCTGTAAGTTAATTGATTCAAAATCCTCCTACGTATTTAATTCAGTATTCGTTTATTGTCTTGTTCTCTCGTTCACTGTGCTGACTTGAGCGTCGGAGGGGCCTCCCTGGGACAACCCTCGGGGCCCTCTAACATTTGCGCGTGTGTGCAGGCAAGTTCCCAGTAAAAGGATTTTCCAGCTCTCGGAGAAGAAGACGTGAAGACTTCACCCTCGGGAAGAGGATTTTGATCAACCTCGTTGACTTGGAGTGATCTGCCCTAAAACGTAGCATCATTTTAACGTCGTCTGTGGGAATCAGCTAAAAGTCCACTAAGATGCAAATTTGACCGCAAGCACGTGAAGTCGGATCTCAAGCTGCAGGCCATGGTGCCGGAGACCAAAAAGAAGAACGACTGCTTGGAAGGCGGGGAGACAACCCTTCTCCTCCTGGAGAGTGCCGCCCCCCCCCCCTTTGCAAGAGGGGCGCCGTCCCCTCATCCTGGGGGCTCCACCCACTGAAGAAATTTGTCTATCCCGGGAAAGCCTCCAGGCTCTCCTGAATGAAGCTGCCTGGAATGCTTTGAGGCATCAAGCCATGGCCGATACCACAGGAAGACCACCACGGGCTCCGCCCACCGCTGAAGACCCTGACCATGACGATCAGGATGAAAGAGAAAAAGGTCGCGGTGAGAATCAGAATCATGAAGAGCCGCCACCAATTGAAAAATCTCAAGAAGTGCAACCTATCCAAGCCAACTCGTGAGCAATTAATTGATGAAGAGGAACCCTTTGGCCCCTGTGATATTGTCTAAACCTCTACCATCGGGAATCAAGACCTCCAACCTCCCAGAGTATGATGGAACTAGAGACCCGCAAGAACACTTGGACAAATTTTACGCCAAAGTGGATCTCTACAACATGCGGATGCCTCCTACTACAAGGTATTTCTCACTACTCTGACCAAGCAGGTGCTTTGGTTCAATCAGTTCCCGGTAAGATCAATCTCCGGGATGGAGAAGCTTAATGAAGCCTTTATGCAACAGTTCTCTATTTAAAGAAAGTGCCCCAAGATTATCACCCACCTTTTTCAGGTGAAGCAGAAGGAAGGAAAAACACTACGGGAGTTTATGAAACAGTTCACGGATGTCGTCAATGAAGTTGCCAACATCCAGCATGAGACCTTGGCCGAGATATTACAGCAGAGATCTCCGCCAAGGACATTTAAAGAAGTCTCTGGCTGGAAAGCCTCCCTCCAACATGGAGGAGTTGTTGAGTTGAGCGAAGAAGCATATTCGAGTGGACGAGTCCACCAATCCTGAACCCGATATCAAGCACAAGTCCCGGGAAGAAGACAAGAACCAACCATGAAAAGGTTCAAGGAAAGATCGCGGACCAAGCTACACACCTCTCAATGCTCCAATGGTGGAGGTGCTAATAGTCGCCCTGAAGATGGTCCATTTCCTCATTGTAGACGCTCTCTCTCCGTACAATCTGATCTTGGGAAGGCCCAACTAGAACCAATTCCGAGTCATCCCCTCTACGGTTCACTTAAAGCTGAATCTCCCTACGGACACGAGGATAGAAGAAACTGTTGGAGATATCAAGACGGCTCGAGAATGCCATGTGGACACCTTGAAGATGAGCAAGTTCCTAAGACAAAATTATGAAAGCACTGCACAACCATAGACACCAGCTCTCCCTAGACTCCCGGAGATCTTAGTATTTATTATTTTTGATTGTTTTCAATTTACCAAAGAGGCGTTAAATATTTATTTATATTTCAGTCATGTTTCCGTCCATAGGGCATAAAACTTTATCATTATAATGAATAAAAGCACTTTCACTCTTCTATTATGATGTTGTGGATGCAGTTAATGGCCACAAGGTCAATGACCAGTTAGATGTTCTCCTCAACAAACCCCATCTTTCCAGCTAAAGCCCCGGATGGGAGGGGCCTCCTCATGGGGGTCCTCGTAAATAACCTCCTCCAGCTAAGACCCCAGAGGGGAAGACCTCACCGGCTAAGACCCCGGGTGGGAAAACCCTTTTCTGGCTAAGACCCCATATGGGAGAGGCCTCCTCATGGAGGTCCCAATAATTCACCTCATCCGGCTAAGACCCCGGAGGGAAAGACCTCACCTGGCTAAGACCCTGGGTGGGAAGATCCATTCCCGCTAAGACCTCATATGGGAGAGGCCTCCTCATGGAGGTCCTAGTAATTCACCTCCTCCGGCTAAGATCTAGTGATGGGGGAAGTGGAGCTATTTAATGTGTGGGGGATTGATTTCTTGGGTCCCTTTCCATCATCTTTGGGCTATAAATATATTCTACTCGATGGGTAGAAGTGATTCCTTCACAGACAAATGATACACAAGTAGTAATGCAGTTCCTGAAGAAAAATATATTCACTCGATTTGGAACCCCGAGAGCTTTGATTAGTGATGGGGAAATCATATTTTGTGAATAAATTGATGAGCAATCTACTTGCAAAGTATGGGGTTAGGCATAAAGTGGCATTGGCATACCATCCGCAAGCAAATGGGCAAGCTGAAGTAGCCAATCGCGAGATCAAACAAATCCTAGAAAAGACGGTGAGCATAAATCGCAAGGATTGTGCTATGAAGTTAGATGATGTTTTATGGGCATACCGGACAGCATTCAAGACGCCTTTGGGCACATCTCCATTGTTAGGAAATTTATTTTTTTAGATTTTGATGATACCATGTAAAACTTAGACTAGGAAGTTGGCACCCCATTTTCCTTGTAATTCTGTATTGTAATAGATAGGACTGGAAGAGCTGAGTTAAGTCAGCTAAGTCAAGATTACAAGAAGTCAATTGCGAACTGGAATGAAGACTATGTTGTGTGTCAACTGAGTATGGCCTAGAAGGAAGTCAAGGACTCGACTGAAGGAGAAGTCAGCTGAAGAACAACTGTGAGAAGTGTCAGTCAAGTCAACCTAAGAAGCCAAGTCTATCAGTTGAAGTGAAAGTTAAGTCAATCTTATGATTGGAGCATACTCAAGTCACCTGGGGTAAAGGCATCAGTCAAATGAAGACAACTGACTTAGATCCATTGGAATAAAGTCAAAAATATTACTCGATATAGTAATATGTCAAACTGCCAGGTCTTAAAGTGTTTGGCCTAGAAATATGCAAAAGGAATGAGTCAATGGGAAACACTGCATCTTGTGTCAGAACCTGTAAAGCTGAAGATCCAATTAATATGAGGAAAGGTCAATATCACAAGGGTTGCATACCAAGAAATGACAAGCCAACGAGCACAAAGTGACATTTGAAACTAGCCTATTTCTTCAACGGGCAAATTTCAAATGTGCACTATAAAAGGCTGAGGAAGCATTTGAGAAAGGGTTACCTTGATTACCTGAACCTAGCAAGAGCAAACATTATTCAAGCAAATAACCTGCAATATTCTCAAAGTATTTCAAGATACTTCTCAAGCCTAAAACTCAAAGAAACTCGATCCAACACAAGTTGTGAAGGAGAGACAACTTCAATTAGTTGAAGAGGAAACAATTTGAAGATCAAAAAGGGGTCTACTTTCCAAGTTGAAGGATTGTAGAAAGGTTCAAGGTCGAACTAAGTTTCAAGTTTGTTGGAGGGCTTCGTGATCAAATCCAAGAACTTGAGAAGTGAGCTGAAGTAGCCAGCCAGCTGCCTCATGAAGAAGCTGAGTTGCAGGAGAAGTCAGCTGTGTGATCAAGGCGGTCTCTAGACTTCCGCTTTGTAACTTGATCTGATACTTATTGGATTCCTCCAGGAGTTGGAGAAGAGTGGACTAGAAGAATTACCCCATCTTCGAACCACTATAAAAATACTTGTGTCAACCTGCACATTTACTTTATATCTGTTGTTAGTTAAATCTGCTATCCAACTGATAAATAACTAAGTGCTAAACAAGTGTTAAAAACAAGCTTTAAATCAATCAAAGGGTGTTAAGTCTTTCGCTGTTATAAAACCAAATCTCAACTAAGTTAGGTATTGGCTTAAGCAGCCGAGTTATACTATCAATAGCTCTATCGAGTCTGTTGAGTGGGTAACTTAGCTGAATAGCCAACTTACTGTCTCTCAACGACACAGCTGATTTGAGTCAACTCTGTTGAAAAATTTTAAAAGGACTAAAATCGAAAATTTGGTAAGGTTTATTCAACCCCCCTTCTAAACCTTACACCACACCCCTTGGGACCGACATCCATACCAGCTGGTATTTGGAAAATCATGTCACTTACCCGTGGAGTTAGAGCATAAAGCATTATGGGACAGTAAAGAAGTTAAATTTTGGCTGCAAAATAGCGGGTGCAGAAAGGTTACTTCATTTGAATGAGATGGAAGAATTCCGAGACGAGACCTATGAGAACTTCCGAATCTAAAAGGAGCGCACAAAGAGATGGCACGACAGGATGATTAAGAAATGGGAGTTTTTACCTGGTGAACAAGTCCTCTTGTACAACTCATGTCTCAAACTTTTCCCGGAAAACTCAAATCTCGGTGGTCAGGGCCGTTTGTAATTAAGAAAGTGTTATCACGTCTAGGAGTAGTGGAATTGTTAACTCGTGATGGTGAGACGTTTATGGTGAAGGCCAGAGGATCAAGCATTATTTCCACAGAGATCAAAAGGAAGAGGTGGCACACATCACCTTGCGGGATCCTTGATCGAGATATACAGGCGTCAAGTTATAGACATTAAATTAAGCGCTTGTTGGGAGGCAACCCAATGGTTTGTTGTTTTCTGTCTTTGGAGATTCTTTTGATCATTGCCTTCACAATCTTTCTTTAGTTTTACAGAGATGCGAAGAAACTAATCTTATTCTGAATTGGGAGAAGTGCCATTTTATGGTACGTGATGGCATTGTACTCGGCCACCGAGTTTCTTCTGCAGGTTTAGAAGTGGACAGAGCAAAGATTATGGCAATTGAGAAACTCCCACCTCCAATAAATGAAAATGCGATCAGAAGTTTCTTGGGGCACGCCAGATTCTACAGAAGGTTCATTCGTGACTTTTCTAAAATCACTAAACATTTGAGTCAATTATTAGAAAAAGATATTGCTTTCAATTTTTCCGATGATTGTTTGCAGGCATTCGAGATTTTGAAGAAGGCGTCGGTGACTGTACCAATTCTCATAGTTCCAGATTAGAGTCAGCCCTTTGAGCTGATGTGTGATGCCAGTGATTTTGCAGTAGGGGCAATTCTTGGTCAGAAAAGGGATAAGTTATTCAGAGCCATCTACTATGCGAGTAAAACAATGGACAATACCCAACATTATTACACTACCACTGAGAAAGAGATGCTGGCAATTGTATTCGTATTCAACAAATTCCGATCTTACTTGATTGGAACAAAAACGATATTCCACACCAACCATGCGGCTATCAAATATCTCTTTAACAACAAAAGATGCAAAACCGAGACAAATTTGGTGGATTCTCTTATTGCAAGAATTCGATGTGGAAATTAGAGATAGAAAGGGATGTGAAAATATGGTGGTAGACCACTTATCCAAACTTGACTATAAAAAGGATGAGAAATAGGGTACAGATTTGATCAAGGAAGAGTCTCCAAATGAGCAGCTTTTATTAGCACAGACAAAATTCCCATGGTACGAAGATTTCGTTAATTACTTGGTAGCGAGAGTCTTGCCCCCAGATTTATCTTCTTATCAGAAAAAGAAGTCCCTCCATGATGTCAATAACTATATGTGGGATGACCCCTTGCTCTTTGTTAGGAAATTTATTTTGTATATTTTGATGATACCATGTAAATCTTAAACTAGGAAGTTGGCACCCTCATTTTCCTTGTAATTTGTATTGTAATAGTTAGGGCTGAAAGAGCTGAGTCAAGTCAGCTATGCCAAGAAATACAAGAAGTCAACCGGAGACTAAATTGAAGACTCCACTGTGTGACAGCTGAGTATGGCAAAGAAGAAAGTCAAGAACTCGACTGAAGGAGAATGAGCTGAGGAACAGCTGTGAGAAGAGTCAGTCAAGTCAACTCAAGGAAGCCAAGTCTCAAGTTGAAGTGACAATTGAGTCATCCAAGGACTTAAGCGGACTCAAGTCACACAGGGGATTAAAAGATCTGATCAAGTCAAGACAACTGAATTAGATCCGTTGATGAAAGTCAAGAATGTTACTCAGAATAGTAACATGCCAGAGTTGTCAGAAGTAAAGTGTTAGTCCCAGAATTGTGCAAAAGGAATAAACCAATGGGAAGCAGTGCACCGTGTGTCAAAAAGTCTGAAATGTTGCAAGACATTTAATACGAGGAAATGTCAACATCAAGGACTACAGACAAGACAAGCCAACGAACACAAGTGACTTTTGAAATTAGCCTATCTCTTCAACGGGCAAAATTTCAAAAGTGCACTATAAAAGGCTGAGGAATTTATTGAGAAAAGGTTACCTTGTGAACCTAAACCATGAACAAGCACGCAATATTCAAGCAATTAACCTGCAATATTCTCAAGTATATTCAAGCAAATCCTCAAGCCTGAAACTCGAAGGAAATCGATCCAACACAAAGCTGTGAAAGAGAGACAACTTCAAATCTGTTGAAGAGGAAACTTTTGAAAAATCAAAAGGGGTCTACTTTCCAAGGAGGATTGTAGGAAGGTTCAAGGTTGAATCTGTATCAAGTTATTGGAGGGCTTCGTGATCAAATCCAAAAGCTTGAGGAGTGAGCTGAAGTAGCAATGCAGCTGCCCTGTGAAGAAGCTGAGTCGCAAGAGAAGCCAGTTGTGTGACCAAGGCTATCCCTAGACTGTTCACCACGTTGTAAACTGATCTATTACATAGTGGATTCCTCCAGGAGTTTGAGAATAGAAGATTAGAAGAATTACCCCATCTTCGAACCTCTACAAAAATTAACTGTCATTTATTTTTCAGCACATTTACATTTCTGCATACTTACATCTTATTTGGTGAGAAAAACTCATATTTGTTATCCAACTGGTTAATAACCAAGTGCTAAAAATCAAGTGTTAAAACAAACTTAAAACAAATCAAGGGTGTTAAGTCTTCCGCTGATAAAACCAATACAACCAAGTTAAAGTGCAGGTTAAGCAGCAGGTTATTCTATCAACAGCTCTATCGAGTCTGTTGAGTGGCTAACTCAGCTGGATAATCAACTTAGATGTCCCCCAAGGACACAGCTGTCTGAGTTAACTATTATATTTTTAAAAGGAATAAAATCAAAAAATTGGTAAGGTTTATTCAACCTCCCCCCCTTTCTAAACCTTACTCACACCCTTTGAGACCTACAAGTGGTATCAGAGCGATTGGTTCATTGAGCCTTCTGCACTGGTTACTGAACTAGATCTTTATCTTTTCAAAAAGGTTTTAAACAATTCTATTTTCAAAATCTTTCATTTTAAACAAAGTTATTATCATGGAAGCAAATTTGACACGCATTCCTATGTTCACTGTTGATGAATTTGATGATTGGAAAATTCGTAGGCAGGCTCATCTATTTGCATTACACGATGAAATGTGGCTTGCGATAGAGGAAGGGCCACTGCAAATATTGAAAGTGAACACGGCTATAAGAAGAGCAGCTGTAGCTGAAAGAGAAGAAGCTGCTACTGAAGAAAGACCAGCCATGGTTGAAAAACCAAAGACTGAGTGGACAAATGAAGATAGGAAGAGATACAACTTGGACAATGTGGCCAAGGACATACTCTACAAGACTTTGGACAAAGCAATGTTCGATAAAGTCAAATCTTGCAAATCTGCAAAAGAAATCTGGAATAAACTGACTTTAATTTGTGAAGGATCAAAACAATTAAAGAAAATAAATTGTCTGTTGCTGTTCAAAAATTTAAAAATTTCAAAATGCTTGCAGGTGAAACAATGGATCAGCTGGATGCCAGATTCACTGAAATCACAAATGAGCTTTCAGCTCTTGGGAAAGAATATACACAAAAGGAAATGTGTACGAAGATCTTAGGAGCCTCCCAGCTGAATGGGAAATGAAGACTATGGCTCTGAGACATTCCATGTACCTCTCAGGAACATCTAACCATGAGCTATTCTCAGACCTCAAAGTCTATGAGTTTGAGTTGAGAAGAAAAGAACAAGAGGAGACAGTTGTACCCAAGACAGCTGCACTGATAGCCAAGGATGGGAAGAGAGCTGAACCCAAGGAAGTCATAGACCAGGAGGAGATTGCCCTTATGGTTAAAAGATTCAACAAGTTCTTCAATAAGAACTATAAAAGAAATAAGGGTGAAACCTCAAGGAGACATTCAGCTCCCTGAAAGTCAAGGGAAGATAGGCCACCCAAGAGAGCTGAGCATCAAAGGGTTAAATATCAGAGAGCTAATAACCCAAGAACAGAAAGAGCTGATCAAAGAGCTAAGAACCTGTGTTGGAACTGCAGACAACCAAGACATTTTGCAGTTGATTGTTCCTATCCACCAGTCAACAAATATAGGAATGAAGAAGATAGAAAAGTTTTCAGAGAAAGAAGACAAGAAAATAAGAAAGCCATGTTGGCTGCTGAGACTACTGAGACAGGCAAGGCTAAAGAAGCAGCAGACTCAGAGAGTAGTGAAGCTGACTACTTAAGTGACTCTGAGGAAGAGGCCATGATCTTCCTTATGGCTAAAGAACATGATCAACCAGATCAAGAAGATGAGGTACACTCTAACTCATCTCATTCAAATTCAAGTGATAGTGATTGTGATACACTCACTTCATCACCCACTGATCTTTATGATTCATTAGGCAAAATGATGAAAGATTTTGAATACATAAAATCCTCACACACAATTCTAAATAAGAAAAACAGTCAGCTTAAAAGCTAAAACTCACAGCTGACTAAAGAGCTGAGTACTCTGAGTCACATAGCTGATGAGAACAAAGAGCTGAAAACTGAGAACGCTAAACTAATAGCAGAGATAGCTGCTATAGAAAAGAGGGAAAATGATCTCAAAAATGTGATAGTCTCATTTACAAAGGCATCTAAATCATTGGATGACCTTATCATGAGTCAAAAAGAATGTGGAGATAAGACAGGCATAGGATTCAATTCCTTTGTGCACAGTCAAACTCCCAGAGTGATTTTGGAAAAAGGATCTTCAAGTAATGAAGCATCTCAAAAATCCAAAACACCAAATGTTGCACCCACATTCATTCCATAGCACAACCACAAACAAACTGGCCTTGGATATAAAGGGAAAGGAAAACAGCAAGTTGAGTATGCTGAGAGGACAGCTGAGAAGAAATCCAGTCGAGTTCCTCAGCAAACTCCAAGCAGAAAATACTATGTGAAAAGCAAACAGAGCTACCAAAAACCCCAGAAGTTTCATCAGAGAAACACACATGATGGGAATGGTAGAAACTATCCAAACTATGCTGATTGGAATAATGTGAAACATCAGCAAAGACCTATGGATTACAAGCCTAGATGGCAAAGACCTAAAACTCAGCAAAGGTCATTCCAAAGGCAAAAGAGCTATTACCAAGCACTACATTCAGAATTATCCCAGGCACAGGATCTATAAAGAAGAATGGATTGGAAATCACAGATGTTGCTTATGTTGAAGGCCTAAACTTCAATTTGCTAAGCATCAGCCAACTCTGTGACAAGGGCTACATTGTTGGATTCAATATGGGAGTGTGTCAGATCAAATATGCTGAATCAAATGAAATAGTGTTGCAATGATCAAGACAGAAGAATATGTATGTGGTAGATTGGTCTACTGCTACACCAAGTACTTGTCTGCTAGCAAAGAGCACAACCGAATCAAGTTGGTTGTGGCACAAGAAGCTGAGTCATCTGAATTTCAAGACAACAAACAAGCTTGCAAGGAGTCATCTTGTGGAAGGATTGCTGGACTTAGTGTACAAGAAGTAAAGTGTATGTGATGCATGCGAGATGGGAAAGCAAATAAAATCTTTATTCAAGGATAAGCCAAGTCCTTCTTCAACAAGGATATTACATCTGTTGCATATGGATCTATTTGGTCCAGTTGAACCAACCAGCATAAGTGGAAAGAAATACACCTTGGTGGTGGTAGATGACTATTCAAGATATACATGGACAATCTTCATGTGAAAAAGGGAAACTTTGCAGAAGTTACCTCAGCTGATGAAAAGAGTTCAAAATGAAAAGAGCCAAACCATTATAAAGATAAGGTGTGACAGAGGAACTGAGTTTGTCACTGGGATAATAACTCAGTATTGTGTTGAAAATGGTATTTCTCATGAGTTATCTGCTGACAAGAACTCCACAATGACGAATGGAGTAGGAAAGAGGGAACAAAACTCTCAAGGAAGCTGCAAGGACCATGTTAGCTGAAGCTGGATTGCCTAAGAGATTTTGGGCTGAAGCCATTAACACAGCATGCTATACTCAAAATAGATGCATGATAAACAGGCAATTAACCAATACTCCCTATGAGATTTGGACAGGGAGAAAGCCAAATGTTGGATAATTCAGAATATTTGGATGTAAATGTTTCATCCATAACAATGGCAAAGATAATTTGAAGGCTTTTGATGCTAAAGCTAATGAGGGTATCTTTTTGGGATACTCAACTGAGAGCAAAGCTTATAGAGTGCTGAACAAGAGGACTATGGTCACAGAAGAGTCTATCCATGTGGTTTTTGATGAACCTAATGTAAATGGAGAAGACATTGAAGAGTTAGCTGATAAGCTGAATCAGCAAACTATACAGAAGAATCCTTATGTTGAAGCTGAAGTGAGAGCAAGCAACCCAGATGAAGATGAGATAGCTGAATCTCAAAGACAACTAGAAAGTCTGTAGCTGAATAAACATGAAAGAGTTGTTCAAGACAACTTAGCTGCGAGACGGCTGAATCCAGCAGACTTACTCTAACCTGATGTGAGATAGCTGAGAGACCATCCACCAGAGTTAGTTATTGGAGATGTTAGAGATGGCATAAGAACCAGATCCAGAGCACAGCATGGAGCAATGCTCACTTGTTTTATTTCCCAGATAGAGTTTAAAGATGTGTCTCAAGCATTGGATGACACACATTGGATTCAAGCCATGCAAGAAGAGCTGAATCAGTTTGAAAGAAATAAAGTATGGGAGTTGGTGCAGAGGCCAACTCATCAAAATGTTATTGGCACAAAATGGCTTTTCAGGAACAAGATGAATGAAGAAGGATCTGTTGTGAGAAACAAAGCAAGATTGGTAGCCAAAGGGTATTGCCAAGAAGAGGGTATAGATTTGATGAAACCTTTGCTCCTGTTGCAAGATTGGAAGCAATAAGGATGTTTCTTGCTTATGTTGCACACAAGAACTTCACTGTATATCAAATGGATGTGAAGAGTGTATTTCTAAATGGACTGTTAGAGGAAGAAGTCTATATTGAACAACCTCCAGGTTTTGAGCAGAAAACTATTGGAGATAAGGTATATAAGCTCAAGAAAGCATTATATGGATTGAAACAAGCACCAAGAGTTTGGTATGATACATTGTCTCAATTTCTCACTCACAATGGATTCACCAAAGGCAAAGTTGACAGAACACTCTTCAGAATTCAAGATGGAGAGAGTATTCTGCTTGTTCAAATCTATGTGGATGACATCATTTTTTGATCCACAAACAAAGAGCTGTGTGATAAATTCTCAAACCTCATGCAAGGTAAATTTGAGATGAGCATGATAGAAGAGCTGACTTTCTTCCTAGGACTTCAAGTCAAGCAATTGAAGGATGGAACCTTCATAAGTCAAACAAAGTATACCAGAGATTTAATGAAGATATTTGGTATGGAAGAGAAGTCTTCTGTGAAAATACCAATGAACACATCAGTCAAGATGGACATGGATGCAGGTGGCAAGGCTGTAGATCAAACAAGATATGGAGCACTCATTGGATCATTGCTCTATTTAACAGCAAGCAGGCCAGACATCACCTTTGCAGTAGGTGTATGTGCAAGATTTCAATCTGCACCAAAGGAGAGCCACATGACTGCAGCTAAGATAATCCTAAGATATTTGAAGGGATGCCAGGAAAATGGCCTATGGTATCCAAAGGAAGGAGGATTCAAGCTTATTGGTTACTTAGACTCAGACTACGCTGGATGTAGAGTTGACAGGAAGAGTACTTTAGGTACATGTCAAATGCTTGGAAATAGATTGGTTCCCTGGTTAGCAAAAAGCAAAACTCAATAGCCACATCCACAGCTGAAGCAGAGTACATAGTTGCGGGCAGCTATTGTGCCCAAATCTTATAGATGAGACAGCAGCTGAGAGATTATGAGATTGAAGAAAGAGAAATTCCAATTATGTGTGATAACACTAGTGCTATTGCAATCACTCAAAATTATGTGTTGCATTCAAGAACAAAGCATATTGATGTCAGGTATCATTTCATAAGAGATCATGTTGAAAAGAAAGACATCACTTTGGAATACATCTCAACTGATAAGCATTTAGAGGATATTTTCACCAAGCCTCTATGTGAATCAAGATTTGAAGAGCTCAAGAATGAGCTAGGGTTAATTGAGCTGAGTTGAAACTCAGACGACTCAATCAGCAGAGAAAGAAGATGAGAAAATAAGAGCAGAGCAAGTTTCAATTACTCGAAGGCCAGGAGAATTGTCTCAATCTCTCCTGCAAACCGACCCTCTGGGAGTGGCACAGCACATTGCCTCAGTTGTTGCTGCAGCCACGTCCCCTGTACACTCAAAGGATGGATCCAAGGGCACTGGCAATGAAACTGGGAAATCGGGCACCCAAGTTGAGCCAACCCCTGAAGAAGGTGTGTTACCACCTGCCCCAGCAGCTGAGCACTCAAAGGAAAAAGCCGTGAGTCAAGAGCCGAGTGACCCCACTGTCAGTCACTCAGCTGGTAAGCCAGCTGAGGGGGAAGCTCTCTCCACCACAGCAGGGTTGGAGGTTGTTGTGGAAGACTCAACCATGAAGCAAGGAGGCGAAGTAGAAAAAGAAAAAGAACCTCAGCAGAGTGACATTGACAAAGCTCGGACAGTTGAGTCTATCCCAGTTGAAGTGTCAGCTGCTTTGAAGGCCAATGACACTGTTCTTATAGTCGAGGCACAAGATGGTGATGCCATGGGAGTTTACACTCTGGACAGTGAAAGTGCAATCCAAGGAGTTGAGACTCCTATGGAGGCTATGGTCGAAGACCCTAAGACAGCTGCGACTGTCGAAGGGAATGTAGAAGACCCTAAGACAGTTGAGACTGTCGAAGGGAACACTGAAGGCCTCGCAACAGTTGAGTCTGTTGGGGGTATTGAAGGCCCAAGGGAGGTTGAGACTTCCCTGGGTACTGGTCAAGAAGTTCAGAACATTCCTCCTCTGGACAGCGCTGATGTAGAACAGGAAATAAGCGCACTTCATGATTCCCAGGAAAACTTAGACACATCGTTCTTGGGATCTGAAGATGAAGCTGAGTCTACTTTAGTCAAAGAGGATGTTCAAAAATCTAAGAGCCAAATCAGTGAGAAAGTGACTCGCCAAAAGTTCAACTTTGATGATGAGCCAACTCCACAAGTCTCATCATCATCCGATGACGCTGATGATACAGCCGAGGAACAAGTAATTCATTTAGAAAAATCTATTGAGACCGAGGAAGCTGTTAAGACAGCTGAGGCTCAGTCAGCCGGGCAACACATTCCACAAGCCCCAGCTGGAACCAAGTCATTTGCGCAAGCTCCTATAGTTGCAGCAGTCACGACTCCACCAGCTCCATCGCAGGCTCCTACAGCTGTGACAGATGCTGATGATGCTCCCGCAGCTGAGGCAAACCAAGTTGAGTCATCGCAGGCACAAACCTCGCAGACCATCCCTTAAGTGCGCGATGATGCCTTTCAAGAGATGTTTCCATTTACCAAAATCCTACCTGAGTTGGAAGAAGAGACAGTTGCTGAACAAAGAAGGTTCACTGTCAGAGAAGATCCCATAATTCCTACCGACCCTATTGTACCAGCAGACTTTGACTTTGATGCAGAATGGCCTGCAGCTGAATCAAGTGAGACAGTTGAGATTCGTGAGGTCTTCAAGAAGATCTGTGAGTAGATTGAGAAGTCTGGACTTAAGACTGGACAATAGGGATGCCACTCTCACAGCAGACTTGAGAGGTATCGTGGTATGGATCCAGGAGTGGTCTCAACAGTAGACTGCCATGCGACTCGAGCAAGTTCGTTATTTCAAGGCACTATATGGAAGAATGCTTGTCTGGAGTGCTGACAACACCTTAATCAGGCAAAGGATGCAGGAATACATCGAAAGGTTACATGAGTCTCACAAAACTGAAATGGAGTTGCTGCAACAATTTCAACAAAAAGAAATTCTGCAACTTGAGACTGCTATGAATGATAAATTCATCTTACTCATGGCTAAGAAGTTAGTAACAGCCGAGTCCAAGGCAACTCGCTCAGAATTTTGAGCAGCATATGACGCAGCCGACTCCAAATAGAACTCAACTATAAGGAGATTGGATTTCATGCTCGCATGCATGTTCCCTGGAGTCCCTCTCACCTTTGATGATGCAAAAAAAGGGGAAGAGGATCTCCTCAAGGGATCAAAAGAAGAACAGCTGAAGAAAAATGCAGCTGAGAAAAGTTCAGCTGAGAAGAAGGGTATAGCAGCTGAGGGGGAAAGTTCGAAGGATCTAACTTTGATGATAGCTGAAACCCCCCAGCAAGGTCATGTTACTGCCTCCATCATGAGCAAAATCACCATAACCCTACCCAATGAGCATTTTGTTGTGCCAATGTCGGAGAAAAGGAAAATTGTAGAAGCAGGGTTTGAGGAGTTCTCTAAAAAGCAAGATGCTCGTGTTCAGGAAGTGTTGAAGCAATATGTGTAAGTCCAAGCGGCTATGATAATCTAGAGGGGGAGTGAATAGATTATCTCCATTTTTTCGATTATGCCCTCTTTTTCAAATCAAACAAGCCAAGACAAGTATGAAGGTGCGGGAAGTAAATAACACAAGCCGATTTATAGAGGTTCAACCCACCTAGGGCCTAATCCTCTACCACCCCAGTATCTCCGGGATGGATTTCAAAAAGAAAAAAATATTTTATTAATTACCACAATTAATACAACAACACCTTACAACCCCTCTTTGGAGATTACCACAATCTCACTTGAAGATTACCACAATCTTCAACGGCACCTTGTGAAGATTACCACAATCTTCCGACTTGAAGAATACCAAATTCTTCAACACCTCAAAGAGCACCACACTCTTTGATAAGAAGATCACCAAAATCTTCTTGCACCAATCACCTAGATCATCCAAGTGTGTTCTTACCACAAGAACACTCACAATGATATCTTGTGTTGAATGATGACCATAAATTCAAGATTACAACTCGATAATAAATAATACAATTTTGAGTACAAGTGTAATCAAGAAATAAGCCTAGACCTCAAGATGTGAAAGTGAAAGACCCTAGGCTATTACAACAAGAATATTGAAATGGAAGAACAAGTGTTTGCTTTGAATGTGTCTTGTTGTGTTGTATCACAATTAGTTCTCTTGTTGCTTCAAATCTTCCTCTATTTATAGGAAATGATTGATCATGGATAGGCTCCTCTTGGGGATTGGAAATCTACAGAAAAATACAATTAAAATCAAGAATATAGCTGTTAGAAATCAATCCCACAAATTAAAGAAAAACTGCATGCTGTCAACGACTAGAATTTTGCTGTCAAAATGGTAGGGCGACCGGTCGCGTAGAAATAGACGTTAAAAATAAAATCCTTATTTTTACACAGGGCGACCGGTCGATGGGGGGTCCGACTGGTCAACCCTGTGTTGAACCGTCGTGTTGATGGAAAATCAAGAACAGAGAGAAGTCCAAACTTCCAGGTACCGGTCGACTTAGGGCGACCAGTCGACGCCACCGGTCGGACTCTAGGTCGACCGGGTTGCCCTATAGGGCGGCCGGTCCAACGCGAAACGGAAGTGTTGTCCAATTTTTATCGAAAATAAACTTCAAGAAATACTCCGAAAAATTAGTAAAATCATTTTAAAACAATCGGGAGTATTTGGACAACATTTTCAAACATTGTTTTGGTATAAAAATCCTTTAAAACAAAATCATCAAAATCATGATAAAAATATTTATCAAACAATCCCCCCCTTTTTGATGATTACAAATGAAAATAATTTTAAGAAATATTGAGAGGTCGATTTTAAAATCAAAAATGTTTTTCCGGTACAAAAATAACTAGCCGTTTGAAGCAACCAATTTTCCAAACAAAAAAAGGCCACAAGGGAGTAAAGATTTTCAAAATATTTAGCATAAGCTCCCCCTATCAACATGCACATCAAGATAGGAAAAAAAAGCAACCATACAAAAGCTAAAAGCTTTAGCTTTTATAACATAACCATAAGAATCACAAGCTTAGAAGCTCCCCCTGTCAAAGACAACCATAAAATAAGTATTACAAGTCCAAGATATATCCAATGGACTAGTTTCTATCCAAAGCTTTTGGCTTAAAAGAGTCATAGCTTATAGCTTGTTTCGTGAGCTTATTTTAGCTTCTTTGAGCTAATAAGCTTATAACCTATTTCTCCCCCTTTGGAATCATCAAAAAGAATGTTAGCACGATAAAAACATCATATTATCATATCAAAGTGCGCAATTTAACCGATTTATCGAGCTATCAATCATAAAGCTTAAAAATCCAAAAGCTAAGGGAAAAGTTGATCATATGACTTGTAAAAGCTCATGAAAGCTCATTTAATTTGCAAAACATGATCTCTATAAATATATAAGACTTTTGAAATCGAGAGAGACATGCAGATGATGAATTTTTCTTTGAGACAATTTATCGAACAATTGGCGGGCTTCAAGTAATAAAGAAGATGTATAAAGCCCTTTGTAAAAATAGCCAAGCCAAATTTTTCATCACCAAATTTGCAACAAAAACATCATTCAATCAACATCATAAACGTTTCAAGAATATCATCAACATACCAAGATATAAACATATTCTCAAGGGTTCAACCCAATTGAGATAAAACTATCCAACTAATCAATAAAACCAATGCATTACAAATGCCACCAAATAAAAGAAGCACTTTTACCATCAAGTACTTCACCAACCAAAGCAATACCATCATGCCAAAGTAAGAGTATTTTTACCATCAAATACTCTATCAAGACCTTAGTCAATAATTACCATAAGCAATCATATGCTACTAGCACTCTTGCTAGTTCAACCCCTTGAAAAAGTAAACAATCAAATTTCATTAGTACAATCGGAGAAATATTCAAAGTAGTTAATTACAACATAAAAAGAGAAGCACGCATTTAGGAGGAGGTCTTTGATGAATTTCTTCAATTTTCCAACCAACTTTTTCAACTCAGAATTTTCTTGACTTAAGGCCTCATACCGAGCTTCATGATAGAGCCTTTGTTCATCGAGTTGGGCTTGAAAAGATCCCCGAGAAGGTTGGGCACCGGTATTATCCTTCAGATTGCCTTGTTCTTCACCCGAAGCCATTCTTTCGATTCCCTCATCATCAAAGATATCATCGGGATTTTGGGATGAAGATCCTTGGTGTCTCCCTTTGTCATCTTTGTAGGGCGAATAGGCATACTATTACGCATTCGGACAATTTGCAAAATATTATCAATATCGAAGTCATTATGAATCATCTCCGAATTAAACTCCGATGATGGTAAACCCAAATGCATGAGAAGTTTGCAAATCCAATTTCCCATAGCGAACTTCTTAGTCCCTTGCGTAATCGACTCGATGATGCATTGAATTAAAATTGCACCAAAGTTGAGGAATTCCCTTTTTGCGATTTTATAAGTCAAGAAGAAGTCCATATTGCTCGGCATTTTCCCAGATTTCCGCAAATGCAATAAGCTACAATTGTGGAAATAATTCTATGTTCAAGAGTCATAGCCAATAACGAGTATCTTAGCCAAACACCCAAAAAGATCTTAATATCTTCCAATGAGACACCAAACATATCATTATTCCAATTAATGCACCCAAAATAATCCCATCCTCCTCCCCGAACGTGCAATAACCGACATATATCATTCGGAGTCCATCTAAAGTGACGACCTTTAATAGATGGATTCATGGCCAAGGGCTTTCTTTGATTGTCATACTCAATCCATAAATTAGCATAAAAATGTAGGATTACGCTATCATCATATAAAACAAACGGATGCTCCCATAAATGCATCCACCCTTGATGCTCAAAGAATTCCTTAATAGTCGGATAATCACCAGAAAAAGTACCAAACTGACATATCTTTGTACGCCCAATCGACTTACTTCCCAAGTCCAAATTCTCATAATACCATTCCGCATATTTATTGATAAAATTAGGCACATTTACGGAACGAGGAGCTTGAGAAATAAAAAATTTCTTACTTTTGGCCCAACGACAATTGTTGAGCGAAATAGTGTCGCGGAGCTCGGCGATTTGAGGTCAGGTAAGTTGGGGATTATGATTATCATCGTGCTCTTGAGCTATATTCCTTTGGGTAGATCTAATTTCTCGTTGTTCGGCTTCTTCTTGACGATTACCCGAAGTACCCTCTCCGGCCTTTCTACGCTTGGGATTGGGATTTCGATCGGTAGAATTCCTTGGAAGTGCCATGAATGTAAGATTCTTGCAAAATAGAGAGGATTAGCAACAAAAAACACAAGATTTGGTGAAGATTTGAGAAATATAGAAAAGAGGGAAAAATTTGATGCTCAAGGGTTTTAAAGAATTTTGGGTCTGTTTCTATCAAATAAGAACAGACGGATTTTAAAGATATAAAATCATCAGGGCGACCGGTCGGGGTGAGGTGCGACTGGTCGACCCTCCCTTTACCGTCCCCTGTGTAATTTTGCAATTTCCAGATTTTACCAAAATTTGATTTTTCACCCCAAAAGTTTTAGGAACTTGCAAAAAAGACAATCATGGATTATATCCAATATGTACGAGCCGAGAATAAATACAAACTCGGATTTAAAAATGATTTTGCGAGAAGTGCCTTATTTAAAAAAATTGACAAAAATATGAGTATCGGGTTAAAAGTAATACGAGTGAACGTACCTCGATGTTTTAAGCAATTCTCGATAAAACATAAGCAGATAACCAATGAAGAAGAGATATATACCCTACACAATTCTTAAACAAGACTTACACAAAACAATATGATACAAGTGTAGGCTAAAGTAATAAGATATATCATAAGTATGCTTAAGCTACATAAATCCATAAGAGATAATAAAACACATAAGTCTTAGTAAATGCACAAGAGCAATATGCAAGGTCTCTTATTCAAAAGATTTTAAAAACACAAATATATAGAAGACCTCATTTAAAAATATTTTAAAAAAAACATTTTGACAATTACGGCACAAATAAAATCATGCATAAAATAAAAATGCATATTTAAATAGGGAGATACGGTTTACCAATTACGCCCTTTCCATGGGTTGTGTCTTTCCCATTGTTGATGGTATTTTCCTCTTTGAAAATCATCTTGTTGATGATAGCTTCTCCAATTGCTCCATTTCCAAGAATTGTTACCTTCCCATTGTTGATAATATTTCCTTCTTGGAAATTCATTGTGGTAATGTCTTCTCCTTTGATCAAATGATATGAACATTTGGTGTCTTCTTGGCGGTATGAATTTTCTTTGATTGTTATTCCACCGGGTACCTAATATGACATTGTTTTGTGGTACCCTCAAGTGTTTGGGTCCTTTAGGATTAGCTTTGAGACTTTTAGGTCTCCAATAATAATTAGAGCTATTTCTAGCCCAACAAGAATTAGCCGTGTGACCCTTTTTACCACAATAAAAACAAGTAATAATTCAAGGAGCATAATGACCAACATGCTTAGAGACTTGATTCTTTTTCATGTGATTAACAACATTAGGCTTATGATCAAGTTCTTGTTTTAATTTATCACGACCATGAACATCAATAATTTTGGTCATTTTATCGGTACTCAAGTTGAATTTTAATAGATACTTTTTCATGCAATTAATATCCTCAACAAGGGTACTATTTTCTTTTTCAAGGATTCTAACCTTATCAAGTGTGGTGGTGTGAGCACATGATAGTGATTCATAGGAGATAAATAACCTATCCTTATCATTTTTCAAAATATTGAATTCCTTTTTCAATTTTTGTATTTAACAAGCAAGCTTTGGAATTCATTTTGTAGCTCATCAAAATTATTTTGCAAATCTCTATAATCATTTTGTAATTCATTATCATAAGAAGTAGAAAGTTTAGAACTTACCTCGTTTTCTTCTTTGATGCTCATAAGACATTGTTCGACTTCTTCATCATCGGAAGTTGTAAGAGGCTTTTGAGTTGCTCCTTTCATTTTCATGTACTTCATAGATAGCTTCTAATTTTTCCCATACTTCATGTGCCGATCGTATTCCTCGAATATGACCGTATTCCGAAAATGTAAGTGAACAATGAAGAATATTTAGAGTTTTACCATTTAAGGAGATAATTTTCTTTTCTTCATCATTAGGCTCCTTGAGGACTTTGGAGGTGAGTAGTCCGTCTTTCATCGGGATGGATTCTTCATTTATGACCGTGTTCCAAATATCGAACCCGCAACTTTGTAAATAGCATTCCATTCTTTCTTTCGAAAATGTATAATTTTTGGAATGAAATAGTGGTGGCTTGTTGGTGGAGGCGCCGGTAAGGTAGACTTCATTCGTAGCCAATGATCGTTCCTCTTTACTCGCGATGTGGAACGAGCTTGCCAAAGAGTTTGTCTCTGATACCACTTGTAAGTCCAAGCGGCTACGATAATCTAGAGGGGGGTGAATAGATTATCTCCATTTTCTCGATTATGCCCTCTTTTTCAAATCAAACAAGCCAAGACAAGTATGAAGGTGCGGGAAGTAAATAACACGCATCGGTTTATAGAGGTTCAACCCACCTAGGGCTTAATCCTCTACCACCCCAGTATCTCCAAGATGGATTTCAAAAAGAAAAAAAGATTTTATTAATTACCACAATTAATACAACAACACCTTACAACACCTCTTTGGAGATTACCACAATCTCACTTGAAGATTACCACAATCTTCAACGGCACCTTGTGAAGATTACCACAATCTCCACTTGAAGAATACCAAATTCTTCAACACCTCAAAGAGCACCACACTCTTCAATAAGAAGATCACCACAATCTTCTTGCACTTATCACCTAGATCATCCAAGTGTGTTCTTACCACAAGAACACTCACAAGGATATCTTGTGTTGAATGATGACCATAAATTCAAGATTACAACTCAATAATGAATAATATAATTTTGAGTGCAAGTGTAATCAAGAAATAAGCCTAGACCTCAAGATGTTAAAGTGAAAGACCCTAGGCTATTACAACAAGAATATTGAAATGGAAGAACAAATGTTTGCTTTGAATGTGTCTTGTTGTGTTGTATCACAATTAGTTCTCTTGTTGCTTCAAATCTTCCTCTATTTATAGGAAATGATTGATCATGGATAGGCTCCTCTTGGGGATTGGAAATCTACAGAAAAATACAATTAAAATCAAGAATATAGCTGTTAGAAATCAATCCCACAAATTAAATAAAAATTGTCTGCTATCAAATGGCTAGAATTTTGCTGTCAAAATGGTAGGGCGACCGGTCGCGTAGAAATAGACTTTAAAAATAAAATCCTTATTTTTACACAGGGCGACCAGTCGACGGGGGGTCCGACCGGTCGACCCTGTGTTGAACCGGACGTGCTGATGGAAAATCAAGAACATAGAGAAGTCCAAACTTCTAGGTAGGTCGACCGGTCGACGCCACCGGTCGGCCTCTAGGTCGATCGGTCGACCTGTTGTATTTTGAGTCCGTCCCTTTTTCTGTTTCAAAAATCATCTTTAGGTACGGGTTTCTCTATAGGGAGACCGGTCCAACGTGAAACGGAAGTGTTGTCCAATTTTTATCAAAAATAAACTTCAAGAAATACTCCGAAAAATTAGTAAAAATATTTTAAAACAATCGGGAGTATTTGGACAACATTTTCAAACATTGTTTTGGTATAAAAATCCTTTAAAACAAAATCATCAAAATCATGATAAAAACATTTATCAAACAATATGGTGGTATACCAGCAGGAAAAGATCAAGATTCTATACCTGATAATGGATTTGAGCCTAGATCAGTCGAAGAATTCAAAATGCTCGAATCAGAAGGCTATTTCCATGGAATGGCTCTAGCTCAAGCCTGGGGTTTGTACTGGGAAAAAGGTCTGGCATTATGTCAAGAAGCGGAAAGCGGCCTTCTTCAGCCCACTCACCGAAAGCGAAAGACTCGATCTGATATACACCGGAGGCGGAGAGGAAGAGGAGTCGAGTAAAGCGGTAGCCGAGTCGAGGTAAAGTAGAGCAAGAAGTGGTGGCGGAAGAGGTTCCCTACCTCGACCAAAACCCAAGAATGTTGAATATGTTGACCCTAACAAGAAGGGCTTGATCTATTGGGCTGGATACGACCAATTAGCCAACCTCGAAGTTGAAAGGAAGAATGTTGAGGCAGTAAGTAGGCAAGAATAAGAAAACGAGAGGCAAATTCATCAATGGCTCGAGAGGAAGCAAAGGGATGATGCTTCCAAACGGGCCTATGAAAAGAAGAAAAAAAAAGGAAGAAGAAGAGAAGAAGAGGAAAAGAGCTGAAGAAGACAGAATTAGAGAAGAAGATGAGTCAAGAAGGAGGAAGCGAAGACGTTGAAGTGTTGCTGCAAACCCCTTCATGTATTTTTGTAAATACACTCATGTAAGTCTTCTATAATATACTTAGTGAACTTTTGTGTAATTTTTCACTTTTTATGAACTTTTGTATCTTAGCTAAGAGATGTGTATTGCTCTGATATAGAATGCTATGATACCAAATGTAAACAGTTGTGTAAAGGACAAGAATGCTATGATCAATAAAACGATCTATTTCAAGCATACATTCTTTGTTACTGCATTGTATGTATATATCTTTGCTGTTTATATTTTGTTGAACTTATTTAAGTTTTGGCATCATCAAAAAGGGGGAAATTGTTAGAAAATTTATCTTGTAGATTTTGATGATACCATGTAAAACATAAACTAGAAAGTTGGCACCCCATTTTCCTTGTAATTTGTATTGTAATAGTTAGGGCTTAAAGAGCTGAGTCAAGTCAGCTATGCCAAGAAATACAAGAAGTCAGCTGGAGACTAAATTGAAGACGCCGCTGTGTGACAGCTGAGTATGGCAAAGAAGAAAGTCAAGAACTCGACTGAAGGAGAATGAGCTGAGGAACAGCTGTGAGAAGAGTCAGTTAAGTCAACTCAAGGAAGCCAAGTCTCAAGTTGAAGTGACAGTTTAGTCATCCAAGGACTGAAGCAGACTCAAGTCACCTGGGGATTAAAAAACTGCAGTCAAGTTAAGACAACTGAGTTAGATCCATTGATGAAAGTCAAGAATGTTACTCAAAATAGTAACATGCCATAGTTGGCAGAAGTAAAGTGTTAGTCCCAGAATTGTGCAAAAGGAATAAACCAATGGGAAGCACTGCACCGTGTGTCAGAAAGTCTGAAATGCTGCAATACATTTAATATGAGGAAATGTCAACATCAAGGACTGCAGACAAGACAACCCAACAAACACAAGTGACTTTTGAAATTAGTCTATCTCTTCAACGGGCAAAATTTCAAAAGTGCACTATAAAAGGCTGAGGAATTTATTGAGAAAAGGTTACCTTGTGAACCTTAACCACGAACAAGCACGCAATATTCAAGCAATTAACCTACAATATTCTCAAGTATATTCAAGCAAATCCTCAAGCCTGAAACTCGAAGGAAATCGATCCAACACAAAGCTGTGAAGGAATGACAACTTCAATCTGTTGAAGAGGAAACTTTTGAAGAATCAAAAGGGGTCTACTTTCCAAGGAGGATTGTAGGAAGGTTCAAGGTCGAACTATTATCAAGTTATTGGAGGGCTTCGTGATCAAATCCAAAAGCTTGAGAAGTGAGCTGAAGTAGCAAGGTAGCTGCCCTGTGAAGAAGCTGAGTCACAAGAGAAGCCAGCTATGTGACCAAGGCTGTCTCTAGACTGTTCACCACGTTGTAAACTGATCTGTTACATAGTGGATTCCTCCATGAGTTGGAGAAGAGAGGATTAGAAGAATTACCCCATCTTAGAACCTCTATAAAAAATAATTGTGTCATTTATTTTTCAGCACATTTACATTTCTGCATACTTACATCTTATCTACTGATAAAACTCATATCTATCCAACTGATTAATAACCAAGTGCTAAAACTCAAGTATTAAAACAAACTTAAAACAAATCAAGGGTGTTAAGTCTTCCGCTGATAAAATCAATATAGCCAAGTTAAAGTTCAGGTTAAACAGGCGAGTTATTCTATCAACAGCTCTATCGAGTCTGTTTAGTGGCTAATTCAGCTGAATAACCAACTTAGCTGTCCCCCAAGGACACAGCTGATTGAGTTAACTCTGTTATATTTTTAAAAGGACTAAAATCGAAAAATTGGTAAGGTTTATTCAACCCCCCCTTCTAAACCTTAGTCACACTCCTTGGGACCTACACTCTTTAAGAGGTGCACAGACATGATCATCGACGATGTGTGCCTCAAGAAGAGTAGGAGGGAGTTCTACAACAGTGTCATTATTCACCTTCTGGGGGACACTTTGTCCGACACGCACTGCGGTGAATGTACTACAGAGTGGGTTATACTGGCCTACTTTATATAATGATTGCTATTTGTATGTGCAGGAGTGTGATAGATGCCAGCGGATGGGGAACATCTCTAGACGACATAAGATGCCTATGACAAATGTGATGGAAGTGAGCTATTTGATGTGTGTCGTATTGGCTTCATGGGTCCCTTTCCATCATCTTTGGGCTATCAATATATTCTCCTCGCAGTGGAGTATGTATCTCGATGGGTAGAAGCGATTCCTTCATAGACGAATGATGCACAAGTAGGAATGCGGTTCCTAAAAAAAATATATTCACTCAATTTAGAACCCCGAGAGCTTTGATTAGTGATGGGGGTCACATTTTGTGAATAAATTGGTGAGTAATCTACTTGCAAAGTATGGGGTTAAGCATAAAGTGGCATTGGCATACCATCCGCAAGCAAATGGGCAAGCTGAAGTAGCCAACCGCGAGATCAAACAAATCCTAGAAAAGGCGGTGAGCATAAATCGCAAGGATTGGGCTATGAAGTTAGATGATGCTTTATGGGCATACTGGACAGCATTCAAGACGCCTTTGGGCACATCTCCATACCAGTTGGTATTTGGACAATCATGTCACTTACCCGTGGAGTTAGAGCATAAAGCATTCTGGGCAGTAAAGAACTTAATTTTGACTTTAAAACAGCGGGTGAAGAAAGGTTACTTCATTTGAATGAGATGGAAGAATTCCGAGACGAGGCCTACGAGAACTCCCGAATCAATAAGGAGCACACAAAGAGATGGCACAACAGGATGATTAAGAAACAAGAGTTTTACCGGGTGAAAAAGTCCTCTTGTACAACTCATGTCTCAAACTTCTTCCCAGAAAACTCAAATCTCGGTGGTCGGGGCCGTTTGTAATTAAGAAAGTGTTATCACCTCCAGGAGTAGTGGAATTGTTGACTCGGGATGGTGAGACATGGATGGTGAATGGCCAGATGATCAAGCATTATTTCCATAGAGATCAAAAGGAAGAGGTGGCACACATCACCTTGTGGGATCCTTGATCGAGATATACTGGCGTCAAGCTATAGACGTTAAAGTTAGCGCTTGTTGGGCAGCAATCCAATGGTTTGTTGTTTTCTTTTTCGTTTTTTCTTTATTTAGATAGGATTTACTTGTTTTTATATTTAAAAAAAATGAGAAAACCCTTTGCATTGATGCACGGGCAGCCCGTGCGCATATGCACGGCTCGTGTGCAAATGCGAAGGTGGGGGTCTGCTCTCGACTTGATGCATGGGCAGGTCGTGTGTAAACTCACGACTCGTGCGTCTATCCGTTGTAGCCTTCTTAAGTCGGGCAGAGGGGCTGATTTTCATTCAAACAAAAACACTTTTGAGCCCTAATTGCATCATCCTCATGCCCCTTTCTCCCCGATTGCTAAAAGTTCGAATTTCTACTCGGTTTTCACTACAAATCTGACACCGTCACCATATTATACACGAATTTTGCACAAATTTTAACTTTAGTTGGAGTTTTGTTGGAGAAAAGCACCTAGGGTTGGCAATTCATCATTTTTGCGAATTCTTGAAGATTTCGGTAAGAACTACATTCTTTATTCGATTTTCTTGTAGAATAAGTATTGAGGATTCATATATGGAGCATTGTGTGATTGATTTGCTATGATTTACTTTGATTATTCTATTGGGCATATTATCAAACATTTTGTGGGCATCATGAATTGGTGAATAATTGTTTGAATTGTTGATTGTTATCGAATGGGCATTAATGTTTAGAGTACTAGTGACTTCAATTCTCCACAATTGTATTGATGTTGAAATATGGGAACTAGTTCTTGATTTAAAACTTGTAGGATGAAACATTATGCTTTTTGTGGATAGGAAACGCTAGACATGAGTTCACCATATTCTTGTTGTTACTTTGTTTATTCGGAATCTCACATGTGCTTTTGCTAGGTACAACAGTGAAACAAATGGCTATGGCAGACAAAAGGAGGAGACAAAGGGAGAGGGCACCACAAAACATAGACCCGAATAGCCCCCCAGCTTACGGGGTAGAACTCTCTGAAGATGCTGACATTGAAAGATGGAACATGTTGGTCACCCGGCCTATGACCCCTACAAGATACGCTGGTGACAAGTGTACCCAAATCCTTGGGATGCATGATGACGTCTGGCAATTTTTCTAGAGGGTCGGGTGGACTGCATTCATGAGAGGGAGATGGCCGACCTACAAAAGCCTCACACTAGAATTCTTGAGCACCTTCGAGTTTTTCAAGCAAGGAGGCGCAAATGAGCCCTATGAGATCCTATTCCTGCTGGGAAATGTGAGACGACGACTATCAATTCCCCAGTTGAACAACATTTTTGAGGTACCGGCTGACGTAGCATACCTGCACCGAATAAACTATAGTCAGTATGAATTTTGGCGATTACTCGTGGAAACACTGGAAACAGGTGTTATGGTTTATGAGGCACGGACTGCCAAGTCCTCATGGTTGTGGAACCCGGTGTTTCGGTATATCCAGTGAGTCATCTCTCGCTTCTATCTATGCGAGATAAAACAATGGGGGCGTGACCGTTAGGGAGATTTATTTGATATGGTGTATGTTGACCAACACACCATATAACACGTCAGCCTATTTTGTGGAGTAGATAGACCAGGTGGCCAAGCAAAGTCGGGGTACCATCATGATTGGGGGTATGATTACTCCAATCGCCCGACACTTCAACATCAATGTTAGGGCCCTGGATCCGGTTGAGGGCGAACGAAAGATAAGTTTGGCAGTTTTATGCACTATGAAGAACATTACAGAAGAGGAGGGCGTGTACCTCTTCCAACAACGAGCCGGACATCCATTCCCACTGCCCAACACGGCTCTCACCACAGTGGATAACATCAATGACAGGGCCAATTTTTTACTGAACTCTGAGGCACATGACAGAGTTATACAGGCCATGCTCACACGGAAAAGGCGAAGGGTTACCGGACTCCCAGATGATGAGGACTTGGTGGCAGATGAGATGGAATACTTAGGCAACGAAGGGGGAGACGGACAGGAATACCAACAAAGGGCGGAGGACATATCTGAGAGTTCTCACAAGGGTGAGGAGCGAGGGAGTTATGACTTCAATGATAGATTATTAGCCCTCGAGGAGTGAGTCCAACTGCACCATGATGAATTCCGAGCTTTCAGAACGGAGCAGCAGCACTGGAACTTGGCAACCAACCAACGGGAAGAGGAGATCCTCGAGATGATGCGACAAATGACCGAGTGGCACATCTCTCAGGGCCACTATCCACCGCCACCCCCGTAGTGAGCCAGGTTGAATCCACACTTTTCTTTATTGAAATTCTATCTTTCCTTGTATGCGATATAATTTCATTCAAGTTTGGGGGAGAGACAGTTCATTTTGATATGAAGGGTGTGGAGAGACATAATTTTGCATTTCATAGTTGCATGTAGAACATTTAGGTTGCATTGCATTAGACGCACGTTTACAGTTTTAGCACGTTTACTGCTTTAGTAGATCTTAGGGAGTGAGTAAAACGGTTTTGGTTGTGTGCATTGCGACTTGGGGGATAATTTGAAAAAATTTGTGTTGTTTTGATTGGGTGTTGAATGCGAAGTGATCAAGATGAGAATGGATGATATAAAGCATGTGAATATTGAAAACATGGATGTTATACTTTGATTTATGAATTTGCAAGCCTGTGAGCTTTTGAGCCTTTACTGATTTCATTATGTGCTAATTATGGGAACACAAGATTCGAAGTCTTCTGAGAGACGTTACTTTATCCTCTCTCTCGAGACACAATAAATACGTTGATTGAATTATCTGTGCTAGCATCTCTACTCAACATAAGATAAACAACTCCCAAAAGTATAAAAGATCAGTTATCCTTACAAATAATCACAGATTTCTCAATCATGCAAAATATTCATGTCAAGCACTCAAGATCTAGTATTGAAACTCATCTCTTGAATTATGAATCAACACATCAAGCATGTTAACCCATTGGCCATATGATAAAACAAGTAATAAAGCAAAGTACTCGAATAGGGTTCGAAATAATAACTTCAATTCAAATTAAACATCAAACAAGAGTCAATTAACCTAATTCCAAATCCCGGAATCACAAGGTGTTTAGCCGGACATGGGAAATGAAGAATTCATAGACAAATTGTTCATAACCATATCAACTAGATGAAAATAAAAATGCAATGGAGTAAGAAAACTCAGGAATATCGATGATCTCTCGATCAATCTTCAATCCTTAAGCGTGGATGCGACCTTGATCTTTCTCACGATTCCTCCGGTAGAAAGGTGCTCTTTTTTCTGCTTTCTAGGGTAAAAGTAAGTGTCTCCTCGTTTGGGTCTGCCTCCTCTCTATTTATAATCCCTTCGGTCCAAACCTAAGTTAATATGACTTAAAACTGTCAAAACCCGCACAGATGCATGGGTCGTGCCTATGCGCACGGGCTGCCCGTGTGTCAAGTCGAAATATTTATTTTTCCTTCAAGTCGATGCACGGGCCATGCGTACAGGCACGACCAGCCCGTGCGTCAAGTCGAAACTTGATTCATGTTGTCTTACACACACACGGGTCGTGCCTATGTGCACAGGCTGCTCGTGCGTGGCCATATATCGCTCGGTTCATCTGATCTCTTTTTGGTTCACCTCCAAACTTCGTGTATTCACTCGATTCTTGACGGTCCTTTACCGCAATGCTCTAATTTGCCACAAAAGTACTACAAACATCATTATTTTCCTCAAAAACGAGCAAAGCATAATATCTTTTCCACATATTGAGAATACGACCCATTTTACAGAGGTAATGCATGTTTATCAACCTATTATATCCAAAATCATGCCCAAAATACATGCAAAACTCACATTAATCAAAGACCTCACTCGGCTAATACCCCGGGTGAGAAGACCCCTGTCGGCTAAGACCCCGGATGGGAGGGGCCTCCTCACAAAGAGGTCCTAGTAAGAATTTTCCTCCTCTGGCTAAGACCCTAGAGGAAGGGGCCTCCTCACAAGAGTCCCCATGAATTCTTCTCACTATGAAAATGTGCAAGAAAAAAAAAAGACAAAAATACTAACATGTGGAAAAAGATACAAAAGACGAAGCAACAACTGGGAGAAAGTTCCAGAGGGATGCCCATTCCGATCTCCAGAAGGATGTCTCGGGAGTTCCAGAAGGGCGCCCTCCTCCGGTTCCAGAAGAGAACTTCCTAATTTTAAAATATAAGATATAATCCATTCTTTCGCAAGAAGACACATGAAGATATCATAAGTAAAGCATGATAGAGGGAAGCAAATATGCATAAGGAAGACAAAGAATCATCCAGCCCAACGGGGCAAATAAAACACCTCAAGACCAAAAGAAAAAGAGAAATATCCAAGTGCGTAAAGAGAAATATCGAAGTGCATAAAGCAAACCCTAAACAGGTGGGCAAAAGTCAAGGGCCATCAGGCTAAGAAACAACTATCACTGCTCAAGCAGAGGGCGCCTCATCTCTAGTAGCAGCATCAACCTCTCTAGGCTCATCTCCATCGTCATCAGTATCGCCAGGAAGATCATACAAGGTCTCTCTCCTTCTCATCGAGACGTCGCAGTCCAAAATGTCAATCCACTCGCTAGAAGCTTTCCCACTTCGCCGTAGAAGTTTTCGGCAATGGTGAACCACTCTGTCAAAAATGATAGAAGACTTCTACAGCAAATCGGAGTGATACTTTGGAGAAGCTCTGTAAGCCTAAATCGAGTGGGACCTCTCATGAGCTAATGCGCCAGCTAAAGTGCGTAGAAAGATATTGCCCGTCTTCAATTTATGGTCGAGCTGGGCCTTCGCCCACTCAAACTCCTTCGATAACTCATACATCTTACCTTCATGATGAGCCACATCTTCTGTCAAGCTCTTCACTTTATCCCAAAGCTGACGATTCTTTGCCTCCGTCACCTATCCTCGATGGTTCGAATGCGACAAATTTGTACAAGTCTCAATCAAGTAAAGAGACAAAGCATGAAGAATGAAAATGCAAAGAAACACCGGATGGGGCTGATAAAGCTCCTATCGTATTGGTGTAACCTAAGCCAGAATCTGCATAGTCCCAATAGGACTGGATCCCCTCGCGACGGATCACTCTGCTGAAGAAGATAGCTCGAGGACCAATAGTCTCGGAAGCAGCAACCCCAGGCTCTATCCTGGGGCTGAGTCACTGAGTCTGCATGCATTCATGCATCGTTTCCACTCATGTGGGGATTGTTGCAAAAATCGGGTTTGGTTAAGCCAAAAGTCCAAGTGTGAAGACTCGTTAATTTTGGAAACTAGTGGTGTATTTATTTTCACAAAACCATTTAATGATGAGTGAGAAATCGATGCACAAATGGTACACTTGGAAAGATATATTTGTGGGAAAGGTAACCAACATATATGGAATGTTGGTAGATCGGTCAAATCCGGTGTTTGGTAAGTTGCTTGATTTTATCTGGTAAATAGGCAACTTTGACTCAAATCACCAATTTATGCTAACATGATTGAGTGCATCAAATCATTCCTAAACCGATTGAGGCCACAATTGGAAGGATTGACTTGGAACAAATCAATCAAAATAAGGAAGGATTTGATTGATGATTATGGACATAATTGAGTCCAAATCACTAGGGCTTTCCTTTGGAGGATCCCTTATATTTTTCCTATATATTGGAGCCCTTCCATTTAGTGGAAGTCGTGCAACATACACTCACAATCACAGAAAATTCATGCATACACATACATAGTCTGTCACTCAAAAATCTGCATCAGCACAGGGGTGTTACGTCAGGGTATTGACGTCACTCAGGCCTCACTTATCTCAGTTCACCGGGTAGAAGAATTTGTGGTGCTCCTATCCTATACCAAAGTCGTTGTATCTTGGGAGACTCGTTGCCTGCAACCGTGAGCATCGTGATGGGGCAACAAGAGTCTTAAAGAATTAGTTCACTCGCCTCGACTTGGTTTACTTCTTTCTTTTTCGATTTGTTTGTAATAGACGTTTGTTAGTTCGAATTATCCCCCGCTGTATCCCTCTGATTTTTATTGTATCCCAACATTTTAAGACTCTTGTTTGCAATTTGGACTGATGGCGTCTTCAAGCAACGCGATGACCACTGATTCTATAGGTGTCCCTGTGACAACACCTCCGACAACACCTGTTTCTGTAGTCCCTGCCTTTGGTGTGACGACACCTTCGGCCACACCTCTGCCAACACCTGCTCCTGTTTCGATGTCTGTGGGGGGTGTGACCACACCTTCTGTCACACCTCTATTTCCGTACGCTCCAGCGACTATGGGGAGTGTGACCACACCTCTTGTCACACCTCTGCTCGGGTATGCTCCAGTGTCTATGGGAGGTGTGACCACACCTTCTGACACACCCCAGTATTCTGATGTTCTAGCGAGTGTGGCCTTTGGTGTTACCACACCTGTGGCCTCACTTAAGGCTTCACATGTTTCTGCCTCTGCAGTTGGTGTTACGTCAATTTTGGCACCACCTTCGATCACACCTATTCCAGCAACTGTGGCTGCCCATGCCGAGAGGCCAAAAAGGTTTACCGGACTTAATATTAACCCATAGCAACAAAAGATGTTCTTTTATCTGACGACCTTAAGTTTGGTGAGGTTCCTTAAAGAGGACCCTCTTGTTGTTGCCCCACACGATACCAATATGGATCATAGGGTTGCCCTTGATGCATGGGGTCAAGGGGACTACTTGTGCAAGTATTACATCCTTAATGGGTTGGATAATGCGTTGTACAGTGTGTATACCTCGTTCAAATGTACTGCCAATGGACTGTGGATCTCGTTGGATAAAAGGTACAGAATGGAGGATACCGGCACCAAAAAGTTCATTGTCGGCAGGTTCTTGGACTATGTGATAGTTGACACTAAGACTGTTATGAGTCAACTCCATGAATTGTAATTGATTTTGCACAGCATCTATGCTGAGGGGATGCAGTTGTGTGAAACCTTTCAAGTAGCTGCAATTATTAAAAAGTTGCCGCCTAGTTGGAGGGATTTCAAAAATTATCTCAAGCATAAGAGAAAGCAAATAGGCTTGGAGGATTTGATTGTCAGATTGCGTATTGAAGAAGGCAATAGACAATCGAATTCCAAGCATGAAAAGACCTTGAAGGAAATTTGGTACAATAGGGCTTTAGACTCATAGCCTTGTACATTCTAAAAGGGGAAATTCCTTGGAAAGGGACGCCTTGAAAAGGGATTGTTCAAGATGAATGTAATGGATGTGCGCCGAACCAATGATGATTGTTTCTTCCTCTTATATGATTGAGTTGTGATTTATGGCATGTTAGACTTAACACATTTAACATGAATGCCATAAAGCAATTGGTGAATATGAAACTATTACCAAATATTAACTTGGACTCACAATATAAACGTGGGATTTTATGTTGTAATACTGCGATAACCAAACAGCTATCGACATGGCACAAAGTGCCAACTTGAGTTGTATGACATCTTGGGTGTCATAACACATAGCAAAACATGTCTATGAAGGCATGAGCCAATCTAAATGCCCTTGTGTGAGGCATATGATTTAGCGTCCCCTTGTGAGGGAGCCCAAGATTTGGTGAATGGATGCAACTGAGTCCTTTAGCCCTTCTGGCAAATTCTTTGGAATTTTGCCTAGGCAATTGGATTGTTTGTCAGTTGGCGATCCAATCACGGTTGAACTTGCGAGAAATAAAAATTGTTTAGTTGATAATTCTCAAAGTTGACATTGTTGCACAATGTGGGGTGGATGAGTTATGCCTCAATGTGGGGGTGTTTGGTAAATATAAATTTACCTCAGTCTTGACAAAGATTGACCCCCTAATGACTATGGAGTCAAAGAAATACAAGTTTATTTGAGAGGTATCCTTAGAAATGAGGATGTGGGTCAATTGGCATTAACAATGCTAGTTGATAGCTAACAGGGGTCACATGTGATTTCTCTTAAAGATGTGAATCCTTTAGTGTACTCTTGAGTGTTACAACATTGCACACATTGAGGTACCAAGAAAAGGTGTAGAAAAAAGCCTTAAAGGCTAACCTTATCAAGGTAGACCCTAACGGATTGTTGTACCCCAACTTGTTGGGAACATATACAACAATTAAATCATTGAATGAATAATGACAAGTTTGACAAATGATAAAGTCAAATGAATCTCTCTCTAAAAAGAGATAACATATTGAGAATAGTATGTAAGAGCTTAAGGTGTTATAAAGTCACATTGACATTGAAGGGCTTGAAAGTCCACCGGTGGCACTTATGTCAATTGAAGTGGTTACACATGCTCATAGACTATGTGCTCATATATGTAAAGAAATCGATCTCAATCTTGCGCGCAAATTTGATTGAAGTGGTGATCAATTGTAAAATGCTATAGGGAACTGGTGTAAAATCCACAACTTAAAGCATAGTTTTTAGTGGAAACTCAACCATGATGACTGGAGATTCCAAGAACTTGGTTCAATGGGAAAACTAAACTTTAAATTGTTCAGTCATTGCACTTGGTGCTTAGCTTTAAGCAAACCATATTCCCTAGAGAGCACAACCAAGTGATTGAACGTGTTGACTGTGGTGAGGTTAAGTCCTATGGACTTTTAATGATGTCCTATACCTAATAAGGTGGGGTGTTGCAGGGTACCTTTGATAGGCAAGGTCACCTATATAAGTGTGAGGATCGGCCGCCTCAATGAAACACTTATGAATCCTAAGTGTGATCCATGGCCAAAAAGGACACAACCAGAGAACTTCGAGATGAGCAGAGATGTTGTTGTGTAAATACTGTTGTCTTTGTATATTCGTAAGCGGAGTAGTTCAAGGCATCGTGTCCACTAAGCCGCGGATATATCCGATAGTATCTTACTAAGGAAGGTTCAAAGTCACAAGCTACCTATCCTGATGCAACAATGTTTCCTGGGGCTGAGTGATTGAGTCTGCATGCATTCATTCATTGTTTCCACTCATGTGGAGGATTATTGGAAAAATCGGTTTTGGTTAAGCCAAAAGTCCAAGTGTGGAGACTCGTTAATTTTAGAAACGAGTGGTGTATTTATTTTCACAAAACCATTAATTGGTGAGGAGAAATCGATGCACATATGGTACACTTGGAAAGATATATTTGTGGGAAAGGTAACCGACATATATGGAATGTTGGTAGATCGGTCAAATCCGGTGTTTGGTAAGTTGCTTGGTTTTTTCCGTTAAATAGGCAACTTTGACTCAAATTACCAATTTATGGTAACATGATTGAGTGCATCAAATCATTCCTAAACCGATTGAGGCCACAATTGGAAGGATTGATTTGGCACAAATCAATCAAAATAATGAAGGGTTTGATTGATGATTATGGACATAATTGAGTCCAAATCATTAGGGCTTCCTTTGGAGGATCCCTTGTGTTTTCCCTATATATTGGAGCCCCTCCATTCAATGGAAGTCATGCAACATACACTCACAATCACAGAAAATTCGTGCATACACATACATAGTCTGTCACTCAAAAATCTGCATCAACACAGGAGGTGTTATGTCAGGGTGTTGACGTCACTCAGGCCTCACTTATCTCAGTTCGTTGGGTAGAAGGATTTGTGGTGCTCCTATGCTTTACCAAAGTCATTGTATCTTGGGAGACTCATTGCCTACAACTGTGAGCATCGTGACGGGGCAACAAGAGTTGTAAAGAAAGAGTTCGCTCGCCTCGACTTGCTTTACTGCTTTCTTTTTCGCTTTGCTTGTAATAGACGTTTGTTAGTTCGAATTATCTCCCATTGTATCCCTCTGATTTTTAATGTATCCCAACAGCTCTACTACTCCCTCGCCATGAAAACGCAACTCTGAAGCAAGAGGAAGAATATCAAACTCCATGGTAAAAGGTGGAAATAGAATGACTGGACTAGAACTGAATGCTCGGTAACACCTCGACCTCCGAACGGTACGGAAGAAGTACAGGAATTCGGGATATGACTTAAAATATACAAAAACTCGAGAGAAGACGGGAAAAAATAAGAAGGAAAAGAGACCGAGGGCGCGTCCTCCCCGGCCTCAACCTTCGAGTGGTACAGAAAAAGTACCGAAATTTGGGATATGACTTGAAATATATGGAAACTTGGGAGAAGATGGGCAAAAAATGAGAAGGAAAATGGATCGCGGACTTGGGATACCCCCCGGGGGCGCGCCCTCTTCCGCCGGTGAGGGCGCCCGAGCATGCCCTTGTGGCCACCTGGGGAAGGTGCCAATGGGACGCCCTTACCTACTCCGCGTAGGCACCCCGGGGCGATCTCTACCGCCCATGGTGCTCTCATCTCTCTCTCCGCTTGACACACTCCACTCATCACTCCAACTCTCCATGGATTCTCACCTCAACTCTCACCTAACCTCTCACCTCAACTTTCAAGAAATTTCCTAAGTCTTCTACAAAGCAAACAATTTCAAAGTTGAAAGGTAGAGAGAGAAATGTTACCTTTGAAAGACATGGTCACAAGCTCTCCTTCCAAGTGTCCTTATACAAAAATGGTCAAAGATTCTCCAAAGGCAAGACAAGATATACAACAAGACAAGCCAGATATTTCTACACCTGATTAGCTCCCGCACTGCTTCATCCCTCCACAGCACCGGAGCTGGGAGGCTTATGTTAGGGACAACAATGGTATTTAATTAATTAATATATAATTTAATTTTTATATATATATCGTATTAATTGCCCAATGGGCTCTTAATAAATAAATCGGTCCAACGGTGTCCGGGACTGGCTCATAGGCCGATTTCTCCAACGCAGTCTGACCCATAGGCCAAATTCTCCTACACGGCCTATGAGGCCCATCTCCTAGGTATAAAAAGGTCCCTCCTATTATCTGTAAGTTAATTAATTCAAAATCCTCCTATGTATTTTAATTCAGTATTCATTTACTGTCTTATTCTCTCGTTCACTGTGCTGACTTGAGCATCGGAGGGGCCTCCCTGGGACAACCCTGAGGGCCCTCTAATGTTTGCGCGTGTATGTAGGAAAGTTCCCAGTCAAAGAATTTTTCAGCTCTCGGAGAAGAAGACGTGAAGACTTGCCCATTGGGAAGAGGATAGACGTGAAGTCTTCCCCCTTGGGAAGAGGATTTTGGTCAACTCCGTTGACTTGGAGTGATCTTCCCTAAACAGCAGCATCAAGTATCATCATTTATTTAAAAAACAATATCATTTGTACTCTGAAAAATATACATTTTCAAAGTAACAAAATTGATATGATTTTGAGAAATAAGTAATAGTTTTTCACTTAATATAATAATACTTTTCAATTCAACATTTAGAAATTTTTAGTTCAACATTTAATACTTTTCATCGTTGTTTTCAGTTGTCTTTTTCCTTTTCCTATTTTTCCTCTCTTTTTCTTCTTTTTGTCTTCTCCTCCTTTTTCCTTTGTTTTTCTTGTTCTTTTCCCTTCATTTTCATGGCAAAACCGAATTTCGAGAAGGTGAAAAACTTTCATATCTAAAACTTAAAATCTCCATTAATGGTAATTCAAACCTTAAAAACTTAGTGTTATTTTGGATTCTCGTGAGAGATGGGGATTCTGTTATTCTTAAATCCATTTTTGATGAATTCTTTAGCCTTCTCACAAAGTATATGTTGGGAAATTAATTTTTAGATTTTGATGAATGCCATGTAAAACTTAGAATAGAAAGTTGGCACCCCATTTTTGTTGTAAATTGCATTGTAATAGATAGGGTTGGTCGAGCTGAGTTAAGTCAGCTATGACTGAACATGCAAGAAGTCAACTGGAGACTAGAAGGAAGACTCCGCTGAGAGGCAGCTGAGTGTGGCGAAGAAGAGAAGACAGGACCTCGATCAAGGTGCGGTGAGATGCAGTGAGTGAAATGTCGATCAAGTCAACTCAAGATAGCCAAGTCTCAAGTTGAAGTGACAGATGAGTCATCCAATGATTGAAAGCTGACTCGAGGTCACCTGGGGAAGTCAAGGAATGCAGTCAAGTCGAGATAACTGAAAGAGATCCGTTGCACAAAAGTCAAGAAAATTACTTAAACAAGTAATACTTCCATACGGTCTTTCTTAAAGTGCTCAGTCCTAGAAGCGTGCAAAAGGAATAAACCAATGGGAAGCTCTGCACCTGTGTCAGAACTCTAAAAAGCTGAAGACTCATTCATACGAGGAAATGTCAATTCCAAGAACTGCAACAAGACAAGCCAACGACCACAAGTGTCTTTTGAAAATTAACCTATCTCTTCAACGGGCAAATTTTCAAAAGAACGCTATAAAAGGCTGAGGAATCTATTTGAGAAGGTGAACTTTGTGACCTGGAACTTTCAAGCTCGTATTCAAACTATAACCTACTCAAGACATTCAAGTTCAACCCTCAAGCCTACATTACGAAGGAAATCAATCCAACACTCACCTGTGAAGAAAAGACGACTTCAATCAGTTGAAGAGGAAACATTTGAAAAATCAAGGGGTCTACATTCCACGAAGGATTGTAGAAAGGTTCAAGGTCGAACCTGTCTCAAGTTTTTGGAGAGCTTCGTGATCAAATCCAAGAAGCTTGAGCAAGTGGGTTGTAGTAGCAAAGCAAAATTACCCTGTGAAGAAGCCGAGTTGTACGAGAAGCTAATCGTGTGACCAAGGCATCTCCGCATCGAGTCCCAAAGGATCAAGTCACCGTGTGATCTAGACTTGCATCTGGGTCGATAACCACTCGTATATTGATCAATACTTAGTGGATTCCTCCAGGAGTTGGGGAAGAGAGGAGTAGAAGAATTACCCCATCTTCGAACCTCTATAAAAATTTATTGTGTCATTTACATTTCAACACTTTAATTTCTGCATATTATTTCAATTTCTGCTTATAAATTTGCTATCCAATTGATAATCAACAAAGTGCTAAAACCAAGTATTAAAACAAACTTAAACCAAATTCAAGGGTGTTAAGTCTTCCGCTGAAAACATATCACAGTCAAGTTAAGTTTAGTCAAAACAAATGAGTTATTCTATCAACAAATTCGATGAAAGTCATGTTGAGTGGCTAACTCTGCTGGTTAACTAACTTAGATGTCCATCAAGAACTCAGCTGTGAAGTATTAACTCTGAATGTTTTAAAAGGACTAAAACGAAAAGTTTGTAAGGTTTATTCAACCCCCCTTCTAAACCTTACACTCACACCCCTTGGGACCTACAAGTGGTATCAGAGCGGTTGGTTCATTGAGCCTTCCGCACTGGTTACTGAACTAGATCTCCAATCTTTCAAAGCTTGCTTTAGCACTTGATCTTTCAAAAACTCTTTTACTCAGCAAATTTATTATCATGGAAGCAAATTTGACACGCATCCCTATGTTCACAATTGAAGAATTTGATGATTGGATAATTCGTATGCAGGCTCATCTATCAGCATTACACGATGAAATGTGGATAGTAATAGAAGATGGGCCACTGCAAATCTTAAAAGTGAACACAGCTGCAAGAAGGGTTGCTGCAGCTGAAGGATAAGAGGATGTTGCTCCAAGACCAGCTATGGTTGAAAAACCAAGAGCTGAATGGACAAATGATGACAGAAAAAGATACAACTTGGACAATGTGGCCAAGGACATTCTTTACAAAACTCTGGGCAAAGCCATGTTCAACAAAGTCAAATCGTGCAAGACTGCAAAAGAAATCTGGGATAAGCTAACCCTGATTTGTGAAGGCTCTGAGCAAATCAAGGAAAATAAACTATCTATTCTTTGTCTGAAAATTTGAAAATTTTAAGATGCTTGCGGAGAGAAACCTTGGATCAACTGGATGCTCGGTTCATAGAAATTACCAATGAGCTATCTGCACTTGGAAAAGAATATACACAGAAGGAAATGTGTATGAAGATTCTAAGAAGTCTCCCAGCTGAGTGGGAAATGAAAGTCATGGCCCTGAGACACTCCATGGACTTATCAAAAATATCCAACCATGAGCTATTCTCGGATCTCAAAGCCTACGAATTTGAGTGAGAAGAAAAGACCAAGAGGAGAGGCAATTGTGCCCAAAACAGCTGCTCTAATAGTTAAGGATGGTAAAAGAGCTGAGGTCAAGGAAGTCATTGACCAAGAGGAGATTGCCCTGATGGTTAAAAGGTTTAACAAATTCTTCAACAAGAATTACAAAAGAGGCAAAGGTGAATCCTCCGAAGACACTCGGCTCCCTCCAAGTCAAGGAAGATAGGCCACCAAGAACAGCATCAAAGGATTGAGTATCAAAGAGCTCACAATCCAAGGATGGAAAGAATCGATCAAAAGGTTGAAAATTTATCTTTGAACCGCAGTGAGCAACCTGGTCACTATGCTATTGATTGCCCATATCCTGTAGTCAACAAATACGAGGAATGAAGAGGAAAGAAAAGTCTTGAGAGAAAAGACAAGAGAAGAAAAAAAGGCAATGTTAGGCAATGCAGATTCTAGATCAGATACAAGTCAAAAGACACATCGGACTCGGAGAGTAGTGAAGGCGACTACTCAAGTGACTCAAGAAGAAGCCTTGATCTCCGTCTAATGGCCAAAGAACAAGACCAACCTGGCCAAGAAGATGAGGTACACTCTAACTCATCACACTCGGTTCTAGTGATAGTGATTGTGACACACACACTTCATCACCCACTAATCTTTATGATTCATTAGGCAAAATGATGAAAGATTTTGAACACATTAAATCCTCACACACACTACTAAATGAGGAAAACACCTAAAAGTCAAAACTCAAAACTCACGGTGACAAGAGCCGAGTACTCTAAGTCACATAGGCGATGAGAATAAAAGTTTAAAGGCCGAAAATGCTAAGCTAATAAAGCGAGAGATAGCTGCTAAAAAAGAGGGAAAATGACCTCAAAATGTGATTGCCTCATTCACTAAGGCATCGAAATCTTTGGATGATCTTATTATGAGCCAAAGAGAATGTGGAGATAAGACAGGCTTAGGATTTAATTCCTCTATGCCAAGTCAAGTTCCAAGAGTGATTTTGGAAAAAGGATCTTCAAGTAATGAACCATCTCAAAATCCAAAACTCCAAATGGTGCACACACATTCATTCCAAAGCACAACCACAAGCAAACCGGCCTTGGTTATAAAGGAAAAGGAAAACGACCCGAGTATGCTAAAAGGACAAAGAGAAGAAATCCAAATGAGTTCCTCAAAGAAACTCCAAATAGGAAGTACTCAGAAAAGAAGAAAGAGCTACCAAAAGCCCCGTAAGTTCTATGAAAAGAATACATATGATGGGAATGGTAGAAATTACCCAAGCCAAGTGATTGGAATAATGTGAACTATCAAAGAAGACCTATGGAATATAAGCCAAATGGCAAAGGCCTAGAACTCGGCAAGGGCCATTCCAAAGGCAAAAGAGCTATCATCGACACATATGCACCCAAGCACTATCCTCAAAGATATCACAACTACCCAAACAAAGCAATTGCTAAAACACATACACAGGCATACTGACAAAAGAGACAGATGTATGAACCTAAAACCCCCAAGCAATTTGCCAAAGTTAATTATGATTATGGCACTAATAGATGGAAACCTCTTAGAGTCAAATCATTTGGCTATAAGTTGGTTGGATCATCTTACAATACTAACCCCTCAGGACCCAGACAAATATGGGTATCTAAAACCTAATTTCCTTGATTGCGGTTCAAGGAGCGGTGAGTGCCAAGGAACCTGTACATGGGTAGTGGTCATTCCCGGACACATGACAGAAACAAGAAAAATCTGTCAAAATGTAAGGAAGTTAGAGGTGCAAGAGTCATATTTGGAGGGAATGAAGCTCCAGGAGAAATAAGAGGCATTGGATCCATCAAGAAAAATGGATTAAAAATTACAGATATTGCATATGTTGAAGGCCTCAATTTTAACTTACTAAGCATAAGTCAACTCTGTGACAAGGGCTATAATGTTGGATTCAATATGGGAGTGTGCCAAATCAAGAACACTTAATCTAATGAAGTAGTGTTGCAAGGATGCGATAAAAGAACATGTATGTGGTAGATTGGTCAATCGCAACACCAAGCACTTGTCTACTAGCAAAGAGCACAAATGAATCAAGTTGGTCATGGCACAAGAAGGTTTAGTCACCCGAACTTCAAAACAATTAACAAGCTTGCAAGGAGCAATCTTGTGGAAGGACTTCGGACTCGATACAAGAAGGAAAGTGTATGTGATGCATGCGGATGGGAAAGCGGATCAAATCATCATTCAAGGAAAATACATGTCCATCTTCAACAAGAATATTGCACCGCTACATATGGATCTATTTGGTCCAGTTGAACCAAACAAACATAAGCGGAAAGAAATACACCTTGGTGGTAGTAGATGATTACTCAAGATACACATGGACAATTTTCATGTGTAAGAAGAAAGAAACCATGCAGAAACTACCACAGCTGATGAAGAGAATCCAAAATGAGAAGAGTCAAACCATTATCAAAATTAGATCGATGAGGAACCGAGTTTGTCAATGGAATAATAACTCAATATTGTATTGAAAATGGTATTGCTCATGAACTATCTCTGCAAAAGGACTCCACAAGAGAATGGAGTTGCGAAAGAAGGAACAGAACTCTCAAAGAAGCGGCCAAGAGAACCATGTTAGTCAAGGCGGGTTGCCTAAAAGATTTTGGGGTCAAGAATAAACACAAAGATGCTATACTCAAAATAGATGCATGATAAACAGACAGCTGACAAGAACTCCCTATGAGATTTGGACAGGGAGAAAGCCAAATGTTGCATATTTTAGAATATTTGGATGCAAATGCTTCATCCACAACAATGGCAAAGATAATTTAAAGGCTTTTGATGCTAAAGTTGATGAAGGTATCTTCTTAGGATACTCAGCTGAAAGCAAAGCCTACAGAGTGCTCAACAAGAGAACAATGGTTACAGAAGAATCCATTCATGTGGTGTTTGATGAACCCAACGTAAATGGAGAAGACATTGAAGAGTCACCGATAAGTCAATCACCCAACCATGCGAAGAGTCCCTATGTTGAAGTTTGGAAGTGGAATTATAAACCCAGATGAAGATGAGATAGATGAATCTCAAAGTCATCTGGGAAATATGCAGCTAAGTGATGATGAGAGAGCTGATCAAAATAACACAGCTGCAAGACGACTGAATCCAGCTAACTTACTCCAACCTGGTGTAAGGTGGCTGAGAGACCATTCACCAGAACTAATCATTGGAGATGTAAAAGAAGGTGTGAAAACTAGATCCAGAACTCAACAAGAAGCAATGTTCAATTGTTTCATCTCACAAATAGAGCCAAAAGATGTGTCACAAGCTTTGTATGACACACATTGGATTCAAACCATGCAAGAAGAGCTGAATCGGTTTGAAAGGAACAAAGTGTGGGTATTGGTTCAAAGACCTACCCATCAAAATGTTATTGGCACTAAATGGGTGTTCAGAAACAAGATGAATGAGGAAGGGTATGTGGTAAGAAACAAAGCAAGATTGGTAGCCAAAAGGTATTGCCAAGAAGAAGGAATAGATTTTGATGAAACTTTTGCTCCTGTAGCAAGATTGGAAGCCATAAGGATGTTTCTTGCCTATGCTGCTCACAAGAACTTCACCGTATATCAAATGGATGTAAAGAGTGCATTCCTTAATGGGTTATTGGAGGAAAAAGTGTATGTTGAACAACCTCCAGGATTTGAGCAGAAGACTCTTGGAGATAAAGTATACAAACTCAAGAAAGCTTTATATGGATTGAAACAGGCACCAAGAGCATGGTATGATACATTATCACAATTCCCGATCGAGAACGGATTTACAAAAGGCAAAGTGGATAGAACACTCTTGAGAATTCAAGATGGGAAGAGTATACTTTGCTTGTTCAAATATATGTGGATGGCATCATCTTTGGATCCACAAACAAAGAGTCATGTGATAAATTCTCAAATCTTATGCAAAGCAAATTTGAAATGAGCATGATGGGAGAGTCGACATTCTTCCTAGGACTTCAAGTAAAACAACAAGGATGGAACCTTCATAAGTCGGACAAAGTACACGGAGATTTAATGAAGAAGTTTGGTATGGAAGAGAAATCTTCGTGAAAATACCAATGAATACATCACCAAAATGGATATGGATGCGGATGGCAAGCACGGATCAAACAAGATACTGAGCACTTATTGGATCATTGCTCTATCTCACAAAGAAGCGGGCGGACATCACCTTTGTTGTAGGTGTATGTGCAAGATTTCAATCTGCCAAAAGAAAGCCACATGATCGCACCGAAAAGAATCTTGAGATATTTGAAAGGAAGCGAAGAAGTTGGCTTATGGTATCCTAAGGAAGGTGGATTCAAGCTAATTGGTTACTCGGACTGACTATGATGGATGCAGAGTTGACAGAAAAGTACCTCGTGTACATATCAAATGCTTGGAAATAGATTAATTTCTGGTTTAACAAGAAGCAAAATTCAATTGCAACCTCCACAAAAGGGAATACATAGGCTGCGGGCAAAACAGTGCCCAAGTCTTATGGATGAGACAGCAGTTGAGAGACTATGAAGTTGAAGAAAAGGAAATTCCAATTATGTGTGACAACACAAGTGAAATTGCAATTACCCAAAATCCTGTGCTGCACTCAAGAACAAAGCACATTGATGTCAGATATCACTTCATAAGAGATCATGTTGAAAAGAAGGACATCACCTTGGAATATATCTCAATTGATAAGCAGTTAGCTGATATATTCACAAAACCATTATGTGAATCAAGGTTTGAAGAACTCAAGCATGAATTAGGGTTAATTGAGCTGAGTTGACACTCAGAAGACTCAAAGAAAAGAGATGGAACATGAAAAGATGAAAAAGAGCTGAACTCTTGAATCAGCTAAGTGAATCAGCCGTATCGGAGAATCAGCTGCATCGAGTTAGCTGACAGCTGAGTGCTTATGAGCAAAGAGAGAAGAGTTAAATTAGCTAAGGAATAAGCTGAGTCATTTATGAGCAAAGTGACAAAAACGCAGTCGTTTTTACTAAGCGGGGATGTTTTTAAGAATGACGTCAGCATAATTATAACGTGTACAGTCAAAAGTTGCATACCAAGCTTATGATTAGATATAAATGCTGCCGCATTAAATGCAAGAAACTAAATGTTAATCGGCGTGCAAAATCTGAGCCGTTGATCTTGATCAAATTTCAAAAACCACCCGCACGTCCTTTCATAACCCATACATATACCATTTCGTCTGATTTTCTCTCACTTTACCAAAACTGTTCATCTCTCTCAAGCAAAGAAAGCATTTTTACTCTCAAAACCCTACAAATCTTCAAACCTTATCTTCAAAGTTTCATTCGGTGAATCTTCGAGAAATGGCATCTACTTACGACTTTGTCAAGTTGGGAAAGCAAATCCACACGGGATCTACTATGGACTTCGAAGGCATGATCAAACAAGGGTCAGACGAAACCCTTGTGAAGAAAATAGCAGAGAAGTTGGAAAAATCAGGACTAAAACCCTTTTTGTCGATGGAGTTTCAAATGACCTATGTGGAGGAGATCGCACGATTCTATGTGAACGCCCGGTTCACAATGAGGGCATCAAGTCCTCTGTTCACGGGAAAGATTTCACCATCATCGCCAAGGATCCGCGGAAACCATTAAATTCGTTGCCGGAAGGAGTGCGAGAGATTTATGAAGGCGATGTTAACCTGGCCGCTGCTTGGAAGGAAGTGGCCAAACCTGACTATGCTGCGAAGGTTGTCTACACAACAGAGAAGAAGTTGTTGAAGGAAGATTACCACAAATTGATGGACATTGTTGCAAAGTGTGTGGACATCAAATTTGGAAGCTTTAATCGGCTATCAAAACCAAGCCGATCGTGATGGGCTGCGATCATGGAGGAGAAGAAAATGTAAACTCCGAGTTTGTTTGTATCAAAGCAGACTCTGCTAGAATATTGGGAATAAATCCTTCAAGGAGGATGATTTGTTTGGAGGTTCCCCGGGTACGACCGGTGATTGGCCGGATGATGGAAGTTAAAAGAGTCCCTCTTCGACATGGAAAGGCGTTCCATGTTAACAAAAAGATATTCCGATCAAATCTCTCCCGAGCACGGAGAGAGAGCTTATGCCAAGAGAGCGGACACAAGTGAGGGGAATCACCGACCCTGAAGAAACAAATGTCTCCTCCTCTCAAGAAGAAGAGCGCCCCTGCAGACTTCAAAGAAGATCACGCCCCTGCGAAGAAAAAAAAAATCGCACTTTTGCCCCACGCAGTAGTGTCTCCCCCCGCAATGGAGAAGGAACCATTAATCCCTTCTCCAGTGATTAAAAAGAAGAGGATCACAACAAGAAAGGCAAACCTCTTTAAGACAATCTGCGAAGGCATTTACCTTCGACGAACCAGAGGAAGTGGAACCAGATATTCCTTTGGTGAAAACCAAAAGAAGAAGAAGACTTTTCAAGTGATCAGAGCTTGAGAAAACGGCTGAGTCTGCCACTCAGCTGGAACAGATCGCGGAGACAACTGGAGAAGTAGAGTCTCCTAAAATTATTGATGAAATAGCCAAGTCTGCTGAAGACAATCAGCAGAGGCAAATTGAAGACACAGCTGTAGTCAGAACATCTGAGACACAAGAAGTAGCTGAAAAAGCAAAATCTCCTGTTGACAGGGTTGTATCCCCTCCTGTAACAGACACTGCTGAGGGTGTGAAGCACCAAAGTTTGCTACCTTCAATCCCTGAGAACGAGGGACAGCAGGGAGAAGATGATAAAGATGATGATGATGTGATGATCCTATCCCCACCATATCCGACATCCAAAATCGCCTGCGAGAATGGAGGAAGTGGAAGCTTGAGTCGATCCAGGAACGATTCCAAAGACCGGAGTTTATTGAAGAAGAAGACGAACTGTTGAACTTTCTCGGATTGACCACTGTGGTCCAAGCACTGGATGAAGAAAACTGCACAGATATCTTGCAGATCTTCAAAGACAAGGAGAAGCAGAGATCGGCGTAGAAAAGTCAAGCTCGTGAAAAGGCGATTTGTCCCTTTTGGAACCATTGATCATACACATCCTCATCTTGACATTCTCTCTCGGGAGTGATGAGGATCTGGACCCCCTGCCGCTTTGCTCTGAAAGAATTGGAGATGCAGCAAGCCATGCGGGAATCTAGGGTCCTACATGAGCAACGGTTATTGGAAGGACCAGGGAGTCTTCCACATCATAGCCGAGATTGATCCGATGGGAGTGGTGCGAAGATATTGCCATCAAGAGTTCTCTTGCCGCCACCACTTCCCCGCTCACTCGAAAGAAGGTGTTAAGGAAATGGCGATGAAACTAGGATTGTGGGGACCCCGGTCACGAGCCAACCCCTAATGAAGGTATCTTACCACCGCCCCAACGGCTGAATACTCAAAGGGAATGAGTATGGAGTCCGAGACGAGTGACCCCATTCAAGTCACTCACCGGGTGTGCCACCGAGGGGAAACTCCCTCCACTGCGGCAAGGTCGGAGGATCTTTGCAGGTGACTCCACAACGAATCTTGGAGGCGAAGTGGAGAAGGAACAACTAATGGATACACAAAGCAAGTTGTCACCGACGAGGCTCGATGATTAAGACTGTCTCACCAATCGCGCCATTGCTCTACAAAGCAATGACGCCGCTGATGCGGTCGAGGCACGAGAAGGAACGCCGGGAGTTAACACTGGGCAATGAAAGTGCAATCCACGGAGTTGAGACTCCAATGGATGCCACCTCGAAGACCCCAAGACAAATGATCTTGTCGAAGGGATCGGCCAAGCCTCGCTGCATTGAGACTGCGCAGGAGGTAATGAAGGCCAACGGGAGGTTGAGACTTCCCGGGGTAAAGAGACGGAAGCATAGAACATCCCTCCTACTATCATTGATCCATCTGAAAAGGAGATAAGTGCTCTTCACGATTCCCAAGACAATCCGATGTAACCTTTCTGCGGGATCCGAAGGTGAAGACGGAGCTAAGTCATCCCCTATTGCCGATCCAAAAGACTCAGCTGAGGATGTTCTCCCAATCACGAGTAAGACCGACCTTAAGGCTACTCGCCAAACCTTTAATTTTGATGATGATCCACACATGTAAATCTCATCATCGTGTGATGACGCTACTGATACGGCCGAGGACCAGTTAACTCACATGGAAAAACCAGTTGAGACCGATGAAGCTGTTGAGGCAGTGAGGCTCGGCCACCACCACCGGGTCAAAACCCCAACACCACGGTGACACACGATCAATCAAAGCTACCTAAGCCAGGCTAGCGAGAATCGACGAACTGGCACAACAGATACCATCGTTCCAAAGAGATTTCGACTTTGACGCTTGGCCGCCACCGAGACAGAGTGACAAACCGAGGTTCGAGAAGTTTTCAAGGCCATATTTGCAGAGATAGAGAAGATGGAGAGACACCAGGCCTCGCTGGACATGAGGCTGGATAATCGAGACGCAAATCTTACTACCGATCTACGTGGAATAATTGTCAGGATCCGGGAATGATGGCAACAACAACAGACAATACGTGTAGAACAAGTTCGATACTTCAGAACTTTGTTCAATAAATTACTAGTCTGGCGGGCTGAGAATGCTGATATGAAGACAAGAATGCAAGAAAACATCGATCGAATGCATGAATCTCACAACACAGAGATGCAGCTGCTGCGTGAATTTCATAAGAAAGAGCTTCTGCGCGTAGAGGAGAACATGGAGAAGAAATTCAGCCTCCTCATGGCTGAAATGAAGCTGGTGACAGCTGAATCCAACGCCACTCGCTCTGAATTCCGTGCAGCATACTCCGTAGCATATTCGAAGCATAACTCAGCTATCAGCCGCTTAGACTTCATGATTGCCAACTTGTTTCCAGGGGTTCCTCTCTCTTTTGGTGATGCCAAAAAGGGGGAAGAGGAATACATAAAGGCGATGAAAGGTTCCGGAGCTAAGAAGAAGGATGCAGCTGTGAAGGAGAAGACAGCTGAAGAACTAAGAAGAGAGAAGAAGGGAAAATCTGTTGAGGGGGAAGATTCTGACACGAATAATTAAACAGGTCGGGTCCGGGTCGGCCGTTTCTGACACGCCAACCTGCGAACCCGGACCCACGAACCCGGAGCCAACCCGAATTGACACCCCTACTTTCATCACCCTCCCATGGAGGATGAAAGAAAAAGAGAGGATAGTATTTTAAAAGATTATTTATTTAATTAACATTAAACTAGCTCCATTTACATAAAAATTGAATACTTACACACATAACATATCCAATCCATTACAACACAAATACTGCCACTTCCTAGTGTTCAAGAACAATGCTGAGTATGTAAAGAGAATCGAAGAAGAAAATAGAAGATAAACTTAGCTGTAGGAAGAAAGACAAGAAAGAAAAAGAAGAGATGAAGCTGCCAGAAAAGCATATGAGAAAAAGAAAGTAGCTGAAGAAGAGAAGAAGAGAAATAGATCAGAAGAAGACAGAGCTGATGAGGAAAGAAGGAGGCAGCGAAGGAGATGAAGTGTTGTTGTCCACCCCTTCATGTATCTTACTATGTAAATACATCCTTATGTAAGTCCTCTGTACATCGAATAAAATTGTATAATTTCTATACTTGCGTAGATATAGAATAGCATGGTTACATTAAACTCTATTTAAGCTCTGATACACCCTGTAAACAGTTGTGTAAAGAACAAGAATGTTATGATCAATAAAAGATTGATTCTACGCATACATTCTGTGATTCTACATTGTTTGTACGTATCTTTGCTGTTTAATTATTGTATGAACATTTTAAGTTTTGGCATCATCAAAAAGGGGGAAATTGTTGGGAAATTAATTTTTAGATTTTGATGAATGCCATGTAAAACTTAGAATAGAAAGTTGGCACCCCATTTTTGTTGTAAATTGCATTGTAATAGATAGGGGGGTCAAGTGAGTTAAGTCGACTATGCCGAACATGCAAGAAGTCAAATCGGAGACTAGAAGAAGACTCACGTGAGAGCGGTGAGTGTGGCGAAGAAGAGAAGATAGGAACTCGACTGAAGGTGCAGCTGAGATGCAGCTGAGTGAAATGTCAGTCAACTCAACTCAAGATAGCCAAGTCTCAAGTTGAAGTGACAGATGAGTCATCCAATGATTGAAAGCTGACTCAAGGTCACCTGGGGAAGTCAAGGAAATGCAGTCAAGTCGAGATAACTGAAAGAGATCCGTTGCACAGAAGTTAAGAAAATTACTTAAACAAGTAATACTTCCATCTTGTCTTTCTTAAAGTGCTCGATCCCGAAGCGTGCAAAAGGAATAAACCGGTGAGAAGCTCGCACTGCGTGTGTCGAACTCAAAAGTCAAGACTCATTCATACGAGGAAATGTCAATTCCAAGAACGCAACAAGACAAGCCAACGACCAGAAGTGTCTTTTGAAAATTAACATATCTCTTCAACGGGTAAATTTTCAAAAGAACACTATAAAAGGCCGAGGAATCTATTTGAGAAGGTGAACTTTGTGACTGGAACTTTCAAGCTCTTATTCAAACTATAACCTACTCAAGACATTCAAGTTCAACCCTCAAGCCTACATTACGAAGGAAATCAATCCAACACTCACCTGTGAAGGAAAGACGACTTCAATCAGTTGAAGAGGAAACATTTGAAAAATCAAGGGGTCTACATTCCACGAAGGATTGTAGAAAGGTTCAAGGTCGAACCAGTCTCAAGTTTTTGGAGGGCTTCTTGATCAAATCCAAGAAGCTTGAGCAAGTGGGCTGTAGTAGCAAGGCAGTTGCCCTGTGAAGAAGCTGAGTTGTACGAGAAGCCAGCTGTGTGACCAAGGCATCTCCAGACTGATTCCCAAAGGATTAAGTCAGTTGTGTGATCAAGACTTGCATCTGGACTGATAACCACTCTGTATATTGATCAATACTTAGTGGATTCCTCCAGGAGTTGGAGAAGAGAGGAGTAGAAGAATTACCCCATCTTCGAACCTCTATAAAAATTTATTGTGTCATTTACATTTCAGCACTTTAATTTCTGCATATTATTTCAATATCTGTTGATAAATTTGCTATCCAATTAACAAAGTGCTAAAACCAAGTATTAAAACAAACTTAAACCAAATTCAAGGGTGTTAAGTCTTCCGCTGAAAACATATCACAGTCAAGTTAAGTTTTAGTCAAAACATGAGTTATTCTATCAACAAATCGATCAGTCCGTTGAGTGGCTAACTCTGCTTTGATTAACTAACTTAGCATCCATCAAGGACTCTCTTTGTGAAGTATTAACTCTGAACGTTTTAAAAGGACTAAAATGAAAAGTTGGTAAGGTTTATTCAACCCCCCTTCTAAACCTTACACTCACACCCCTTGGGACCTACAGTATAACTTCAATAAAAATGATTATATTGTGCAATCATGCCATAGTCAAGGGAACCATTGGATCAAACGTAGCAAAAGCAATTAAATAAACGTTTGTTGAGCTCTCAAGCGCAAGTTACACCGAGTGAGCAGAGAGGCGAAGTGTTTTTGGAATTTCCACAGCAGTCTATGCAGGTTTTACTAGTTAAATAGAGAATACGTAGATTATGTTTCCTTTTTTTTGGTTGGATCGGGTTTGGCCTTTAGGTTTAGGTATGGGGCTCCGTCACACAGGTTTTGACTCGTGGGACGGTCTTACATGAGACTCTCTATAATTTTTATTATTACTTTTCATTCAATTCACTATAATAAACTCGCGGAATAGTGACAGAAATTATCGACAGACATTATGCCATCAGAATTTTCGACACATACCCGACAATTTATCGTGAAATTTTATTTATAAACTATTTAATATCGACGGACTTTGACCCGACACTATTTTGGCAAGTTATGTCTACTCTTATGGTTGCTTGTGTAGATCTGCATTATGAAGATGGTCTGGTAGAAGGGGTCATCTAAAATGAAAGGGTGGCGTTTTAGTCTTAGTAGAACTGAATGTAGTAGGTCATTGGATGTGAGGTGATCTAGAGTGACCTATTCGGGCCAAGCAACATACCTGCCCATGGGTAAGACCTGAGATGCATTTATTGGAGATGACACCTTATAATATGATATAAAGTATAAAGGTAAGAAGACCTGACACACATTTAATGGGAGTACAACAGATGATAAGACATAAAGGTGAATAGAAGGTCTACCAAGGAATATATTTAATGCAAAAGACAATCTTTGACGCTATCATTAAAGAAGTTGGATTTGAGGTTTATAAGGAGGTGAGTCAGAATAGGTGGACCTGCCAAGAAGTAAGTATTTGCAGGATTGACCTGCCAAAAGAGTAAGTATTTACAGGGCTGACCTGCCAAGAAGTAACTTCGTGATGGAAACACTTGTACGAAAATAATTGTGATGGGTAGTGAGAAGTGACAACAGCTGAACCAACCAGATGAGGACATGTGTTAGGGATATAGTTGAGGATAAAGGGCAAGAAATAAGTATAAATGGGGTTCACTCATTTTAACCCTAAAAGAAAGAGATACTTATATAATGCAAGTAGAAATCCTAACCCTAAAATGACTAAAAGTAAATAAGGAAAATTACCTATTCTAATAATATAATATTATATTTAACACTCATTTTGTTCAGGGGTTTTCTTTTCTTAGAAGACTTTGTTCTCTTAGTAGTGCTATTATCCCCCTGCGAAGCTAAAGTGATGGTGTTATCATCTTTAGCGGAATTTTGGTAAGGGGGTGCATTATTATTATTTTGAGGAGTTGGACCACCACTCAGCATGTCCTGAATGACATAAGCAAACCCTTCAGTTTTTGACTAGTGGCATGGTCTTTATTGAAAACCTCGCACCAGTCATTGTAGTATGGCAAGGATTTGTATCGCATTCCACGAGCATTGGCATCAATATGTCATGAAAAAAATGCTAATCCTATTAAATAAAAGCACAAAATTCTGAATATTGAGGCCCATAAGTTAAATATAATTTACACTTTGAAAGCTAAGTGTGAAGAATAACGGAATTACCTTAACATATTCATTCCAAACTTCATCATTTTTTTCAGATAAAATGTTGGCAGAATCATTTCACCCAAGACCAGACTTGGACCAATATGTTCTTAAAAGAACCATAGTTGTTTTTTTCCCCGCAGTTATTTTGGAGTTAATATGAGGTTCAACCTTAAGGTTACACATGGGAAATGCTTGAACCATTGATTGTTCAAGAAGTCCTAGATATCCAGCTTTGAATCCATTATCACATTTCAACCTCTAACAACCAGCTCTTTTAGAGCATGCAATAACTCATTTCTCCTATGTACTTCAAGCACGTCTTGGAGCATGTGTTTTCTTTGAGGTGCATTTCTGCCAACATTGGGTTAGGGCTACATTGAACCTTGTAATAAAGACAAAATAAACCAATTTTTGTTGACACAAGTACCATACACAAAGTAAGAAATAATGCCAAATTGGGTGTTCTGTACTAGCTGATCCAAACATGAAATTGGATGACAGAAGTTACACATTCATGCTCTCTATTATACATGCTTTTGCAGAAAAGATATATTACGATCAAGATAGGTGAACACCAACTATTACTAAATACAACTATCTATTTATATCGGTTTAAATAATATTATAATACATTAAACTAAGAATAAAATAATAAACGCATGCAATGAAGATTTATGTCCAGATAACATAATATAAAGGCACACTTTCAAACCTATTAACTGGCATGTCACTCATTTTACATGAATTGTGCAAAATTATATTTCCAAAATGTCCACTTCTGTGACGATTCAACCTCCTGAGCAGAGCTATCATCACCAAGTGATTTTTTCAGAATGATCATCCAACACTTCATTCTTCATTGGATCCATTGACATTGTCGTACGAATAATGTTGCATATGGAGTAAGCAACATGTCATTATAATGCGGTTTTGAATTTTAGTAGGATAATATGAAAATTCCGAAGAATGACCCATCACGATTTAAGTAACCCAACTCCCTTATGACATTCCTTGCTTTGGCATGTCGGAGGTTGAACAATTCACTAAAATTTTGAGGAGCACCACACCCGACACCCCATTCATCCAAGTGATCACTTCTGTAAGGTGCTAAAAATCCTGGTCCGTTTGTGTAACCACAATCACATATTTAGTACTTACTTGAAACAAAATTACAAGTTCACCTTAATATAGACTATAATTGGATCCCCGAATGCAATTGGTTTATAGTCATTTGCATTTACAAATGATACGTGTTCAATTAAGTTATTTCTTACCAATAGAGGTTTGCAGACCATTGGGTCTACCTACTGCATCGCGTAATACACGACAACCCACAACAAAACCCTTCCAACCACTTAATATGTAAATGAAATTCATGTTTGGGTCACATATGCCCAGAACATTCACAATAATTTCTCTTTTTTGTTCCTATATCGAGCCTTCTTATTCAGTGGAACTCTCATTTTTATGATAGTGTCATCTAATGCACCAAGACAACCCTTGTATTAAAAAATAGGTTAAGAATATTGTAATAGAAGTTACAGCATAACATTAGCTCAATACAAGTAGAGGAAATTACACTAAACCCCATCTGCTATTCATATTTGCTATATTTTAATATATAAACTATTTGTTATTACACTTTACCATATGAACTATATAAATTTTTGCACTTCCTCTATATGGACAAATTTATCCCTAAAGTGTTGTTTTTCATAGAATAATGATAATAGTTCATTATGATTATATCAGACTCATCATGCATTCGGTATAAAAAAATTAAAGATCCCTCAAGTTTGTACCATATTTCAATGGAATTGGGTATTCCTAACCGACTTTTAGGTTGTTCCTTATAGCCCAACCACATACAGTTTTAGCTCTTACATCTAACCTTAATAGGTATCGCGGTGGTTAAAAAAGAAAAAAATTGCAGTGATTTTTTTTCCACAGCTCACTTTAGACATTATCGATGAATTGTCATCCACAGGATTTGGGTTCACAAGCATTATACTATGTAGCTTTAGCAATACCTTTAGAACAACATTGAAGTGTATGCTAACAGTGTATCCTGATATCTTGAAATCAAACTTAACAACCCAATTCATTTTATGGTGTGGTAACACACTCAAGAAAATGACAACTTGTTCACTAATTTGAACATGCCTTATTCGAGCTAAGCCCCCAATATTTTCTAAAAGAAAATACAATCTACCAAAAATATTTCTACTAATTCTTAATTGTTAATGCAATTTTGATCACTAACATTTATGAGTTCACGCATGTGATCAATTTGATGTGGTACCCGATCAATCATCCTATATCGTGTTTGCGTGTGACTATTGGTTGATTTCGTGCATGTCATAAATGGAAACATTGATATGTATAAACAAACATGAAGAATTTTTTGATCGAGCTTATTTTTCCTTCTAGCACAACCATCCAATTTTCTTCGTCTGCATCCATCTATTTTGTTCAAAATAGATTAATAAAAACTTACATAAGTATTGTTTTTGAAACGTTGGTCTTGTTATTACCAATAACAAAAGAAAAAATACTCAATATTTGTGTGTTTGCCATTACGATTACACAAAAAACTCTAAACTGATGCATATATAATCAGAAGGTGAACAAAACTCTGGTGGTTTACTATTTATTATTATCACCCATGGTGCTCCTTCACAAAATTCCACAATCCATCGGCCAATCAAGTTGCCATGAAAAGATTGAACAAATTTTAGAATCAATTTTTAATTGAACATCGTCACATAGAATAATTTTATTCAAACCGCAGGTTACTATTTGGATTGAATATTTTTTTGGAAATGTTTTGTTGAGTTATTTATCGATATCTTACCAAAAATTTTGTCCAGTATTGTATCATCAAAAATATAATGGAATATGTATTACAATAATTTCTCTACATGAGGTCGAAATTAAACTATGAGATACTTACAACGAGCTTGAATTGTAATTTAAAGGGTCATTTGCACTGAACACAATTTGATTCTTCATGGAAAAAATAAGAAAAATTAAAGAAAAAGTAAATTAGAACAACAAAATAGGGAAAATGAGTTACTCGATTCATAATGAACAAGGGATAGGAAGACAAAGCAAATTTTGTTTAGGAGCTTCTTTTACACGACCCACAAATCCGAAACCTTAATAGACATTTTCCACACCAACAAATTGGTTTTAAAGCTTGCCAATGCTCGGAACTGCAATTGGAAATGATTGTCCAAAATCGAAGTGCATTCTATATGACTAATGAAATGAGAATATGAAGAATCGAGACAAAAATCAGATAAATCCACCTGAATAAGGGCTAAATGGCGTTGAGATGGCTACTTTTTTTTAGAACCTTTTGTACGGGTATGAACCTCTAAAACTTTTGTCATTTGAGGGTAAAATGGAAATGTTAGGCCATTTTCAAGGGGCATATAGGAAACTTCACTTTAGTTGGAAAAGACCCAGAAAGGAAGATTAAATTATTGGAAGGAGTATCAGACTATTAGTCTTGCAATTAGACGCATGTCTTCCTTGTGTTGGGTTGGTATCTTTCATACCAAACAAAAGAATAAACAAGATAAATTGCTACAATCATGGGTTATCTAACAACCAAAAAATGGCCTAGAAATATAAGTTTTCATAGTAGAGATAACAATTTCCTCCAAACCCATTAGAGGACCCTTTAACCAACCCGAACAGAGGAGGGTATGGGGGGTATTTGGAACCCGATCAAATAAATAGTTGCGTGGATATGGGGATTTTTGGGTTCGGGTATGGAGGCGGGTTTGGGAACATTTACCCATACCTTAACCGATACCCTATTAAATGATATTATATAATATATATTTATTTATACATATTTATTTATTTATATTAAAAAAAGGTTTTTTTCTTAAATCTCAACCAAAATTCAATAACCCATATATTTTTTTTAGTATTTTGTTATTTTTTTTATAATGTTTAGTTCACTAATTCCTTTCTTTATTCTTTTTCTTATTGTTGTCCTAATAATTTAGTAAATATTCATTGCTTAATTGAAATAACTCAAATTTGAAAAAAAATAAAATTGCAAATGGTAATAAAGTATTGGGTAGGGTATGAATATCCGATCCTCCGATGGTATGAGGATGAAAATGAAAATTGAATAACTAATGGAGATGAGAATGAAGATGAATATAATAAATTGGTATGGAGATGAAGGATATAAAAATATTGTAATGGGTCAAAATAACCACTTCTATAACGAAAAAATAAAAACTAGCCATCTTTTGAAAACAAATATTTTTAGCCATTTTGACATAATAATAGATATTCATACCCTTATAGAATGTTTGTTTGATATTTGGTCTATTTCTCTCTCTTTCACTTTTCTCTTTTTATATCCTCTTATTCTATCATTCAAACTTTTTACAAAATTTGAATCTTTATTTTTCATTTTTGTATATACAATATTAGTGTTGAATAGTAGATATCGGAAAGAGGATTAATTTGATATATTATAAATGCAAAATGGATTTGAAACGAAAAAATAATGTGAATTCAAAGTTTATTGGAGAAAACAAAATAACTGGGTTGTGCGAGTAGACTAAAATAGATAGAGTTAAATGTAACTGGATATCCTGTAATTGGATATCCAGTTACATAACTCGATATCCAGTTAGGATTACTCGATATCCAGTTAGGATTACTGGATATCGAGTTAGTTCAACATAGATTCTTTTTTTAATCTTTTACTAGGCTCTGGTAAAACCAGCGATATCTCGATATCCATTTATGTAACTCGATATCGATTTGTGTAATTGAATATCGAGTTGCATAATTGAAACCCTCGTCGTCATCTTCATTCACCCTAATCACCATTAAGGAAGCATCAAGTTTTTCAACACAAACCTAAATTGTCTAAACCCTAAAAATTCTACAAATCTAACAACAAACTATAACCTCAAATATATTTTGGTTTGAAAGGAATGACTAAAAAATCTAGGCACTCAAATAAAATCCGAGGTGGTCTTATATGAGACCGTCTCATGGATTTAAGTTCATGAGACGGATCTTACAAAACACAAAACCCATGGTTTTTTTTTGTGGGGTTGGGTTTGAGTTGGAATTCTACATGCATGTAGGATCCATCTCATGGACTATACCCGTGAGACCGTCTCGTATAAGTTTTTGCCATAAAATCCTACCCGAATCATACTAATTGCCCACCTTATTTCAAAGTCAGGACCATCTTAGGTTTGATATATACTAATATATAAGACTGCAATCGAACCGAACCGAGCCTAGCTTTTGAGTGTTTGAGTTTGACTCGTTTATTATCGAGTCGAACTCGAGCCTGAATTTATCGAACATATTGATGGCTCACGAACTTTTTCGAGCTTAATCGAGCCTAAACAAACTTAGTAAATATTAATTAAATTGAATTATTCTTCAATTTATTACAAAAATAAAATTATATATATATAAAACGCATAATATATTTACTAAAACTTATAATTGTATTCAAACAAATAAGTTTATTGAAATATTTTTATATTATCATAAGTAAAAATATAAAAAATTAAAATTAAAGTCAAATTATTAGTTTAATTTATGCGAGCTTACTATCGAGCCTATTCACGAGCTTACTAACGAGCCTGTTCAGGAGCTAACTAACCGAATATCTCTTAGTTTGAGTTTGGTTCGTTTATCTTAACGAGTCTCATTAAACGAACTCGAACGAGTTTTTATCGAATTGAACTCTGAATAGCTCACGAGCGGCTTGGTTCATTTGCAACTCTACTAATTTAGGAGCATTCAATTATGGTTGCAATCGGACCGAACCGAGCCGAACTTTTGAGTGTTTGAGTTTGGCTCGTATATTATCGAGTCGAACTCGAGCCTAAATTTATCGAACATATTGATGGCTCACGAACTTTTTCGAGTTTAATCGAGTCTAAACGAGCTTAGTAAATATTAATTAGAAATTATTCTTCAATTTATTACAAAAAATAAAATTATTTATATTTAAAATACATAATATATTTATTAAAACTTATAATTTTATTCCAAAAAATAAGTTTATTGAAATATTTTTAGATAATCTTAAGTAAAAATATGAAAAATTAAAATTAAAATTAAATTATTAGGTTAATTTATACGAGCTTACTATCGAGCTTAATTCACGAGCTTGTTCACGAGCTAACAAACCGAATATCTCTAAGTTTGAGTTTGGTTCGTTTATTTTAAGGAGTCTCATTAAACGAACTCGAACGAGCTTTTATCGAATCGAGCTCCAAATAGCTCACGAGCGGCTTGGTCCATTTGCAGTCCTACCTTTAATTATAATCATAACATGAGCATTTAATTTTGTCGGCGATATTAACATATATATTTTGTATATTAATTTATAAAATTTAAATTTAAAAAACATAAAACGCTTATTACTCCCGTAAAAACAGTTCACGAGATACTAAACCACCTGGAACAGCCGCCTAGCACGGCGGCGCGCTTCTCACACCATCCAGCACCCCCCCGTGCATCCCACCTACTTTTAAATCTATCTCGCAGATCTCAAGCACCGGGTATATGAGAAGTGAAGAAGGTCCTTTTACGTAATTTGACTCCACCTCCACCTTCACGCCTTCCATCTGTGCTAACTTCCGCAGGGTGCTACTCTACGCACCCCCACTATTTTTTCCTCTCTCTTTCGAAAAACCCTCTGAAGGAAAAATTATAGAAACGATGCGAATAATTTGTGCTTTCGTAATTCTGTTTGTCATTTTCCCCCTACTCAATGCCGGCGATCCGATGCCTGAAAACGGCGTTGTAAACGGTACAATTTCCAACGATACGTCTAGGCCAAAGGAAAATAGTTTTGCTGATATGATTGATCACGCACTGGAGAAAGAGTTCAACGAGACTGATGAGCTCTCCGACGGTTAGTGTAGATCTACGATTACTGTACTTTGCGCTTTACTTTGTTGTACATTGTATATTTAGTGCCCAATGTTTTCCCCTCCAGAATTTTGTGTTTTATTTGTTGTTTGTATTCTATTTGTTGTAATTGTATTGCATGGAATGAAGAGTTGTTTGTTTTTATTTCTTTTTTACATGTTGCTCCATTGAAAATTTTTATATAAAGAAAAGGCATCTAAATATTTCTTTAATTGTCAGTGTTTCAATTTTTGTATTCCTTTTTTCAGTATTCGCAAATTACGTTTCTGTAGACGAATTTAGGTTTTAAGTAATTATCCCGTAAAAACTAACTGACCTAAAAACTCATTGATTTTTAATTGCAGTATTCGTGTAACAATCTGTGTAATATACAACAAAGTTTCAGTTCTAAAATTATTGTGGCAACTCAAGTGTGAGAATGAAATTAATGATCATGAATGAAGTCTTTGTGTTAGTTTATGGAAGACATTATGTGTTCTCTTGAAAGACTGGAAATTCATTGAAATTATTGTGGTCACTCGTGCATGTATGTGATCCAAATTCAAGTTGGCTTTTATGGAAAGAGACCAATAAAGAAGTGGATTAGATGTGTCTAAATTAGTGAAGCTGATTAAATCTAGTAATGTTGGATTACGTGCTTCTAGTTGGAAAGAATATAGTGACTTGAGTTTCCGACCTTGTGCTTTCTTTTATCCTTTGCAGTCACAGATCATGGGAGCTTCAACAACAGTGTCGCAGAACAACAGGTCTGTTGCCTTGCTCAAAATTTTTGTTTGAACATGCTTATTTGGAGTTGTTGGATTTTATTTGGCTCTGTGGAATGGATGCATGCTCAGTTTTTGAAGTGCACTCTAAAACTAAATGTAAATCAGAGTATAGTTGTAGCATACTCAGTAATTAGCTCTTAGGTACTTGGAGGTTACTGGTAATGCGTGGCCAAAGTCTAAAGGGACACTGTTGCTGTTGAGATCATGGTTATGTTTTGTTTGGACAGATCTGATGATGTTATGGTGCATCCTCTTCTTATGCCTTTTTATGAGTTTGAATGCCCATAAAACATTTATGCATCAGAAAAGAAAACCAAATAATTTATTTGAGCATATGGATAAAAATCTCAGCATGAGTACTTGTCACCTTTGAAAGATTAAAGACAATGACCATGGTACAAATTTCCACTTAAATTGAAAGTTCAATTGATGTCAGCACTTGGATTCCCTCGCCTGGCTGTCAAGCTACTGATATTGTGTCGAGTGTAATATACAGTATACAACATCATGATTCATGAGTGGGTTTGTTCAATGTAAAATCCTGCTTTGTGTCTCATAATCCGTCATTCTTCTTTTCAGTTGGTAGTGTGACACATGGCAATTGATGATCAAAATTTTATGTATTTGAATAATTCACACTTAAGAGACCATGGGGCATGGATTTGAATGGAAAGCGTAGTGTTTCAATCGTCTAGCTTAGAGGAGTTAGGGATGATAATGAGGCTTTACACACACAAAAGATTTGCATTTACAATTTGAGCATTAATTTTTCTTGTGCTGTCTTCTGAAATACAACCAAATCGCGACAAACTGTCATTTAGGTTATGATCATGTAATAGTTGCATTACACTTAAGAAACTTGATTAAAAAAATAATAGCATTATCTGATGTACTCTGCTTTTCTTTTCCGGTCATTGTCAATTGTTTGTGTTATGAGCATGTCATCATTGCATATATTTAAGATGATTTAAAGTTCAGAGAATTCATCTCATAATCTGTACAATCCTCTCTCTCTTAATTTGCTTACATTTTATTTCTGTGATCTCTTCTATCACTATTGAATCATTTAAAATTCACAGGCAGTTCTCGAAACTGTTGCCAGAGTTAAGCCCAAGAAAAATGAGACAAAAGATGAAAAGTACGCTTCCTCTAACTGTATCCCGTATATTGAACAGCCTTCTGTTTCATAGTACTATAAAATTGATTATCTATCATTGATTTTTGTGGTGTTAACATTCCTAGTGTGATTACAATTCATACCTGTTCAATATCCTGTATATTCAACATCTTCTGTTTCATAGTACTATGAAATTGATTATCTATCATTGATTTTTATGTTGTGAGAATTCCTAGTATGATTGCTATTCATATCTGTCTTTATATCAGGTCATTTCAGTTTCATGATGTTTTTAATCTTGATAATGAGAATCGACCTGAAGACACACCAACCTTGATAGATAGGAAGGTACTTATTATCTGAGCCACCTGGAAGTTTTATTAGAAGATTCTCATCTTTATATTTGTTATGATACGCTAGAAATGCACTATAAGTATCGACACATATGCAAGTTCACCTTTTTAGAAATGTGTAAAGAAATTGATTCCATTGTCAATAACTATGTTCAGGACAATGTCTTCATTATGTCAAATGCCAAGTCAAAATTTCCTGTCTTACAGTTGGACTTAAGGTAAGAGCTCTTGCTTTCTCCCCAGTCACTGCCCTGTTTACATCATTCAGTATTTTGTAAGCAGTCCAACATTTCTGATTTACTGTTTGACAGATTCATATCTGATCTAGTTGTTGTAATTGTCTCTGCAACCTGTGGTGGAATTGCCTTTGCTTGTGCCGGACAACCGGTCGGATTTCTATAAAAACTTTTTGCTATTTTTGCAATTTCTGTTTTCATTTATTCTCTTTGTTTCGGGTTGTTCCTGGAATATAGATGATGCATTATGAAAGTTGGCAGAGATGTTGATCTCTGAAGAATACCTGTGAGAACCTGTGGTTTTAACCTTGCAGGTTATAACTGGATATCTACTAGCAGGATCTGTTATTGGACCTGGGGGTTTTAGTTTTGTCAGTGAAATGGTGCAAGTATGTCGCTCATCATCTTACTTTTGGTTTGAACTTATTCTTTTGTTGACACCTTACTTTTGTTTGTGGAGGTTATATTATGTTTCAAGTCAAATTTGCACCTAGCTTCTCACTGTATGTACATACAGGTTGAAACAGTGGCACAGTTCGGAGTTATTTTTCTTCTTTTTGCATTGGGCCTGGAGTTCTCTGCAGTGAAGGTTGGTTTTGTTGTTTATCTAAATTTACACACTTTGGGTTCATTTTGTTGTACGACATGTAACCAATCTTGACAGAAATTAACTGATAGTAATGTAATATGATGCAGATTCGTGTTGTGCGAGCAGTTGCTGTATTCGGTGGGTTGCTTCAGATATTTCTGTTTATGTGTTTGTCTGGGATAACAGCCTTGGTATGCTTTCTCTTATCACTTTCTTAGACATTGCATAACTTTGTAATCAAAATATTGTAATATAAAGTGTTGATGCAAGCTGGAAGTTTTGATTAACCACATCAGCCATGATACATTTGAGAGGAGGTTTTAGATTTCTTGATCATTATCCCCAATATTCTTCAATATTTGGACTGCTAACCTTTGGATTTTGCATGTTTTCATGTCTAGTTCTAATACGTGCAAGTGATACCTTTGCAGTTATGTGGTGGGGAAGCATCTGAAGGTGTCTTTGTTGGTGTCTTTCTCTCAATGTCTTCAACGGCAGTGGTACCTTTTTAACTGATTTTTTTTTTTTTCTTAAGTGAGTTTTTGATTGTGCTATATTAAAGATGATTCTCCTGCTGTGTGCTGATTTCTGAATTACCTTTTTCTCTATATTTATGGCATTGGACTTTATAGTACAATGGATTACATTACTGTGACTTTCATTATCAGGCCATTTTTCGTTTGCGTAGACCCTGTACTGTAATTTTAACGCTATATCTAAGTTAAAGGACTTCAATTATATATACATCCGACTACACCCACAAACATTATCTGAGCTCATAGTCCAACACTAGTCAAGAAGACTGCCATGCTGTACACGTACTACATAGTTTTCCGTAGAACCCATAGAATGTCGGGATGTAAAATCTAGTTGAACTACAAAGCATTCAGCTTTTTTGCTACTCAAATTAAAGAGAGGCTCATATGCTCCTTGTCTTCATATCACATCTACCATGACAAATCAAGTACACTGCATTTGGAGTCTGCCATTATTTGGATAGTATTTGGGAGTGTAAAATCTGGTTGAACTACAAAGCTTTAAGCTTTTTTGCTACTCAAATTAAAAAGGTTCTTGCTCCTTGTATTCATATCACATCTACCATGACAAATCAATTACACTGCATTTGGATTCTGCCCTATTTGCATAGTATTTGCAGAAAGTGCAAAGGTGGTGTTGTCCCAACCTTTAGGGAAAGTGAAACAGAGTTATTTTATGCAAATGTTTCCAGATACCCAGTCGTGTTGGAGAAAATAGAAAAGGGTTCTGGGTCATACCCTTTCATCATCTCCTTATCTATAGTGAATCTCGATAATCAGAAATTCATATATACATGATACATGCATTCGTCTGCTAAGGACCATGCTTTTACAGGAGAGCTTTTTCTTTTAGGAAACATTCTCTTATACCACTGATAAATAGAACAAAATCTTAAGTTAGTTTGGAGGTACAATAAGACCTTATGTATGTATACACAAACACTTTTGTTTGAGTATGTGCATTTCACTCTATTGTTAATGATGTGTTCGAAGTCTTTATTGTTGAAGTATCCACAGTTTTGAATTTTTTTAATTTTAAAATCTGACTTGGAACTAGAATAGCTGATCACTTTCTTCCTGGTCTTAGATTGGTTATGAGCAATGAGATGATGGAGATAGGAAAGAAAGAGGGAGTTAAAATTACATGCTTGTTCTGGTGACAAAGATGAACATGATCTTTCTATGACTGAGTGCTAAAGAATGATTTATTCATAAGTAGACTTAACATAAATGGTTAATGATGCCATTGAATAAATCTTGTTTTAGTTTCTCTTGTTTATTGCATAGGAATGAGGATCTTAAATGGTTAATTATTTGCTTCTCTTGTTTATTGTGTCTTGTAGTCCACTATGAGTGTTTTGTAACCATTAAAGGTTCTCTTGTTTATTGCATAGGAATGGGGATACTTAATAGCGTGTTTCACCTCATAAATGAACATGTTCCTTGAGGAATCTGTCTTGCCTCCAACAGATGTATGAAATTAGTTGAAAGTATGACATCTTTGAAGAACTTAAGATGTGAATGCTGTCTAGTGTTTTGGAATTGATTTTCCTCACTCTTGTGTAGAAAAATTGACATTCTTGAAAAGTATAATCATATAAGATTCTGGGGAGACATGGGACTTGAATTCTCTATGAGAAAATAATCAGATTGTGAATATGAGGAGATTGACTTCATTGCTGGGAAAATTATAATAATGTTTGATATCAAAGTGAGAGATTTACTTTTCTGATGTGGGCCGCCACAAACACTTCATCTTCTTATGGACACTGGGCGTTGTTGTTGGGGGGGAACGAAGATACATTTTTGGTATGAACCAATGTTGTGTATATAGTGAATTGCTTTCATTACCATCTCCAAGAGGGGGTGTTTAATAGACACTCATACTGGATTACTTCTAATGAGGTGATTCGCTTCTCTCTTGTCCATCTGCAATTGGCTTCTTAGAGGCAATAAAGGAACCTTTAAAGGTGGTATATTATATTTGTACAAATTTATTTGCCTTTGGTGATGGAAAAACAGGTCCCTACAGAATACCAAGAACACACACCTTTCCTGCTTGCTGCTACTGCTATCCTAACTCCGTTTGCATAAGTTTAAACTTTCATTGACACAAAAGTTACAAATATACCTCTAGTTTCATCTGAATGTTGATTCCTTTATTTGAAGTTTCCAAATATTGTGTGATCATATTATTAAGTGAAACTTTTACATCATTGTTCATCCTACTAAACCACTCTCCTTGGGCCAAGGAGAGAACAAAGTGACTGATGAAACAGGATTCCTAGTACCTGCATACTGGAAAGGGGTGCTGGTTTTCCCTATCTGATTTATTTATATTTATTTATATCTATATATCTGTATGTATGCAGATATATATACATGTGTATATATATATATATATATATATATAAAGCACTAGAATGAAAATAATGTATGAGTTACTGAATAGTTCATTTTTGCCTCCAAAAGTTCAGTACTACATTCATGCAATTCGTGACAAGTAGATATAACAGAACTCTCTCTCTCTCTCTCTCTCTGTTGTTGATAGCTTAATGCCAACTGATGCATTGATCTATCTTTGGCTTGCAGGTCCTAAAATTTTTGATGGAAAGGAATAGTATCAATACTTTACATGGGCAGGTCACTGTTGGAACCCTTATTCTGCAGGTCTGTATCAGCTTTTCTATTGTATCTTTGTTGATATCTGGAAAGTAAAAAGCGAAATGATCTGGCCATATATATACAGTTGTAAATAATACTGACTTATCTTGTTTAGTATGCTTGTAAATAAACTATGATGAAATTGCTTGTAAAAATTGTAATATTCAACATTTATATGATTCTCCGAAGTTTGAGATGCTCTGCTCGCCAGGACTGTGCAGTGGGTTTGCTATTTGCCCTTCTTCCAATCCTTGGTGGTACATCTGGCGCTCTTCAAGGAGTGGTTTCCATGACAAAATTGTAAGTCAATAGACCTTTAGAAATGATTTCTGTAATCTTGATGCAAATATGGGGTTGATGCTATGTTGCTTTACTACTTTCTCATAGCTATTGAAATTATTGTGTGCAATATTTGATATTTTATAGTTCATTCTCTAACTTATTTATGATGAGCCCTAAAATTGGTGTGTGCTTCAGAGATTTTAGTTGGGGTGAAATGATAAAACTATTTGAAGATGTTCTGCCTTCCCCACGATATATCATATTAATTATAATCTTGAGTTATGTTTTTAATATTTTCTCTTACCTACACTTGATTTTAATTCTAGCAAAAATATGTTTTGACTAAGTTCTGAAATCCTGTAGAAACAGTTTGAAGATTCCTAACTTATTTTTGCATATGATACTGGACTTGCTTTTCAATGATTTATGGTTCTGTTCATTAAGATCAGTATTTTCCTTTTACAGGTTCGTGGTGTTGGTTACATTTTTGGCCATTTTGTCAATATTATCCCGCACTTGCATACCTTGGTTTCTTAAGTTGATGATTAGCCTATCCTCACAGGTGAATTTGTGTTCGAGCAAATAATACAAGTGCACTTTGTTTCTGGTATTTGACTTTGGTCCTCTGTAATCATTGCAGACTAATGAACTCTATCAATTGGCAGCTGTGGCCTTCTGCTTGCTTGTTGCTTGGGTTTGTCTCACTTCTCAATTTTCTGTCATTAATCCGCTGATATGGAACTTGAAATTGTTGTTTGATCAAGTTTTCTGTAACTTACTGTAATTTGCAAAGAAGTTCTTGTATACTGCCATATGTTACATTTTTCTAATTTTTCTTCCTTCATTTACTTTTTCTGACAATATGCCCTCCTATCCTAGGCATGCTTACATATTAATATATTGTTCTCATTTCAGTGTAGTGACAAATTGGGCCTGAGCCTTGAATTGGGTTCCTTTGCTGCTGGGGTGATGATATCAACAACTGATCTTGCTCAGCATACTCTTGAACAGGTATTCTTTTTCTGTACTTGTTCTAGGTTCTTGTATATCTTCCCTTCTCTATCTTCTTCATGCATGCACATATGAAGGTGGTGAAACTAGATTTGATTTGGAATTAGTTGTATCTTTGACAGTAGTTTTACAAGTGTTACTCATTTTCTTATATTTCCTAATTTTTTTTAAATCCCTTCGCATTCGCCTCCCATACTTTTCCTTTTCTTCGGAGGGAAGGCATGGATTTAATTTTGGTGAAGCGTTAGTATGGTGATGGTTTGGTGCTTGATTCGTGAAAGGTTTCAAATTCTCTTTTATGGCAGGTGATGACTTCATCTATTGTTAGCAAGAGTTTACCTTGTTTTTCTCGATCAAATAGTGTTTTGGGTCACTGGTGTTTCTGCTAAGGACTACTGGCAGTTCCAGTGGCACATGGCTTGTCCACAATATGTGGTGAGAGGATCTTCAGGGGATCCAATATTGGAGTTTTGTTATCTGGATCTTATCTCCTTTGAACTTCTAGTTGCTTGAATCTGTTTGAAGAGATCATATTTTTGTTAAAAAGTGGAAGTGCTAATAAGCATTGTCTTAGATTCAAGGAAAATTCCCTCCTACGGGTAAATAAATGCTTAGGTTCAAGGAAAATTTCCCCCTATAGGTAAATAGGACTGACTAGAGATCCCAATGGCTCTAACATGTTGGAATTTGACTTCTGATACTTTTTTCATGACTATGACTATGAGTGAGGTCCTAAAATCAGCTTGGAGGATGCTTGCACTTTTTCCTTCCTCTCAAGTCTATGAACTGAAAATCAGAGGATGGCCATCTCTCATTTGTCTTTATGTTCCACTTTCTACGTGAATGCCAATTATTGATGCGTTATTGCTCTTCTGAGTTGAAAATTGCCAATACATTTTGCATTTCTGCAGACAACTGCAGTAAGCTTTGTGTTGGCTACTATATTGATTTATTGTGGTTTCCAGACTAAAAGAAAAAGGAGACAAGAAAAACGGCGACCTGTTAAGAAATGTGGTCTATATGAAACAAACAAGAGGGCCATGTTAATGGGGTCCAAAAAAGATGTCAAAATATTGAGCTAATTTGTTGACATTGTTTAGTAGATAATAAATTCAGGTACTGTTTCATTGTTATTGCACAGAAGGGTGTCTTATCTGGAACTCATTGTTTTGCAGGTGGAGCCAATCCGAAACTTATTTGCAGCCCTTTTTCTAGCCAGTATTGGAATGCTTATTCATGTACATTTTCTTTGGAACCATATTGACATTTTGGTGGCAGCTGTTATATTGGTGATTGTTATAAAAACAATTGTGTTCACTTTGGTCGTGAGAGGATTCGGCTACAACAACAAAACTTCGGTTCTCGTATGTGATTGCCCTATCTTATCTCTTAAAATTTTAGTTTTTATTTTTGACGAGCGAATCTTGGTTATATGCACATACAGGTTGGGATGTCCCTTGCACAAATTGGAGAATTCGCTTTTGTGCTTCTTAGCCGCGCATCAAACCTTAAGCTGATTGAGGTATTGCTTTACTCCTGAGTTTGTTTTCATTGTGAAACGTGACAACATCTCCACTTTATTTCCAGCTAGGCAATGATGCATTTCCATATTAAGGAAATCACTGGTTAATTGGTTATTATTCTATTTAAGTATTATTGTCTTCCTTGATCATGCTTTTTTTGCTGAGATGGACCACTAATTGGAGGTAATATCTTTTGCAGGGTAAATTGTACATGCTGCTTCTTGGAACAACAGCTCTTAGTCTGGTATGTAAGACGGTTTTTGCAGTACCTGTGAGCTCCATGTTTGTTTTCATTCTTTTGAAAATGGTATTTTTTTTGGTCTGTCTTACTGTTAGCAAGACTTGGTGTGCATTACCTTCTTTATATGCTAAGATAATTCTTGGAATAGTTTTTATAAATTTGTTATGCTTACATATATTATCCACAAAAGGTAGTTGATGTGGCTGGCATTGGATTTAATTAAGAAAGAGGGTCAGATACTTGATGTGTTTACTTGAGCTCAGGATGGGATGCAATAGTAACTTAAAATTTTGTGACCCATGTGAATCATATGAGATAAATGTAATGTCCAGTAACCAGATTTGGCCTTGAGGAATTCCAAGTCCCACAGCAAATGCACAATTTTTTTCCATTGGATTATGCGAGCAGTAGTGATACGGTTTGCTGTATGAATGATGCATAGTGCCAATCTAGGAGAAGATTCATGGCAACATGCTTGAAACTTTAGGAAACAGCCTAATTTGTTGAAACCTCTCAAATTTAGTGATGTAGATGTCTTTTTCTTTAAATATGTTGAAATTGAACCATTGTTTCCAATGGAAATACCCTAACGTTTCAGAAAAAAACTAAATAGTTTTTTTAATAATTTTTGAAACTTTATTGTTAGATAAACTCTTGCTTGGGCACATATTACTCAAACGAGAGTATGGAGTATGTTTGTGATTGTTTGCACTTTTTAGTTCTAAAAGTATTCTCAAATTGTTCTCGTTTTTAGTAATTTTAATTGAGTTTATCCCATTTCAAACACTACTATCAAGATTCGTATAACAGAAACACACGGTGGGAGGGAGGGACTGCTGCACCTTTTTGGTAACCGGGATCTTTAGATGCTGTTTTTGACATTCTGATGCTGAATGGTGATAGTTCAGTACATCTTGCTTCTTTTTGTTGTGGATTCCAAAAATAACTAAGAATTGTTTATGTAGTCTAGAACGAAGGTAATCATACACATATGACATAGCTCTTAGACATCTAGGCTGAAGTGAGGAGACAAGGTCTAGCTATATTGAAGTTGAGAACAGAAAGTGGGAGATCTCACAAGTTTGCTGTGATTGTATTTGACTTGAGTTTTTATTAGGGGTAAGGCCATTGGAAAATGTGGAGATGCAATTTCAAAAGATCGTTAATTAAAGTTATAGAAAAAGGATTGGGTAAAAGAAGCTAAGAGGCTTCTTCAAAGCAAAATGTCTTTATTCATGTGCAAATGTGGACAGCAGAGATGAAATTTTGAATAATATGAAAGTTAGTGAGACTTTGGGGTCAGATAACTATGCAGATTTTCTGTTTGGGGAACTTTCGAGTTATCTTGCTTGGCCAGAGTCATTGAAAATGATCATTTCAATCAAAAGTATGCCTGATAATTTAGGACGATGGGTACCCTCACGTGAAAGTTTAGGTAGGTAATTGGAAAGCTCAAGTTAATGGGTCACTGATTTGTAATTGTAGGTAATTGGAAAGCTCAAGTTAATGGGTCACTGATTTGATATACTCATCACTTTGAGAGTGGTGATTGAGACCAATCGAAGCTTTAGATGGCTCTTTTGGAGAATCAAGTCGGGATTACGAGTTGGAGGTAAAATGTAGAAGTTACTAACTTGCGAAGAGAATTAACGGAGCATATAGGACGGTAAAGAAAGATATGCATATGGTTTTAAGTAATCTGGGAGAGGTTTATGACAGGGTTCATGGAGATGAGGAATGGAGTAACTTAGTGGTTATTGCATGCATGATGTAATCAACTAATCACGGATATGTAGAAGGGAAATATAATTAAAAGCTACTCATTTAAGAGGGTAACACAGCTTTTAAGAAGCTCATAGCTGCTCAACTAAGGATAAGGCTTTGAGCCTCTCCTCCTGAGGTTAGTGATGAAGCAATTAATTCATTTTTCTAACTTTTTTGCTTTTCAGACCTCTTATCATTTAGTGATGGAGCAATTTTACTATGGATAACGCATCATGGTGTAACTTTTAGCTGATGATAGCTTTTCTGGAACAAGTGAACCACATTGAGAATCATTTAAAAATTGACCCCCCACCCTCTCACCTGTTTTTGGCCTAATTGCAAAAAATAGGGATAATTACAAATATTACCCTGAGGTTTAGCCTAATTACGAAAAGACCTACTTATCTTTCAAATTAATAGAACCCTCTTAGGTGTAACAAAAACCCGTGAGGTTTGTATTTATATAACAAAAACCCCCTTGTTGAGGGTGCGGCCAGTGTTTAAAAAGACGTTAGGCGAGAAAAGGCCATTAGGGGTGATAGTGCCTGGACGCTAGGCGAAAAGCGGTGCCTGAGCGAAGTGAGGCGTCTGTCTTACATTTATTAAAAATGAAATTCAGTACTAATGAAATATGTATAAATGTAATAAAATTCAGTACTAATGAACTATGACACCACATTAAGATAAAATCTAAGTAGATAATACTTTACTGAGACAAGCATCACATTAAAATATCTATAAACTACTAACAAGTGACATGTAAAGTATATTATCTTAGATCTACTCATCATCGTCCACTTGAAACAGAATGATCTTCTTCTGTAGTCTGTTGTTGACGGTAAGCTGACGATGACCTTTGGAGTTCTTTCTTTTGTCATTTTTATTAGGGTTTTGACTTCTCCTACTTTATTCTTTGTTTTTAGGGTTTCATTTAAGTAAGGGTATATCGGTATTTTAAAACGTACACTAATAAAATTATATGAATTTAGTTTGTGAAAAAAGCGCCTCAAAGCGCTCCTGGGCACGCCTTGTCGCCTAGGGTGCCTTACACGGTTACATCGCTTTCCTAAAATCGCGTTGCCTGTGGACAATTAGTCGTCTGGTTGTCTCCTAGCGCCTTAGGCGCGCCATTTCAATAACTGAATTAGGCTAACCTCAGGGTAGTTTTATAAATATACCTAAAAATAACACCTGAAGTTCCAAATTTGCAATTACCTCCCTTGACTAACGGCATGAAAAAACCCCAAGAGAAGTTGGGAAATGTCTGTTCTACCATTGTTTGAAATTGAAAAAAATTAAGAAAGACAAATTATTTCAAAATTCACGCAAATCCCTTTGACGCCTTGTATATGAAACAGAAAGGGGCTCACTAAAATAATGTTCCCATTTTGTGTAAATTCTTCTATCCCAGGATTAGTTAATTTTCTCAATCAATTAGTCTTTGAGAAACATTCCACATTTTGAAAAGTTAAATTAAAACTCAAAATTATCTGACAGTAAACATGTACTATAATATATGTTCTCAACATAGATTCGAAGTTTAGAATTATACTCATTTGCTCCCCCCAATCACCGTCACACTCACCTTCTCACAATCATTGTGATGGTAATAAGATTCTTATGCTGTTAGTTTAACCATGTTGTAGTTACTTGATGCCTATCCAAGATAGAACCTTGGTAAAAGGCGATAGTCTACTGCTGTTATGTCGCCTCTTTTTAAGACTTTTTTCCCTCCTTTATTATGTAGTTTATTTGTTTCCACTTCTGGGTGCCAAAGTATCTGGGTGTTCACTGTACTCTTACAAGTTGCCTTTTAAATCTGTTGGTAGCTTTCTATTGTGTTGTCAGTAGCCTTCCCTGTCCTTCTTGACCTATCTTTTAGAGTTGTATATTCTCATAGTTTAATATATTTGTTTGTTAAGGTGTGCTCATAGATATTATATGCAGGTAACTACACCATTATTGTTCAAGCTAATACCTGCTGTGGTACATCTTGGAGTGCTGTTACGGTGGTTTTCTCCCGAGTTGACACATGAGGTAATCTTTTATCTTGTATAACTATAATATGGGATAATAACAAAACTACCCCTAAAGTTTAGACTAATTACAAAAGTCCAGTTATCTTTCAAAATTACGAATACCTCCATGAGGTTAGTATTTACCTAACAAATACCCCCTCCTAATGGTGCATTTTGTAAAATATAAATAAATGTCGAGGGTGTTTGTAATTTTGAAAGATAACTGAATTTTTTTGTCACTAGGCTAAATCTCTGGGGTAGTGTTTGTAATTGTCCGTTATATTAACTTGAGTTGATACATTGTACCATTTCCCCGAAGTCTGTGTGGGTAGAGTTTTAAGGTTTGTTGAATATGATTTTTCTTCCCAGATTGGAATTAGAGGAGATAGTTTGCGTGCGGACAGTGCTAAGCATATTTCTTTGATGGTTCGAGGCTCTCATGATTCATGATAATAATAAAATATATGAACCAGAATCGGACTTGACCTGATGGCCTTGTTATGCTCTGGGGGACAGGTGATTAAGAGTGCAAAGGAGGTTGACTGACACTGAAAGTTGTAACATGTTATCGAGCCCCTCATTCACCAGCAGCATGGATTTGAGAGTTTTCACCGACCGTGGTTTTCGGAACATAGACACTGCAGATATATTTGCCAACATTTTGCATTTTTCCAGTTTGGTGTTGCTGCAGCAGCTGTTTACCCTGTAAATCTCTTCGAGCTTATCTACATAGCAATTCGTTTGTTAATTCCTCCCTCCCTATCATACACTAGATAGTCATGCTACATTACTACTGGGAATGATTAATCAGCTTTGTCAAATGGATAGGTGTACATTCTGTACAATAATTCCACAATATATAAATCGCCAATTTTGCGTATTCCACAGTAATGTCTTTCTAGAAAATACCATTTACTTCCTTCGTATGTGTTCTAGTTCTGAAGAACGTAATACTATGGCTGTGCAGCGTTCCGCCCGCAAATTGGGATGGATTTAAGAGTCCTTTTGCCCAAGTTGGTTTTTGTTTTTTTTCTTCCTAATTTTTACTATTTCTTGGCTTTAGATTGTACGGAATGCAGAAAGATGCTTGGGAAATATATTTTGTTGAATCGTTATCTTTCTCGTGCAACGAGAATTAAGATAAAAAACATTGATCCTTTATTTGGTTACTGGTTAACACTGCATATTGTAGATTTAGTGATTGTTGTTACTTTGACATCTCTTGCAATCAAAACAAAGTGAACCATTGGTCGTTTGATGCATGCCCATTTTGTCTGTGTATAAACATTGATTGCATCTCCCGGGTCAGTTGGTTCTTTTTGTGTGTGTAGTTGTAGGGGTGGTTGTATGAATTATGATAGTGTTTGGGACTAGGTCTTGTCTTATTCTATATTTTGGCTGTACAGGCAGGTACATAATTTTGGAGGATTTAGTATAATGGCATAAGACCACTATATAGAATAGCCCAGAAAGAAGATATTTATTTCTTCATAGTCCCAAGGACAAGTGGTCAACTTTTGTCTTTCTCTTTGCCTTATTATCCTTGTCTGATAGGATTTCAGCTATATCCATAAAGCTTCTGAGGTGTGTCAGCTTCCAGTTCACACACTCAACATTCAACACTAATTTTTCTTTTCCCGGTAAATGAGACAAACCATATATGTTCATAAACAAAAGTTAATTAATAATAATCATATAATAGTCGAGTGGTTAAGATTTGTTGTATTTCTATCATTCATGTGTTCAGTTTCATAGATGATAAAAAATAGGATATTTCTTATTCAATTATGCACTAAATGTATCATACACCCGGTGCAACATGAATATTGTTAGAGTAGTAGGCTGGATGTCGCTGTATGTCAAAAGTTGTCCTTAAATATGATTCCTTTTCTAATAGAAGCTTTGTCCTATTTTCTGAAAAGTGAACATAAATTTATCGATTTGAGGACCATCCTTTCGATACTGGAAATCCATGGGACAGGACCATTTCCAATGTCATTTGTTGGTGTTAAATTGTTTGAACATCTATCCAAAATTTTTCACTATGTTATACGAGAAAATATGGGATAAATATATTTTTCGTTCTTTATCTTTTGCATTGATTCAATTAATTTCATTTGTTGGTGTTAAAATGTTGTAATTTACGACAATTTTTATATTTGTGGACAACTGCCGATTCATTGCTGATGGAAATTGCACATACATGAAGGGACTAAAATTATAAAAAAAGGATCAAAGTATTAACAAGTTCAAAATTCAAAAACTAAAATACAGTTAAAAAAAATATATTAAGGGACGTTTTGTAGCTAACGACTCAAATAATTGAAACTTAGAAGTTTAATGTACAAAAATGGGTTGGTGGATAATACTTGTATGGTATAATTGAATGAAAATAGGAGTAAATAGGATTTTTAGGTAAATGTCAGTTTCTAATATCAGCATCCACATGTTCCAACTTCCAAATGAAAGAACTCTTCTAGCATCTTCTGTGGTCCTATTTGAACGGTCACTATTACAAGTTTGACAGTGGGGATATCTTACTACAAAATACCATACAGTTTATACAAAATATATATGTTTCTTATTTATTGGCATCACCTGCTAAATTGTTAGTTTAATTAAACGAAATTTAAGACCCAATGGAAGCCCCTTCAAAAAAAAAACTAAAAACTTAAAGGACAAATGGAAGCTTGTACACCTCATACCTCTATTGTTAAAACTCATATTTTATATATACGTATAAATAATTGAAATCTACAAACTTCCTTTCCCGTACACATTTTGAACCTCCTCCTAATAACTGTGTGCTTTTGAAGTGAAACGTTTAATTTATCTGTGTTACTTATTCCTATAATACTTGACGAATAATACTCTATCTAATAAGTATTTGTAATATTTCAATATAATCTCAAAATCATTAAGTTATTTATAAGTATAATGAAATATTTTATAAATCACAAAATAAGAATACTAACAATTTATGAATATATTAATTATTATTACCTATTATTTCTTATTCATTTTGGTGGTACTTCACACTCTAAGAACTTGGGACTTTTAGCGCGGAGGTCCCTTTGGTTGAGTGTGGGAAAGCATAAACCCACTTCCAGGGGTGGGAAGTCCATGAGTGGCGACTCGGATGGAAAGCCCAAAGGAAAAAGTTTAAGGAAAAGAGCCCGTTTTGGGATAGCAAATTAATAACAGAAAGTACTTATAATTTTTCTTATTTATCATTTCTAGAACGAAATCCATTTATACTCTTCTTCTTTAGCCATAATAATGTGTTTGACAACAATTCATTAGTAATGTCCTTGTGAGAATGAATTTTAGCCCCATCCTGGTATAGTTTACTGGGCTATAACTTTACAATGACAGAGTTAGGTGATAAAAGGTGTGTTGTAGTTATGAACCTCGAATATTTTACCATTAATACCCAGCTAAAGGGTATAATTTCATAAAAGAATGCATTTGTCTGTATTATTTACAAACATTGGTCAAATGTTCTTAGGGGAAAAAAGAAAAACGAATCTCAAAATAGCCATTAATAATTAGTAATACCTTGAGACAAACACCAAAACTCGGTCTAAAAACCACTCCAAATCTCCTATTCAGTATGTCATGAGTAAAATAATCACATCACATCTTATAAATAACATCTATCTAAGTAAATTGAAACATCACTTGAAATATAGAATAGATGGAATCAAATTTTTTTACCCCATTTTGATAGGTAGGGGTGGCAAATCGTGTCATTGTGTCGTATTGCGTCACACGCTAACGTGTTTTTGTGTTATCTGTCTTATTTGATCTTAAATATAACAATAATTATAATTTTAACTTAATTTACATTTCAAGTATTAGGGTCATATCACGCCATGTTGTGTTTTATCGTATCATCTGTTTTTGTAATAATGTTTGTAATCGTGTCGTTTTCGTATCGTATCATCACGCCACTCATTGCTTTTATTATTGATAGGTGGTCCATAAATTTGCAGTGTAGAAAATTATGCCAACCCTTGTCTATATGTCCTTGCCAATTAGGTGCATTGTATATTTCCTAGGGTCTTCCACACGGATGAAGGTTGTCTTTTGTTATCTTTCCCATTGACAAAACAATATTAGAATCTCACTGTCTTAATTCAGTTAACAAGGCATGATGAAATAATGTAGTTCTACAAGATCTCTGCTTCAGACAAATTAGTAATAGGGTTAATTACAAAATGTACCTTGAGGTTTGACCTAAGTACAAACAAATCCTGTTAACTTTCAAAAATGCAAAAATGCCCTAATGTTTCATTTTGTCTAACATTTACCCCCTTCATCAACAAAGAATATTTTACAATTAATCTCCCCTCATATTTATAAAAATATTACAGTTTATCCCTTAGTCTTAACACTGAATCAAACCTTAGGGGTACTTTTGTAATTTTGAAGTTAGCTGAGTTTTTTTTTTTTTTTAATTAGATCAAACCTCAAGTACTTGTAAATTTCGCTTAGTAATAATTTCTGGCCTTAATCAGAATCAGCTTCTTGATTAACTGTATTCTTTTTTCACTTTATGCGTGGAATGTTTAGAATTATTAAAAATGTTAAATCCTAATTAATAAGTTCTGAGTCACATTCTTCAGATATGAATGTCCAAGATTCTTCGGTTGATGTTTTGGTCAATCTTGTTTTATTTATCGACAATCTTTCTTCTCATACGTCTTCAAGTCTAGTGTAGTCTATTTATGACTGATCAAACACAGTTGTATATATATGGCAATTTCTCGTAATATTTTAAAAATGGTTAATTACAAAAATTATCGGTGAGGTTTAGCCTAATTATCAAAAAAAAAAAAAAACTCAGTTATCTTTAAAAATTACAAATACCCCTTGACATTTGTTTTTATCTTAATAATTGCGCCCTAATGCATCCTCAAGAAGGGATATTTGTTAGAAAAATATAAACCTCAAGAGGACATGACGATGATTGGAATTTCTTGTAATTAGGCTAAACTTGAGAGTAGTTTTTATAATTATCCCTTTTAAAAACTAGTTATTGGTGATAGTAAGTAAAAGATAGTCCATTAGTAGTTGTGTAAAAATAAACAAATTACATTGCATTCTTGATTAAAAACAAAAAGATGAGGCAACACTAATATGGCTCATCGATCAGGTGGGAAGAAGATGAATTATTCAATCTCCCTACATTGTCCTTAATTAGATCTGAAAGTGTGACCGCTTCTTTTCCAGAATCGAAACTCGTCGACATTTTTGGTTGTAGAAGGTAGCTGAGTTTCATAAGCCCAAATGAATTTTGGCTGTGAAAATGCTAACCACATTCATGGCCTTGATGGACATCTTGTGCTCTTCAAGTGAAGGGATAATTACAAAAAATGCCCATGAGGTTTTGCATAATTACGAAAATTCCAGCTATTTTTTATTTTAAAATTGCAGATACCCCTTAAGGTTTGTATTTACTTAACAAATGCATACCTACTCTTGAAGCCTCTTGAGTGTGCAATTTTATAAGCTAAAAACAAATATTAGGCCGTCAGGGGGGATAATTGTAATTTTAAAAGATAACTGAGTTTTCTTGTAATTAGACTAAACCTCAGAATATTTTTTGTAATTAACCCTCAAACGAATTCAGTCTATATGCACTTCTCGATCGGTGATTGCTTCTGAACTAGCATGGTTAGCACCAACCTGTTGCATAAGTGACCAAGAAAAGTTACCTCCAATTCCAAGGGAAAAACAGAACCTTAGGATATAATTACAGAAAATACTCATCAGGTTTAGCCTAAAGTTATTTTTTTCAAAAAAAAAAAAAAAATGCCTTGATGTGTTACAAACACCCCTTTGAGGTTTTTACCTATTCACCTAATGTCAAGGGGTATATGTAATTTTGAAGGATAGTCGTTTTTATTTTTTTTTGTAATTAGGCTAAACCTGATCGTAATTTTTGTAAATAACACAAATTTGAAAGATTAGTATTACCATGTCGAAAAGGCTAGTACGGCGCTTTTTCTTATTGAGGCTGGCCAGTCTGAGAAAATACTTTTGGGCATGACTAGCAACTTGAGTAGGAGTCCTTGTAGTCACAAAGTTTTTAGAAATGCCCCTCCAATCTCCTTTACCTAGCTTTTCAAGTCCAATTAGGAATGTGCGATGTTCCTCTTCTGTCCATGGTACTCCTAATCATCCACCCATACAAATATATCCACCCATACAAATATATAGTTAATCACATCAATCAAAGAGCAGAACAAACTTGATTTATAACATTACATTAATGAGGTTTAAACAAAGACATTGCTTATAATTTGGATAATGGTGCAGCTAAAGATATAGTGATTATTGTTGAACAGGGCAATGAAAATCACTGCCATCAATTCATACAAAAATGTAGGGATAATTTCAAAAACTACCCTCGAGTTTCGCCCTAATGACACAAAACTCCGTTTTATTTATTAAAATTACAAAAAACACCCTTAAGGTATTATGAACACCACTTGAGGCATTTGCTTAATAAATATAGGAATCAAAAACTAAGCATCCAATCATAAATATAACCACTTAAAACCAGACAAGTAAAACAATTATTCCCTTGTCAGCAGATTATTGCTTCTTAAGGAAACCTCCCTGCAAATTTCTCTGGTTTCTGTACATAGAAACTTGTCTTAAATTAGAAAGAAGGCCATATATTTTTCATTGAAAAAATTTCATTTAATTCGAAATAAAAGAGATGGAAGGAAACATGATTAATTAGTTCCATATAACATACCTTTCTTTCTGTCTAGAGTTTGGTCAAAGGGACCATCAGAAAGATAGCCTATGGATGGCTTATCAGAGTTTTCGATGATGGGAACTTGCGACGAAGATAAAGAAGATGACGGGGAAGAAGATGAAGGTGGTGTGGAGCTATTAATTGACAAGCAATCCAAGCTGAAGCTTTTCTTCAAGGGAATTGAAGGGGAAATATCAAGTTGTACACCAAATAGTCTCACTCCACCACTACCATTATTATTATTATTACCCACTTTTGAAGTGTGGCAAGTTCTTGAATTATGACCTATGTTCCCACATTGTGAGCACTTCCTCCCCATTTCCATCAGTACCACAATACTCTAAAACTTTCCAAACTGCCCACACCTGATCTCAAGACTCCTACATGCACTCTAGCTAAGTGGTGTGTGTATGAGAGAGAGAGAGAGAGAGAGAGAGAGAGAGAGAGAGAGAGAGAGAGAGATTGGTATATACAATACTATATATGTTGGTAATATATGTGATATGATGTTAAGGATAAGTGAGGTTTATAAAATGTTTGCAAGCCAATTGCACATGATTGGATGGATTTTGTTTTATGCTTGATATTTTAACAACTTGGATCCTAGTGAAGATATCAATAACACTCTCTCTAAATAGCCAAAGAAGGAATTATGAGCCCCCAGTGGGTGACCGAGTTGGTGGGGTAGGTGATCCACGTGGCCTTTGGTCACGAATTCAGTTGTTCTACGAATACTTTCGATCGAGCCTGTCACAGGACTTATCTACGAATACTTTTACAACTTGGATTTTACTGAAGATAGTAATAACTCTCTATTTTAGAGACAAAATAGTTTGCGCAATGGTGGAGCTGGCACATGATATTGCGGTGGACCAATATACGAATTAGTGGGGTGGGGCGGAGCGGATAGAAAACTAAAAAAAAGTCATAAACTCTAACTTCTTTTGAAAACAAATTCTTAAAAATGTTAATTTTTAAAAACAAAAAAGGGGGATCGGGCCCAGTATGCTTCGTAGCTCAACTGGTGATTAAGCATGGGGTTTTATGCAGTGTGCACGAGCTTTAGTCTATAACTGTCGTATAAAAAAAGAAAGAAGAAAGGAATTATGAGATAAAGAATCTTATCAAAACAACTATTTTAGATATGTCAACTACAAATTCTAGTGCCAACGCCCGAGGGGGACCCATGAAAGTGTGTCTTCTTTACTATAAAGGTTAAACATTATATTATCTCCTATCATAATTATCACAGTAATATACTTCCAAGAATTAAGGACACACATCTTATGTAGATCTTATTAGAATTTCTTTGATTATTTAATTAGACATGTTGACATTTGACAAAGAATATATTATCCAAACTATAGTGTGTATCTAGGGAAGGTGCTTATGGTGAATAGTATAAGTTGAAACTCTCTAGAAACTGTGGTGGCTCATGAACCAGCTGATAGATGTGCTATGTATATACTAACAAAGAAGTTTTGTCAAGTCAAGAATTAAAACCGCGTTTTAATTTGTAATTAATCTAGAGGAAAGATAAATGGTTGTCCTCAAAAAGTTTCATAGATAATATTGAACTTCTAAAATCTTGATGTTGATCTACCATGCAAGACAATCTTCTACAACATATATAGTCCATTTTCCTAGTCTTATGTTGTGGTTTAGAGACTTTGAAAACTAGATATTAGCATCTTGTTAGTTCAACTTCAACCCAAGACATAGAAAGTCATAAGTCAATTTGGAAACTGTAATAGGTAGGAACCAAAGAATTCTTCAAATCATTATTGAGGATAATTACAAAAACTATCGGAGGTTTGAGCTAATAACAAAAAAGTTATAGATTTTTGAAAATTACAAAATCCCCCTAAGATTTAATTATGTATACCACTTTGCCCCATACATAAGTAAAACCATTTCAAACATTCCATTGAAAAATATGTAAAAATATTATAGTTACCCTCTCACTTTTAAGGCATAATAAAATCTCAGGGGAATTTTTGTAATTTTAATATTTATCTCCGTTTTTAGCAATTACCATAAACCTTAGGAGTAGTTTTTGTAACTATCCCTTTTTTTAAATAAATGAAAATATATAAAAAGAAAAAAAAAATATCCTGATCATAAACCGATCAGGTAGTAAAGGAAAAACAATGCAAAACTTCAGGGAAAAAACAACAAAAATAACTTAAAGACGCAATTTAAATGAAGGGCGTCTATTTCTAGAGGATTTTCGAGTGACATTGTCATTTGTTTTTGTTGTACGTGCTCGAGTATCGTCTTGATGGTCTGATGTAACCTGTGAATATCGGCCCAGGATCCTCGAGCCACAATTTCCATACCCTTCATAGCTTCTGAGGAAGCACATGAGTGAATGACAAACGAAGTAGTTGAGGAGTCGCATAGTTTGGTCTTTAAAGCTTTCGATTTATCATCAACTTGAAAATCAAAGTTAAGAGGATAGCTTAATGTTGGAGATGTTAAATCATGAGCTGAAGTCAAAACCATTTCATCACTTTCTGTTAAATTTGACCTTGATTCAATAACATTGGGAATAAACCACAATAGCTACCGCATTATCTTGCATCATTGGTACTATGTGATCATTTATAAACGTTTCAGCATAATTCTCTAAAATGAGACCCGGACTGCAATCTTTTTCTTGTAGGGCATCAAATGGATTGCGAGCAGAGATGTGTTGTTGAGAGGGTGAAGGGATTGTATTTTACCATTACTAGCTTATATTTTGTTGACGGCCACAAATCTGTCATTGTTTAAAGGATACTGAATATCTTGAGGGTGTTTCCGAATCGCTGACATAGTTGGTAAACAAAATAAATTCCCCCTACCTAAGTCATGTGAAATTTCCGTATGCACCGGGGCATTTGCACGAGAAGACAAAACCTTATTCCCTACTATTTGATAGGGCTCATCAACAATATTAACCTTACCATTGTCTTTAGATTTATCAACCCGATAAATCTTACGAAGTGTGATCTCCCATGGGTGTTAGGATGATCACGAGCAGTAGCATTGTTCGACCGCAGACCTAAAATAAATCTAGCGACGCTCGCAAGAGCACGAGATCAATCGTAGGGCAGCAAGTTGACCAAAGTCGTTCTTTGCGGAAGACTCAACCGGCAAATAATTATTATGCTTCACAATTAACAGAACATAAAATACTAAACACTCTAATTCAATTTTTAAGGATTGTAAATAACTAAATTAATTATTAAAAGGAATAATCAAAACTAACACACGAGATCTGGATAAAAAAATATGAATGATAAAAACGTCTAGGGATTCAGGTTTGTTTCCTCAAATTAACAAGCATAAGGTCAAGCAATTGATAATGCAATTAAACAATTAAGAAGACAAATATAAACTAGGCCTAAATCTGATAACATTCATATTCATAGACTAAACCTGGATAAATCTAATTAACCAAATTATATAACCAAGTTAGATAATACATTACTGATTAATATCTAACCCCCTAATTGAATTTAGTCCGGAAATAATATATTCTCTCGATCTCAATTATTCCCTTAAAATAATCAAAAGTCGGCCAAATAATCAATTATAACAAAAAGTAATTCAATTAGGAAAAACATAATCAATTACTCAATACTCATTCTTGTTTATATGATTCAACTCATCCTAACATTGGAACAAAGAAATTAGCTCATGGATAGATTTATCAATTCAATTAAACAAGAGATAATAATCACGAACATCATCATGAAGTAATTAATATAAAAAAAAAAAATCAAATAGACAAATAAAGGTGGAGAAGAATTATACTTTTTCAAGTTGTATAGAGATCCCCAAAAGAAAAGCCCTATGTTAACGTGAAAGAGAAGAGGGAGAGAAAATAGATAAATCCAGATCTTATATCTAGCTTGAATGAATTAAAATCTAAAGCCTAGACTCCCCTTTTATAGTTCAAGACCTCCTAACAACTTGGGAGAGTCCAAATTCTAAAAGAAATCGAACAAAAATTGAATTTGAATTGAATCTGCGTTAAATTTGCGTATGGTTCTTGAACGGGCATCGAATGGCCAGTGAACGGTCATTCACACTCTTTGTCTTCTTGAACGGCCAATGAACGACCAACGAATGGCCAGCGAACGACAAGCCTGCAGAGGCTTTTTTTTGGGAACGACCAGCGAATGACAAGCCTGCATAAGCTTTTTTTTTGGGAACATCCAACGAACAGCAAGTGGGAACAGCCATGGACCGTTCCTTTACTTTCTCCCACGCGAACGGCCATTGAATGGCCGTTCGCCTAGTTTTTTTCTTTCTCGTTAACTTCACGTTCCAAACTTGTTCTCTCAGCCCACTTTTCGTTCATTCTTCGTTCTATATTCATTTTTCCACACAAAACAAGCATAACATACGAAAATAGACTCAACGACAAAATACGCAAATAAAAACACAAAATATACTACGAAAAACATGCAAAACAACTCAAAATAACCACACAAAATATTAACAGAAATACACAAAATAACTCCCTCACACGTAGCCTTTTGTTTGTCCTCAAGTAAAAAATTGTGTCTTTATACCCAACAAGAAATATCAAGTATAATTTGAGATTCAATTAATCCGTAACACCATGTTCTATCCACTTTGTATTATCCTCCATTGATCCCCAACCTTCACAACAGACTCACTGCGCTAAGGTTAATAATAGTTAAGATGTTCAGCCCTCCTTACTAGGTCTCAAATCCGTGTCAAAAGATGTAACCTTGTCACACACAACAAATCACACAATTACTAGCCGTGAACAATTTTTTTTCGATAGTTTTTTTTATATTCGCTAGAACTCTCGAGATATTCTTCCACTAGGTATAAACTTCGGATTTTCTAAAGGCTCCCAGAGTGGTTTTCCATAACAATTATAGGGGCTAGCTAGTAAAAGAAATAACCACATGCAACCATGACACCGAAACAACGACTAATTGCTCCCCACACAAAAATCACGCAATGAGCTCAATGCATAAAAGATAAAAGAGAAGAAGAGAGATACGTCCCTGGAAAATGCTATAATTAGCAAATAGTTAATTCAATCACGTGAGTCGTCAAACCGACAAAAGTCATGTGAAGGGAACAAAATAATAACACCACGCGCATGCAAACATAGAAAACACACAACTCACACAAACTCTTTTTTTAGGGAAAAAAAGGTAAAATACTTGGGTTGCCTCCCAAGAAACGCTTTTTAACGTCATTAGCTTGACGGTGTCAATGGAGAAAATCATGGCGGGTCATTGAGCAAGACCTCTATCACCACCTTGTAATTTTTATTCTGGATGATTTGTGCTTCAAATCATATTGTGTTCCTACCATAGGACATCTTTCACAGCAGAATCGACAGAATCAACAATAAAATTATCATGTAAGGCATAGGCAGAACTACAAGTTATATCAGAAATTGAAAACATCATAGTTTTTCCCAAGACATGCATACTTAGTTTTCTATTTTTGACATCAATCAAGGTGTTGTTGGTGTCTATGAACGGTCTACCTAATAAAATGGTATGATCCTTAATATTACTTTTACCCTTCCCCATATCCAAGATAACAAAATCAATGAGAATTTTAAGACCACCTACTTGGACCAAAATATCTTTAACAATACTTTTAGGATACCTAAGTGACCTATCAGCAAGTTGCAGACATAATTTGGTGGACTTCAATTTCCTTAAATTTAATTGTTTAAATATAGAGTAAGGCATAAGGTTAACTCCAGCTCCGAGATCAAGCATACCTTCGATTTTTTTACCATTTTCAAAAGCAATATTTATGATGAAACTATCTGGATCTTGTTGCTTTTGGAGTGGACTTGAGAATGGAATAGAATATTTGTAGGTATTATCAGTTTTGTATAAGGATGGTCCCTTATTTGCCTCCTCATTCTTGCTTTCTTCACTTGCTTCATCCTTCTTTTCCATTTTAGCAATACCTGCGGGGTTAGACGAGACAGTAAAATATGGAATCTCAAGTTCATTATATAAATCTCACCAATTCAGTGACGACTTGAGCTTGCACTGGTTGACTAGGCAACGTGTCTTTTTTGACGAGATGTCAAGCTATCTCACCAACTCGCATAGCCAATTGACCGACTAGAGTCTCACCCGCTTAACGGAGGCCTTCAAGGATTCGAACTGCCTATTATTCCACTCTTGTGTTTGCTGACTAACTTGAATAAAACAAATTCGAGCTCTCTTCTAATGTGGGTCGTGGTGGTTGCTCTTGATCGGTTGCCATTCCTGGTGTTTGTATAAACAACATTAGAAAAATAGATCAAACGCACCTTAAGAATAAACATAAACTAGAAACAAACAAAAAGAATCCTAATATGGAAATAAACAAATAAACACAATAATTATTACGCCTAAAGCCTTCTCCGGCAATTGCGCCAACATTTTGTTCAACCGCTAAATACCCAAAATAAATCTAGCGATGCTCGCAAGAGCACGAGATCAATCGCAGGGCAGCAAGTTGGCCAAAGTCGTCCATCGCGAAGATTTAGCCGCAAATAATTATTGTGCATCATAATTAATAGAAAATAAAATTTTAAATACTCTAATTCAATTTTTAAGATTTGTAAATACCTAAATTAATTATTAAAATGAATATTCAAAACTAACACACGAGATCTGGATAAAAAAATATTAATGATAAAAACGTCTAAGGATTCATGTTTATTTCCTCAAATTACCAAGCATAAGGTATAGTGATTGATAATGCAATTAAACAATTAAGAAAACATATACAAACTAGGCCTATATCTGATAACTTTAGTATTGACAAACTAAACCTAGATAGATCTAATTAACCAAATTATTTAACCAAGTTAAATAATACATTACTGATTCATATATAACCTCCTAATTGAATTTAGTCCAGAAATAATATCTTCTCTCGATCTACAGTATTCCCTCAAAATAATCAAGAGTTGGCCAAACAATTAGTTATAACAAAAATCAATTCAATTAGGAAAAACATAATCAATTACTCAATACTAATGCTTGTTTATTTGATTCAACTCATCCTAACCTAGAACAAAGAAATTAGCTCATGGATAGATTCATCAATTCAATTAAACAAGAGATAATAATTACGAACATCATCATGAAGTAATTAATATCAAAAAAAAATCAAATAGACAAATAAAGGTTGAGAAGAATTACACTTTTTCAAGTTGTAGAGAGATCCCCAAAAGAAAAGCCCTAAGTTAACGTGAAAGAGAAGAGGAAGAGAAAAGAGAGGAATTCAAATCTTGTATCTAGCTTGAATGAATTAAAAACTAAAGCCTAGATTACCCTTTTATAGCCCAAGGAATCCTAACAACTAAAAGAAATCGAACAAAAATTGAATCTGCATTAAATTTTCATCAGGGTCTTGAACGGGCACCGAACGACCAGTGAACGGCCATTCGTACTCTTTGTCTTCTTGAATATCCATCGAACGACAAGCGAATGGAAAGCCTGCAGAGGCTTGTTTTTGGGAATGACCAGCAAACGACAAGACTGCAGAGGCTTGTTTTTGGGAATGGCCAGCGAACGGCAAGTGGGAACGACTTTGCTTTATCCCACGCGAACGGCCATTGAACGGTCGTCGTCCATTCGCCTGTTTCTTCTTTTCTCGTTCACTCCACATTCCAAACTTGTTCTCTCAGCCCAGTTTTCGTTCATTCCTCGTTCTACCTTCACTTTTCCACCAAAAACAAGCATAACACACGAAAATAGGCTCAACGAAAAAATACGCAAACAAAAACACAAAATATACTACGAAAAACATGCAAAACAACTCAAAATAACCACACAAAATACTAACAAAAACACACAAAACAAGCATCCTTGGGAGGAACAACGGTCAATGTACGACAACAAGATGCCGTAGAGTGACTCATAATGCAACACGTCGAACAAAACTCCTATAAACGCTCATAGCTCAACGAAATAAATGAGCAATTCCCCACCCGTTCTACCATAATATATTCCTGTAGGGGTTTTGCTAGATCAACTTCTACAAGAACCCTTCACAAAATGGCCAGTCGAACCGTTTAACGATTTTTCATCAATCTGAGTTGAATTATCAATGGCTTTAGCATTGCCCATATTAATACTAGGATGCCAATACTTTATATTTAATTCTAAAATATGGACCCAAACACCGGTTGTAGAAGTGTTAACTTTATAGGGATTAAAGTCCCGGACCCAAGGTGATAAACATATCGAACCTGGACTAAGAGACCAAGTAGAACGCAAAGCAGCCCAGGAACGATCAGAGTTATTCACAAATTTAATACAAAAGTATCCCTAGCCTTAACGAAATAAGTTTTCAATCATTATGAATATTCCATAACTCCTTAAGATGATTATGTAATGGCAAATCGGGGCCAAGGCTTGGTTCCTTTGTTAAGCATAACATACCAATTAAAGAAAATGAGAATTCCATGACTCGTTGTCGATACAAATTAATTTTCATCAATAGAAATCGAAAAATAGTCACCTTTCTTGACCTGTTCAACAACAGAATTATGAGACCCATTAACAACAAAAGCAAATGTCCGAGTATTCCTTGGGGAGGGATTGAAGGAATTTAAATTTGGGGAATAGCATTAAAAGAAGCGACGTACGTAAGTAGAGATGCTAAATGGGCATCGGTCCGTGGGCAATTACCATTTAAATCGGAAAAAAAGTGGTTATGGCCGAATTATTGGCCCATTTAAATTTGGGCTTTCTTGGCTCGAATCGCTTAAACCGAAAAAGCTCTGTTAGGGCTAGCCCACTAGCCCGCTAATTTTATTTTTTAAAAATAAATATAATTCTAATAATTTATATCTCGCTTATTATTACATATTACTAGTAAATTTATTTTTCAAATTCATATCTCCCTCATCTTTAAGTTTAACTTTATTAAACAAGCTATAAATTCTTGAAAAACTTCATTTTTGATTTGTTTTCTTTATTACTTAATTTAGTTTTCCGATTTTTATTCGAATAGAAAATTGCCACGAGTTTTATTAGATTATTTAGGATATAAATTATATTTCTAAAAAGTGCTAAATCTAATTTTGTAATTTGTTAATGCAATGTAATTATAAACTATGCATGACTTTTTTTTTTATAATGAATAGATTAACTTCAAATGTTAAAATTAAATGTTATACATGTTCAAGTTTAAAATTTTAGATTTAAATATCTAACTTTAAAATTTTTAACTCATAGTCAAATGAGTAATTACAGAAAAAAATATTAATTCTGGGTAGCTTTAGTTATTATTATTTTATTTTCAAAATTTAGATCATTAAATATTTAATTTTATAAGTTTGTTAATGCAATGTAATTAGAAACTTTGCATGAATTTTATTTATGACGAATAGTTTAACTTAAAAATGTTAAATTTAAATGTTATATATATTCGAGTTTAAAATTTTAAATTTAAATATTTAATTTTTAGTTTTTTGAATTATAGCCCGATAGTGGCCCATTAGCCCAAGTCCGCTAGGGTTAGGGTTAGGTTCCAATATTGCCAACATGTTTAACACCTACCATTTAGCCCAAGACCATTTAGCCCGAAACCCGCTAGGGTCGGCCATAGGGCTAGGGCCAACCCGCTTAACATCTTTAACCGTATAGAATAATGAGAGATTGAGTTGTCAAAATTTAAAGATTTAGAAAGCCTAATCAAAGAGGGGGGTGGATTCCGAACTATAGCATCACATGGCCAAATTTACACATCACCAGAAACAGAAGCCGCTTTAGGGACGAACGGCGCATTGGATGAATCAAACAAATTTAGAAGCATCAAATGGGTGGGCAAACGAAACAAATATCTCGTGAGCACCATCTATAACAGAGAAACCATCGGGGCATAAGATGGGGTGGAAGACATAACATAATAAAGGACGCCATCTTAGAAGGTGTTGAAATATCACCACCATCTTGAAAGACGGCGACGTTAGGATGGGAAGGAAGAGACGAGACCATATTCCTAGATTTAGGGTTTTTCTTTTGTAATTATCCGTTATTGAAAATGGATTCATTCCCTCTCCACTACTCAGCAACAGCCAACAGCCAAAACTTTGCAGTTTATGTTCATCCAGAAGCGAGTATAAACTGAGAATACTTTTATGTATTTATCTTAAGTGCATCTACAACCTTATAATAATTAGCACACTTAGAGGGTGTTTGGTTGAGCTATAAATCCTTCAAAACCTTTTTCAAGATGTTAGAGCTTACTTAGATGCGATGAGATATCCTTTCATTTTAATTTATTTTTCAGATAAAAAATAGTGATGATAAAAGATTTGAAAGAAATTAATGAATTTTGAGAGTGTGCTTGGATATGAGATGAAAATGTAATGATAAAAGTTAGTTTGATATAAAAACAGTACAATAATGATTGGTAATTAAAATATATGAGTGGATGAATAGTAGAATTTGTAGGAAAATATATAATAATGATTGGTGATCTCATGTTTCCTTTTTTGGAAAAACAAAAAGAGTAGTAGTGGTTGGTGAGATTAAAAAAAATTGTGTAAATAATGTATTTTCTGAATTTCATAAGAAATGACATCTTGAGGAGAAAAAAATTTCTAACAACAAAAATGAAATCTTTTAATATCCAATCGCCACCTTATAAGTTGTTTTTAAAAATATTGAGATTCCTACTTTTTTCAAAATAAGATCTTATGTTAACAATCTCATTTAATTTTGACCATTTTAATTACAAACTTGTCATTACTAATATCTTATAAATTCCACCATCTTATTTTATCTAAAAAGTTCAATAACTTATTTTCAAAATAAGCTATAACATTTTATAAGTTTTGAGATTAAAAATAGGATTAACTACAAAAAGTACCTTGACAAAAAAACCCAACTAACTTCTAAAATTACAAAAATACTCTTGAACTTTTATTTTGTCTAACATTTATCCCCTTCATAAGCAAAAAATATTCAAAGTTCCCGTTCATATTTATAAAAATATTACGCTTACTTCTTAATTTTAACATTGAATCAAACCTCGATGAGTACTTTTGTAGTTTTGAAAGTTAGCTAGGTTTTTGTAATTAGGTCAAACCTCAAGGGTACTTTTTGTAATTATCCTTGAAACATATTATAGTCAAACAACCTCTTAATCAAATGCCGTAGTGGCGCTTATTTTATATGATGAGATTTTCATAAGGATAAGTTATCACGATTTTAATAAGCGAGTTTAATGGAATGGAAAAGAGGCCCATCTTCTCAAAGAGATTTGGAATTATTTGGCAAGATTTCGGACAAATGAGTCTTGGCTTCCATATTAAGATAAGGAAAATGTTCTTTTCCTCACTTCTAATGACTTTTATTTTAGTGATAAACATTTTTTAATGGAACTAGTAAGGTGCACGTGCGTTGCACGTGAACCATATGATTTTTCTATTTTTAATAAAACAATTATTATTAATATGATATAATATAATTATATTATAAATATATTGTGCATATTGTACAATATTACGATTTGACTTGATATGTGCCATATTAAATAAAGAGAAATCTACTATATTAAAATAAATCGTCATAGATTATATCCAACAAATAATATTTATTTGGGATGGATGTAAAGAACTCTCACATTGTGTAATACATAGTTCATTTTATTAGTCATGTGTACCTGTTGAAGAAATTAAAAGAAGACAGACTGCTTCAACGCTAAATTAGTATGTGTTGCGTTAATTTTGAAAATGTTACATTTAACGATCATGAAGCTTCAAAATTTGGAAATCACATGACAAACGAACTTAAAGAATGCTTTAGAATCAAAATACATGACATAATTATTCCTAAAAATTAAATTGTAGAAAACAATGAAGACAAGTCCATGAAACTAACGGAACTTACCTATAAGTAAAGCAATTTGTTGCACGAATTCAAGTTGCATTAACTTTTCTCTTGCTTCACTTGGAATTTTTATAGTCCTCATATAACTTTAATTTGATGATCTCTCATATTTGTTGTTGTTTGCTATTTTTGATTGTCTCATTTATCCATATCATCTATATTACTCGCTCGAGCATGATTGTTAGACATACTTGACTGATGTTCGTCTACAAAGCTATTTTGCTTCAAATCATTGGGTTCTATATTGATGTTTGCACAGATGAAAAGATAGTATAGTCCCAATCCATTAGAAAGTTCAATGGAACTTGAACTATGGAAATGGGGATGCACTAAGGACATGTGAAAAAGGTATAATTAGGGTAAGACGCGTGCATTCCATCTTGCAAGACGCGGTCGTGACAATGTATGTTGATATTGGGGTAAAGGTTCTTTCCATTTTCTTTTTGGATTTAATATTTCAAGATTCTCTGCTATCACTCTCCTTGTAGTTGGCCATTTAGGATTATGATTGATGTCTTTGTACTTATTTTCCATCAATGAATATGATTTTTGAGATAACCAAAAAGAGTACATGTTATTGATCTCCCCGTTTTCTTGTGATTTTTCTAAGTATTATATGTTGTTGAAATTTTAAGTCTTTGAGAGCTTCTCCTCTCATTTAGATACTTTGGGAAAACGTTGGGGGGGTGACAAAGAATGTTGGTTACTGGTCCGCATAGCGTGTGCCGTAATATAGAAATAAAATATATCAAACTATTGGGTGTGAAATTAGATTCATCTTGTGAAGAGGATTTAGCGAAGCATAAAAATACAAACCAACTATCCTTCTAAGATAGTCCAAGGTACATTGTGCTTATGTTTTTCAGTATATACCTCCATATGTGAAAGCTTCATCAGTAAGTACATATATACTCTACCCATCTCTTTCTTTCTTTCAACATCTCCACTACCACATTTCAACTTAGTATTTCTTTACTTATGTAATCATAGAGTACCCTTCTAAGATAGTCCTGCGCATCCTTAGATAGTCCAAGGTAGCATAAAAAAATTTAACTTTTAGCAGATAATTCCAACCCAAATGAAAAGTACCATTCTGAAACTCTATAAACAATATTAACCTCAAATGTAAGCATTCTACCAAAAGACCAACCCATATCATAAAGATTCATATTTCAGACAAAGTTACACATGAAGTCATGAACGGCACAAAATGTGCACACATAGAAAAATAGGATAAATTAAATCATCATCCCTAAACATGTATTATTCTAAAAGGTCAAATAAGCGAAATGGTCTATCAATGAGAGTCCCACTTAATATTTTGGGGCTTTAAGAGTAGAAATTACGCAACAGTAGATCAACCTACCCAAAGACACACATGAGACTAAGACAAGTCTACAAATAAACCTGTTTACCCGTTACAATCAATCAAACACAAAGAAGTTTGCAATGCTATTGTTGGAGATAATTCATGTGTGGTAAACGTCAACTTTTTTTCCCCAACCCTTCAGTCCCCTTACTCTGAATTGTTGCAGGTGGGACATCAATTTCGATCTTCCGCTGCGACATAGAGAAGTAAACTGAATTAGTAAAATCCATATCAAAGTATTTCATATCAATGTATATATGAAGGAATCAAAACAGGCGTGAGAATTCTAAAACATGCGTTTGATTACCTATTGGTTAGAGCACTTTTGATGTAAAACTGATTTTGATCTGTAAGTTTTCTTTCCCTTTTCGTAATATCTCAAAATATTTTTCACATACAAATGTTGTAGAAAAGAAAAGGATAACAAACTACAACTTTCACCAAGCCTCAAGCTGTCACAAGTCTTTCTTGAATTTCCACCTTTTCCATAGCCAAGTCCCTTAAAATTCATCCGAAGGAATTCTAATAAAAATTTGATCCATGAAATGTTCCAAGATACAGAGAGCACTTGTTCTTAACTTCAAAGATTGTATATATAATTAATCGAGTCCAAATTGCAATGCGGCGATAATAGCTGTCGATTACTCACAACCATTTGAAGAAAGAGTAAAATCATACATGACCAACATAATAAACTTGTCTTTACCACAATAAAAGCTTTTGCTTGTATAAACAGTTGTATGTATGGATTAATAAACATGAGAAAATAGAGGGAGAAGGGGAGACTAAGAAAATACTTGTATCAGGGGTTAGTTGAGCCAACATTAGATTTGAAATTTGTACATCGGTTGCATCTTAATTTATTCCACTGAGAAGAGTTATAAGGAATATTCCCCTGCACAAGAAAAGAATCAGGCTTCACATGAAAGTTACTGATGGTTGTATTTTCTTGCAGTGTCTAAGAAGTTATCTTCTGCATCTGCGCATCTGAGATATACCATATGGTGGCTATCTATTCATCTTTGTGTTAAATGGGGTGTCAAATTTTTTCTGAAATTAGAAACCAAAACCACAAGAGATTAAAACATGAAAATTCAATGACTAAGAACCACATGAATTTTTCCATTAAATCATAATTTTTTGGGATAATTACAAAAAGTACCCCTGAGGTTTGACCTAATTACAAAAAAACCTAGCTAACTTTAAAATTACAAAAAGTACCCCTGAGGTTTGATTCAGTGTTAAAATTAAGGGTGAACTGTAATATTTTTATAAATATGAGAGGGGATTTTGAAATATTTTTGGGTTATGAAGTGGGTAAATGTTAGACAAAATAAAATCTCCAGGGTATTTTTTGTAATTTTGAAAGTTAGCAGTGTTTTTTTGTAATTAGGTTAAACCTCAATGGTACTTTTTGTAATTAACCCTAATTTTTTTTAACAATTTTGAACCATGCAATGGTCAGGTAAACACACCTTCATTCTTTAGAGGGACTCCAGAGGTTAGTAATGTTGTTTATATTGACAATTACCATTCGGGAAACATTGAAATATACAAAGCATGCCACAATAGACCTTTGACAACAGACACAGAGGTTGAAGAAAGGGGGGAATTTTTGTGTATTAATTGAAGAGACGCAAAGGTCTGTTTTCTGAGGAGGCAAGATAGACAACTCAAGAGACGCAATCACTTCCATAATGTATAATTTCAATTTTACCATTCAAATTTGTAGTTCATAGGAATATTTTAGTCAATCGAAATTTTGACAGAAATAATCGCCCTTTTAAGATAGTAGTAGATAACAGGTTTATACATCTTAGATACAATCATGCTACACTATGAAATCTGCAGAACGGGTAGAGTCAGTCTACTTAATCACATGATATATTTTAGACATAACTTTTGGATTGTTCGGTCATATATATCACCTAAAAATTCAGAAGAGTTCATATATCTCATAGTCACCGGGAAATAATGGTCCTTGGTTCCACAAAACTGTTTAACCTTCACTGAGCATCATATCACACTTTTTATTGCTCATGTGCTTATAAATTTGCACATCTATTTCATGAACATCATGATAATCATATTCAAATCATATTCAAATTTGATTATCTATTGTAGTCAAAATACGAAATGAAATTTCAGTTTCATTAGAATTCACATTTCCGATTTTTCTCAGGATACACAAAAGGATACAAAATGCCTAATAATACACAAGACTCATATTATTAACCCACTAAAGTCAGTTAGATTAACATATAAACTCATAAATAGAAATAAATAAATACTAAACCAACCTCCAAAATAGAAAACTCAAATTTGTTATAATTCAAACAAAGCTAAAGGTGAAACTAACCATGGTATTGTAGATTTTTGAGTAACCCCAAAAGAGATGATCAAAAGAGATTTGTCTTCTTTCTTTGAAGTTTCATGTTGGTACTCTTTTGCTTTCCTTTTTGCCGTCTGCAAGTCTTTTTTATTTTTGGAATAATGAGATAAATGGACGTGAAGTTTTCGAATAAATGAAGGGATGTTTCGATATGGGGCAAATCCTTATTTTATACATTAACAATGCACAAGAATACTCCATTAATAGACCAATAACCCATCACTCATCGTGCACACGCAAACTAATTGATAATTTACTAACAAAAAAATTGCTTAGAAATCAAAACGTTTTCCAAAACTCACAACATAAAAATCGACCCTCATAATTCCTCAATTATTTTGTACATGGAAGTCACCTTTCGTCCTAGTAACACCTAATCCCAAAAACACACATAATTGGACACACAAAGACTTAACCGAAATGATAGCTCTCTTGGTAAGTCACATTTTTCTTGATCAAGGTATCATATATTGTTGGGTCCAACTTCAATTGTTTGGTTCCTTTTACGCTTTTCAACCCAATTATAACATGGCTTATCTTTTACCATATCCACCAGTCACACTCAGTTTCTTCTAGATATAGTTCAATAACTTGTAATAATATAAGCAACACACATATGACTTTAAAATTGGAAAACAGAGTAGTGTATCATATCTATAAATTCTAAACTCAAAAATAGCATGAAAAACAATATCATCCTAGTGATTTTTCTCATAATCTTAAATACTAACCGAACCACCAAATCGTAAAACTCAAATTTGTAATAATTTGAACTATTTTTTGTCGTTTGAGAAGCTAAAGGGGGAACTAACCATGGGTATGGCATATTGTTGAATAATCCCAAAAGAGCCGATCGAAAGATATTACACTTCTTCCATTTAGGGAATGGTACTCTTCTGCAAAATACAAAATAAAATTTTAGTTCCACTAGAATTCACTTTGCCGATTTTCCTCAGGATACACAATGAAAGAATAAAAAATCCCTTATAAAACACATGACCCATATTATTAACCCATCAAAATCAGTTAGATTAACCTATAATTAAACTCAAATAAATAGAAATAAATATCTTACTAACTTGACCCTTAGATCGAAAAACTCAAATTTAATAGAATGCAATTTTTTTGTTGTTTGCGAAGTTAAAGGTGGAACTAATCATTATTATTCTTGAATAACCCCAAAAGAGATGATCAAATTTGTCTTCTTCCATTCAAATTTCTTGTTGGTGTTCTTCCTTGGAAAATCGCCCCTCACCCATCGTAAAATCTCAATTTTATAAATAGAAAAGAGAAAACTACCCATTGCTCGATTACATGTTGATTTCAGGCTCCTTTTTCGCTTTTGCTTCTTCGCCGTGGTTGCCTTTTCGTTTGGGTTTGCCTCTCGTTCGATCTCCTTGCCTCGCGTCGGTTCCTAATCTGATTCCCCGGCGTCTCTTGGTAATCTCGTTCAATCATTCTAAATTATGTTAAATTTTTAAATTACTTTTCTACCACTAAATTTAATATATGATAGGGAGGTAGGGAGGTGGGAGGAAGAGAGAAATTTATGTGTATTAATCGAAAAGCAAAGGCCTGTTTTCTCAAGAGACGGGATAGCCAACTTAAGAGACACAATCACTTCCATAATGTATAATTCCAATTTTTACCATTCAAATTTATAGTTCATAGGGATATTTTTGTAAGATAGTGGTAGATGTATACATCGCGATTACGTTATTAGCAATAATAATTAGTGATTTAGAAATGGTTGCCGCCAAGAGTTAAGACATTAAGATAAAATTGGGAACACTATTATATAAACACGTGTATATAGATAGATATATGTACATAAAAATACACTACAAAGAAAAGGTCAAAGACGACAAAGATATCACTAACGACACTCAAGGCCGCCAAAGATTATCATAGTAAATAAATAAAAAGAGGGGTATTAGCACCGACTTGAGAATGACTCGTCATCACTAATAGTATAACACTAGTGATGGTTTATCGATCGTCACCAACATTATCGGGTTTGTTGAAATTTCTTGTGTTTATTTCTCGTAAATTGGATTACAAGAAAATCAGAACTATCTATTATAGGAAAAATCGAAAATTGCGTAATAGCCGAGGTAGTAGTAAGATAAACACGTTTCGTATAGTCTTGTGAATTTTAACATACGTGTTATTCCTAAAGATACAACACTTCGTCCTTGAAATAGCAAAGACGGCAAATTTCAAGGCACCTTTCGAATCGAATGTGTAAAACTGAGTACACTTATGCAAGTACAAGAATGAAAAATGTGTATGAAGTCCGCAAACCGAACAACAACAATGCTCCTATTTATAGGACTTCCAACCAGGCCTTGAGGTCTCTTTTTACTTGCTTAGCGCAAGAACTTCAAGATAATGGGTTGTAACCCTCCGTAGGTAGTGGGCATTCCTTCAATGGCAACTATGTTGTAACTTCCAAGTAGTAGGCAAAGTGGTGTTGTTTCATTTTAAAAGTCAGCTTTTACTTTTGTTGCAACTTATTTGTTTTTATTCTTTAAAAAATAAAAAACAAATGTTTTCTCGTGCAAAACTAGGCCCGACTAGTCGGGACACGGACACGGGTTCGCCTCGGCTCCACGGCCACAAATGCCTAGGGTCGGGCGGGCGCGCGCGTGTGGCCTTGCCCACCACACCTCACATGGTGTATAGTTATTTCATCTTGCACACCCTTACAAACCCACTTACTTATATATTGAATAAAATTAACATTTTATTCCCATGTGGGATGGTGTCTTTTCACCTTCCCATCATCCATTATCCCATTTCCAAGTGACTAACTTGTGGATTTTATTTCTCACTCACCACAAAATGGTTTTGAGAAGTTAAATATACCACACTCATCTACTCGAAACGTAGAATATTATTTTAATATTTAATTCCTCTGAAATTAAATAATTAGTCACTAAAAAATTGGTCAAAGTTAGGTATCAAACTATTACTTCTCAAACCAATTTCCAACAATCCCCCACATGAGTTGAAATCAAATGCACACTCTTGTACTCGGTTGAATTGAAACCATATTGTATCAGAACAGGTAGTTTGCGACTTTGAACCTTCCTTTGTAAATATCATCGGATATACCGGCAGCCTAGTGGACGCAATGCCTTGAACTATTCATCCTTCGTGTACACCTAGTCAATGATATTTACACAATATGACTTCTGTCCCATTCCGTTCTTCAGTTGTATCCTTTTTGGCCATGGATAACATCTTTGGATTCATAAGTGTTACATTGAAGCGACCCTCACTTCTCACTTATATAGGTGATCTCTCTTGACCGAGTCAATTTATCATTAAAAGTCCTTATGACTTAACCTTACCACAATCAACAAATTTATTGCACTTAATTGTTTTGCCTTCTAGGGATGGGTAGATCGATTTACAAGTGCTTAACAACTTTAAAGTTTAGCTTTCCCATTGAACCAAGTTCTTGGGATCTCCAGTCACCAAGTTTGGGCTACCACTATAATCGTTCTTTAAATTGTGGATTTTAATCCCATTCCCTCTAGCAATTTTCTCAATCGATCTCTGTTAAGCCCTTTCGTGAGCGGATCCGCTATGTTATCCTTTGACTTTACATAGTCAATTGATATAACACCATTAGAGATCAATTGTCTTACGGTATTATATCTACGACGGATGTGTCTAGACTTACCGTATACATATTACTTTGTGCTCTCCCTATAGTAGCTTGACTATCACAAAGAATCATCACAGAGGCACTGGCTTTTTCCAAAGACATGGAATATCTTCTAAGAAATTACGAAGCCATTCATCTTCTTCGCCACTTTATCAAAAGCTATAAACTCGATTCCATGGTGGATCTAGCTATACAAGTCTCGCTTAGTGGATTTCCATGATATCGCTCCTCTTCCAATAGTAAATATATATCCACTAGTGGAGTAGAGTCCTTTGAATCAAAATCCAAATAGCATCACTATACCCTTCAAGTCTTGGAGGGTATTTGAGTAGTGTATTCCATAACCCAGGGTGTATTTCAAATATCTTAGTACCCTAGTTAGTGCTTTCCCATGCTCTTAGCTTGATTGCTTGTATACCTACTCAACTTGTTTACTGAGGATAGGCAAGATCCGGACATGTACAATTTGTTATGTACATCAAACTTCCTATCACTTTTGAGTATTCCAACCGAGCTCACGGGTTCTCGCTTAATTTACTACTAGATTTATGCTCAAATCGATGGGCGTTTTGCATGGTGGACCATCAAAAGCATTGAACTTCTTGAGCACTTTCTCCACATAGTGGGATCGTGTCAAGCTAATTCCTTTAGATTTTGCCAATTTTAATTCCGAGAATCATATCAAAGAATTCCCATGTCTTTCATGTCAAAATTTCTTTTTAATATCTTCTTCTATGTCTATGATTATATCATGACTACTACCCATTATTAACATATCGCCTCACGTATAGACAAACTATGAAAAATGCATTTGGCGTGCCTTTAACATAAACACACTTGTCACATTCATTGATTTTAAAGCCATTTGACAACATCATTGTGTCAAATTTAAGATGCCACTGTTTCGGGGCTTGTTTAAGTCGATACACCGATCTTATCAGTTTGCGCACCTTTTTCTATTGACCAGGTGCTACAAATCCTTCAAGTTGTTCCATATATATTTCTTCTTACAATTCACCATTTAAAAACGCAGCTTTTACATCCATTTGATGAATCTCGAGATTGTTCAAGCAACAATCGCAATAAGCACTCGAATGGATGCAATTCTTGTTACAGAATATGTGTCGAAGAAATCACTTCATTCTTTTTGTTTGAAGCCTTTAGCCACTAACTGGCTTTATATTTATTAATAGTTCCATCTATCTTATATTTCTTTTTAATATCCATTTACACCCTAAAGGTTTACTACCTGCAGGGAGATCAACCAACTCCCAGGTATGATTTTGTAAAATGGATTCTATTTCACTATTGATGGCTTCTTTCTAGAGCGGAGCATCTGGACTAGACAGAGCCTCTTTAACTGTACTTGGCTCACCGTCTAACAAGTAAGTGACAAAATCGACCAAAATGACGTAGCAATTTTAGTCCTTTTACTTCGTCTTGTTCTTCACTCTCTTGTGAAGAACTACTTGCTTTCTCATAAGTTCTTTTGTTAGAACTTATTTCAACCCTTTCTTTACAAGGATATACATTTTCAAGAAATATTACATTTCTTGATTCCATTATGGTACCTTCATAAATTTCTCGGATTTTCCGACTTGTGTACCAAGAACCGATATGCACTCTTGTTGTATGCATATCCTATAAAAAATACAATCAACCGCCTTTGGGCCAATTTTGACTTGTTTGGGTTGGAGTATGGCTACCTTAACTAAACACTCCCACACTTTAAGGTATTTATAAGATGGCCTATGATTTTTCCACAATTCATAAGGTGTCTTATTTTTTCCTTTAAGTGGAATTTTATTTAAAATGTGGTTTCTTTGTTAAAAACAACTTTTCCCCTCACATGTTAAAGAGGCAGCCCATAACTAATCAACATGGCATTCATCATTTCTTTTAAAGTTCGATTTTTACGTTCAAAGAATACCATTAGATTTTAGTGAATATGGAGCAAAAGTTTGATGAATTATTCCCTATTTAGTTACATAATTCTTCAAAAGGTGCAACATATTCTCCACCTCTATCACTCAATTATTTTAATCCGGTTGCCAAGTTGATTTTCAACCTCAATTTTATAATTTTTGAAGGCTTCCAATGCTTCATCTTTGCTCCTTAGTAAATATAAGTAGCAAAATCTTGTGCAATCATCAATAAAAGTGATGAAATATTTTTACCACCTCTAGTTTGCACAAATTTCGATCACATATATCAAGATGTATCAATTCTAGAGGTAATCGTATTTCTTTCCACATAATGAAAAGGTAATTTAGCCATTTTAGCTTCAATACTGATTTCACATCTCTTTTGAGAATCAATTTTTGAAGTTGGAAGTAATTCCAAGTTCATTAATCTTTTTATAGCATTTAGATTAACATGTCCTAATCTAACATGCCACAAATCGAATACTCAAGCATATAAATGTAGGCTCAATTTTATTCCTGCTTGAATCGGTTACACGGACGAATCGCCATTACATTCATTTTGAATACCCATTATACGAGATAACCTTTTCCTAGAACTGTCCAAACTTAGTTAAAATAAAATTTTCGCAGACTCAAACATCGATGCAAACCATGGTTTACAAGAAGAGATCCTAACACTAGATTATTCCGGATTTACTGGGACATGAAGAACATCCTTCGAGGAAGAAGCTCTTTTCCGTAAATGAGCTTGAACCACGTTGCAAAACCTCGCAACATCGGAGAGGAAGAATTACCCATATTAAGTTTTCTACCCGTATAAGTGATGTAGGTAAAGAACGCATCCTTATCGTAAACGTATACATGTCGAGTGGCCCCATGTCAACATACCACTCTCTTGGATTATCCACAAGGTTTGCCTCAAAGACCACCGCAGATAGATCCATATCGCCATCGGCTCTTGATCACACCATCGTGCTCAACCACATTAGCATTAGGCTGTCTATATTTTGGTTTTTAGGAAGCCGACGGTCCTTAGCCATGTGGTTGGGATTACCACAATCGTGACAATTTCCTGTAAATGGCTTTTTGTTTACGTGCTTCTTTCCTCAGTTGTTGTTATTGTCACGTTTCCTTTTCTTTGTTGCTATTAGAACTACCATGTTCTAGCAAATTCGCCTTTGCATCAACAAAGACCCTTTTCAAACCTTGAATCTAATTTGCGATTACCTTCCTCAATTTGTAAACGCATAATTAGCTCTTCAAGATTTATTTCTTTTCGCTTGTGCTTCAAATAATTTTTGAAATCCTTCCATCCAGGTGACAATTTTTCAATCATGCACGCCACTTGAAAGCTTCATCCACCGCATTCCTTCGCACGAATATCGTGCATAATTAATCGCAATTCTTGAGCCTCGATCCATAACAGCTTATAGAACACCATCTTGAAATCTAAAAACCTCGCCAACCACGAACTTCATGGAACCAAATATCCTCGGTTCGGTATTTCTTTTCCAAAGAATCCCATAGCTCTTTGTAAGATTTCACTTCACTATACACATTGTATAGCGAATCGCATATCTATTTAGGACGTAGTTGCGGCACATGAAGTCACCCCCGCCCCAAGCATTGAAAACAACACGTTTTTCATTGTTGGTTTCATTTCTTCCACCACCGTGGATCCTCCTTCGAGAACTTAGCGAGGCTCGGCGTAGTCGATAAAATAACATCTTGGATTGCCATCTCTTGAAATCGACGAAAAATTTTTCCGGTTCTCAAATGCAGCAGGAGCGGAGAACATTCACCCTTGAAGTAGACGCCATCGTTTACGAAAAAAATGTTTTTCTTGCGTTGTTGAAATTTAGTGTTTATTTCTCAAACCGGATTACAAGGAAATCAGAACTATCTATTACAGGAAAAATCTAAAATTGCAGAATAGCTGAGGCAAGTAAAAACTCTATCCGTAAGATAAACACGTTTCGTATAGTGCTGACGGGACATACGTGTTATCCCCAAGGATACAACAACTTCGTCCTTGAAATAGCAGCACTGCAAATTTCAAGGCACCTTTCGAACTGGAATGTGTATTACTGAGTACACTTATGCAAGTACAAGAATGAAAAATGTGTATGAAGTGTGTAAACTGAACAACAACAATGCTCCTATTTATAGGACTTCCAACTAGGCCTTGGGGTCTCTTTACCGCAAGGCAGTAACTTCAAGATAATGGGCTGTAACCTCCAGGTAGTGGGCATTCCTTCAATGGCCAGTATACTGTAACTTCCAAGTAGTGGGCAAAGTGGTGCTGTTTCATTTTAAAAGCTGCAATTTCAGCTTTTAAGTTGCAACTCATTTGTTTTTATTCTTTAAAAAATAAAAACAAATGTTTTCTCGTGCAAAACTAGGCCCGATGACGGACACGGCTCGGTCCTCGGCCCACGGCCCTGGCGGGGCCAGGCGCGCGCGCGTGTGGTCTTGCCCACCATACCTCACACGTGTATAGTTATTTCATCTTGCACACCCTTACAAACCCACTTACTTATATATTGAATAAAAATTAACATTTTATTCCCATGTGGGATGGTGGCTTTTCACCTTCCCATCACCCATTATCCCATTTCCAAGTGACTAACTTGTGGATTTTATTTCTCACTCACCACAAAATGGTTTTGAGAAGTTAAATATACCACACTCATCTACTCAAAACATAGAATATTATTTTAATATTTAATTCCTCCGAATTAAATAATTAGTCACTAAAAAATTGGTCAAAAGTTAGGTATCAAACCATTACTTCTCAAACCAATTTCCAACAGGGTTTTTGATCATGACGAAGCCAAGAATCTCGGGTAGGGGCCCCAACTAATATTCATATGAAAAAGTCCTCGGATATTTGGCCACTTCTCTATAATAAAAATAGTTTTAACCATGTTTTCTTAGCTATTTTTGAGTTCAAATTTCCATTTTGTCTTTGTTTCCTTTCTAGGGATCGATCCATGACTTGATACTTGAAAAAATGCACTACATCAATTTTTAAATATAACCAAGTTCATCATCGTGAGAATACAAGAAGGGTATGACCGTGTTAAAATGGCTAAAAATATGTTTTCAAAAAATATGACTATTTTTTATTTTTACAATACCACATGTAAAAATTAATAACAATACATAAAATTTAGAATAAGTAGAAATTTTGATTAAGTCATTGTATTAATTCAATCACATCTTATTATTAAAAAATAAATAATAAAATACAATTACATTAATATACCAAGGGTCAAATAGAGACACAAAAGAATAATGCAAAAATTTAAGTTAAAGTTTATGGCGAGCTTAAAAATATATAATGTTTTTGAAAATGGACAATATGATCAAGACTCATATTTTTCAAGATTCACAAATGAAAGTAGGAAAGAAGAATGCAAGATAATTGAAGACATTTTTTGCTTTCTATTTTTCTATTTTTTATTTATTTTAAAATTAAAAAATAAATGACCAAAATACCCCTATTTGTTTTCAAATTTGAGGGGGGCCCAATGCCCCCTTGGCCCTAATGTACCTTTGTCGCTGGTTTTGATCACAACTGTTAGTGACCATTATTGTCGCTAATAGCTTCTAGTCACCCATATTTAGTTTTGGTGGGGCAACTTTAACCGATGAATATTTTACCGCAAAAAAATGTTGCAGGTCATATTATAATATTGGCATCAGAAGTATTAAGTCGTCGCTAATAGTGGTGTAAATTTCTCCAAAATTATCGTGCTCTAACTGTCCCTCTCTCTCTACTCATGTCCCCGTCGCCATTGATGATGTGGTTTTTAGTTGGTATTTTTCAGATATATGATAGTGATAATGTGTACAAATATTATGAATTTCATGTATTGCTATTGAAAGACAACTCTATTTGATTTAAAATTGATGACACGCGAGCTGAGTTGGAAGCAAATTAGTCGACGTGGCCATTCAGCACATGTGTATGTGGGACCCACAGGGTAGCACGAATCGAGCCGATGACGCCAGCGGCCGATGATGTCATCACGGATTAAGCTCGGCCCCCCGAGCCCAATCCTGGCGGGAAATTTATGGCGGGAGATTTAAAAGATAACCATCCAGTCGAACTTAGTGCTCCATTAGCACAAGAAGCTGCCACTTGTCAGCATAATATCAAGATGAGTCAACAAGTGGCAAATACTTGGCCAACATGCATGCTCAGAGAAGGACATGTGTCCCTTCAAGATTATTTTAGTGTTAAGTGTAATAGTGATTATTAAAAACCCACTAATGAGATGGGTATAAATAAGCCTCATTTGTGAGGAAAAAGACAAGAGAGAAAATAGTAGAGAAAACGCTTGTAAAATCACCATCGCAAAAAGAAAATCCGACCGGAGCTTTACTTCGGTCTTTATATAAAAAGCGAAATTAGCCCGAATTCGAATTTATTTACATTCCCACATGTTGCATTGTTGTATACTTTTGCTTGTTGACCAAAAACGCACGTCAACAAATATTTGGCGCTAGAAGGAGGGCGGCCCCTAGGTCCAGTCCTTTCTTCCAGTTAATCAAGCCACGTGAACTCGAGGTAAATCTAGTGTTGATTCCCTTGAAAAGGACAAAATGAGTCGCTTGTCTCAAACGCTCGTAGCCAAAGATCCACCTCTAAATAATCAAACTGCCAAACTACCAATGGCGAACGTGCCCCGACCGGCGAGGAGCACGACTTTGTTTCCCTTGCCCACTCATCGCAAACCCCACTTTTGTCCAACAAATGAACCAACTCATCTCCCAAACACTTGCGACTACTAACTCGCAAGTCCAGCGTCCACCTCCTGTAAATACTCACCCACTTAACCCCCCAAGAAATGTTAATGTAAATACGCAAATCCTCTGCGCCTCCTCGAGATGAAGGTCAAGAAGCAAGTTCTGGTAATGAACAGTGTGGTCGCCGCGATAGAAGATGACCGCGATGACGTGGAAGAATAAAGTCACGTGGCGAGTCACAACCGAGCCCACACGTGTAGGTCCCAAGGGGTGTGAGTAAGGTTTAGAAGGGGGTTGAATAAACCTTACCAACTTTTCGATTTTAGTCCTTTTAGAATATTACAGAGTTAAATACACAAATAAGTCCTTGGGGGACAAATAAGTTAGTTAACCAAATAGAGTTAGCCACTCAACCGACTCGATTGAGTTGATAGAATAACTCGCTTGTTTAGTCTAAACCTTAACTTAGTTGTGATGAGATTTTCAGCGGACTTAACACCCTTTAATTTGATTTAATTTGTTTTTGAACATTTGATTTTAGCACTTAGTTACTTATCGGTTGGATAGCAAATTATCGTGAGATATAAAGTGATATGCGAAATAAAATGCTTTGAAATGTAAATGACACAATAATTTTTATAGAGGTTCAAGATGGGGTAATTCTTCTACTCCTCTCTTCTCCAACTCCCGGAGGAATCCACTAAGTAGTGATCGTAGTACAAAGTGGTTATCACCCGGATACAAGTCTTGATCACACACAATGACTTGCTCCTTTGGGACTCGATCCGAGATGCCTTGGTCACATAGTTGGCTTCTCGTCCGACTCGGCCATTCACAGGGCTACGCCTTGCTTACTTCACTCACTTTCTCAAGCTTCTTGGATTTGATCACGAAGCCCTCCAATAACTTGAGATTGGTTCGACCTTGAACCTTTCTACTATCCTCCTTGGAAAGTAGACCCCTTTTGCTTCTTCAAATGTTTCCTCTTCAACGGTTTGAAGTTGTTTTTCCTTCACAAACTTAGTGTTGGATCGATTTCCTTGAGATTTAGGCTTGAGGATTTTGCTAGAATAACTTGAGAATATTTTGCGAGTTCTGATTATGAATGATGCTTGTTATCTCGTATGCAAGGTTCAGTGATACTCCTTGATTGAGTCCTTGATCTTATTCTCTTGGCCATACTCGAGATGTTCCTCAAAATGAGTCTTCATTCCGATCTTGATTAACTTCTTGTATTCCCGTGCATAGTCGACTTGACTCAAATCATACACCCTATCTATTACAATACAAATTACAAGGAAAATGGGGTGCCAACTTTCTAGTCTAAGTTTTACATGGCATTCATCAAAATCTAAACAAAATTTTTTTCAACAATTTCCCCCTTTTTGATGATACCAAAACTTAAATACATACAAACAATATGTAAATAGCAAAGATACATACATACAATGCGTAAAAAAAAGAATGTATGTGTTGAATAGATCATTTTATTGATCATATCATTCTTGTTCTTTACACAATGATTGTTTACAATGTGTATTAGAGCAATCGAGATCATATACTATTTCTACGCAAAATATAGATTTTTTCATTAAATGTACGTAAGACTTACATACATATGTATTTACAAAAGTAAAATACATGAAGGGGTTAAGCGACAACACACACTTCATCGCCTTCGCCGCCTCCTTCTTTCTTCTTCACCACATCGTCGCCTTTCTTTCTTTTCTTCTTCACTTTCTTCTTCTCGTAAGCTCTCTTGTGCCTTCATCTCTTCTTTTTCTTTCTTGTATTTCTTGCCACTGATCTTGCCTTTTGTTTTCTTCTTCCTCCTCTTTACATATTCAACATTTTTCTTTCCACTTCCGTGATTGGCTATAGCATCATATCCACCCAAAGAGATCCTTCCTTTCTTGCCTGGATCTATATATTCAATATTCTTGGGTAGAGGTCTAGGTTTAAAGCCTCTACCTCCGCCACTTCTTCCTCCTCCTCTCGGGCGTATATTGTCGAGTCTTCTTCTTACCAAGAGGTGACCAAAGCAGGGTGACCAAGCAGTAGTCCGTAGTAGTCTCACGTCATTACTTTCTTCGGCTCTTCTACGCTTGGACCTTTCTCCCGATGTACAAGTCCAGGCTTGGGCTATGGACATGTTTTTGAAATATCCTTCGGACTCGAGCGTTTTGAATTCTTCAACGAGATCTTGGCTCTTGTCCGTAACTGAATGGCATCATCGTATCTTTTCTGCCGGAATGCCTCCAAATTGTTTCAACATTTCTTCAACACGGACATCCGTTCTCTTGTCGAAATCCTCCATCTCTCGCTTCTACAAGCTTTTTCTTATGAGACATGGGCACAACAGAGTGATATAGCGGCAGAGTTACGGGAAGTTTGCTTGATTATCTTTGTCGTGACATGACCTTGCCGAGGGTTTCGTGAATCATTAAGGTCATATCCTTTGACCTTTCCCCCTCAACAGCTTTTCCTTTTTCTTTTCTCTTCTCAACAAATGATCTTTCTTCTCTACAAAGATTGTCTCCTTCAAACTCTTGAGTATTCCTCTTCCCCCTTTTGGCATCATCAAATGAGAGAGGAACCCAGAAACATCCCAAAGAAGCATGAAATCCAAATCGGTGATGGTCAAATTGGTCTCTTGAGTCGGGCATAGCGGCATAGGTCGTAAATTCGAATGGGTGGCCTTCGACTCACCAGAATGAGTTTCATCTCGGCCATGAGGAGGCTGAATTTGGCATTCATAGTCTCCTCAAGTCGCATAATTTCTTTCTTCTCAAACTCCTGCGCACTCCATTTGTTTTGTGAGAGGCATGCAACCTCTCAATGTACTCCCCGAATTCTCTCGCTTCATGTCACCATTGCTTTGCGCTCCAAACAAGCATCCTATTATAGAGTGCCTTGAAGTAACGAACTTGTTCGAGATGCATGGCGATTCTGCCGCGACACCACTCCCTGATTCTTATCACTATCCCTCTCAAGTCGGCTGTGAGGGTAGCATCTCGATTGTCCAGCCGCATGTCAATGAGGCCTGATGTCGTTCGATCCTCTCAATCTCGCCGCAGATTTTCTTGAAGACTTCATGGATTTCACCATTACTTCCGATTCAAATAGCGGCCATTCAACGCCAAAATCGAAATTTGCTTTGGCACAATAGAGTCGATGGGATAATGGGTTCTTCCCGTGCAGAGTACTTCTTCTTTTCTTTAGCAGATTCTTCTTCTAGTGCAGGGAGCTCGATTGAGAAAGGGAAGGTCTCTTCAAATGCATCATCTCGTACATGTGAAATCGTACGAGAAGTCGTTTCTGCTGCAGCTCTGGAAGCCTGCGCAGTTGACTGTGATTCAATTGGGGCCTTTGATGGTATTGCCCAGCTGACTGAGCCTCAGATGTCTTAACAGCTTCTTCAGTCTCAGTAGGTTTGTCCTTTTGAGTTTGTTGTTCCTCGGCCTTATCAGTAGCGTCATCGGAAGATGATGAGACTTGAGGCTTGGATCATCATCAAAATTGAATGTTTGTCGAGCAGCTTTGAAGTCCGGCTTACTCGTACTTGGAGTGACTTATGTTGGGGTCACTCTGCTCCGGACTCCTTTGTTTCCTTTGAGTGCTCACCGTGGGGGTAGGTGGTAAGACACCTTCAACAGGGGTTGGCTCAACTTGGTGCCCAACGGGGCGGTGGTAAGACACCTCCGGACACCTCCGTCACAAAGCCCGAGGATCCATGTTCTCATCACTATCCGAGAGCATGTCAATGTGAGGATGAGTGTGGTCGCTGGTTCCAGGTGAGAGGACAAATGTTTAGCTTTCTCATGAGCCTCTCGTCTTCCTCAAATTTGCTCTAGCCTTTTCTTGTTCCTTGTGAATTTGAAGCATATTAATGCGCTTATCCTCATCCAGGGCTTGCAAAGACGATATCAACTTCAAGAAACCTGAAGAGTTCCTCTTCTTCTTCAATAAATTCGGATGTTCGGGATGCGCCTAGAGTGACTCATCTTCCATTTCCTCCACTCTTCTGGAGACGGCTCGGATGTCCGGGTACAAGGGAGAGTACATAAGTATGTCATCATCATCATTCTCCTCCCCGTTGGCCTTCCTTCTCGGGAATAGAAGGTAGCAAATTCTGCTTTGCTCTTCACATTCAAAGAACATCTGTGGTGGCGGTGGAGACATAGTCTGTCAGGAGAGAATTCTACTGCCTTTGCCTTTCTTCATGTTCCTCGGTTGTTCTATCCACACTGGGTCTTCGAGGGCCTCTCACGATCACCTTCAAGAGATTTGGCGGTTTCATCTAGAACTTCTAGAGACCCAGCACTTCTTCTCGGCCTGATTTTCTTAAGCCGAGTGGTAGACTCACTGTCTTCGCAAGCTCCGAAAGCTTGGTGATTCTTCTTCTTCTCTTAGTTTTCACCGGAGGAATATCCGGTTCTACTTCCTCCGTTCCTCGAAGGTAAAGGCCTTGAGTGGCCTTAGAGGCAAGAATCCCTTCTCGCCTTAGCAGCGATCCTCTTCTTCTTAATCCCTGGAGAAGGTATTAAAGGTTCCTTCTCCACCGCGGCCGCAGGGGCGGGAGATACGGGCCGCAGGGGCAGTGCGTCTTTTCTACTTTCTTTGCAGGAGCAACTTTCTTCTCTGCGTTGCAGGGCGACTCTCTTTTTTTAGGAGGGAGGAAGCGGTGTGTCGATGGGGTCAATCGATTCCTCTCACCGGTGTCGACCACTTTTGGCATAGGCTCTCTTCTGGGCTCCGGAGAGATTGGCCCGGAACATCTTCTTATTGACATGGAATGGCTTTCCATGTCGAAGGGGAACACCCTTCACCTCCATCGATGGCCAATGACTAGGCCATGACAAGTGATCCTCCAAATGATCCATCCTCCTTGAACGACTTGTTGCCAATATTCGCAAAGTCTGCATAAATGAATTCAGCCCATTGATCTTCTTCTCTTCCATGATCGCAACCATGACGATCGGCTTGGTTTTGGACGGTGATTGAAAGGCGCCAAACTTCATGTCTACACTCTTTGCGGCGATATCCATTAGTTTATGATAATCCTCCTTCAGCCTTCTTCTCACCGGTTCCCACCGTAGACAACTTTTTGCAAAGACATTCAGGTTTGGCTACTTCTTCCATTCAAAGCCAAGTTGACATCGGCTTCATATATTTCTCGCATGCCCTCCGACGGCAATAAACGATGCTCCACAAGGTCCTTTGCGGTGATTAGAATGTCCTTTGCGGTGGATGGAGGACTTAATCCCTTCCGTCCCGCACTTCGGCATTAGTGTAAAATCTGGCGACCTCCTCAACATACGTCATTTGATATTCCATGGTGAGGAATGGTTTTAGGCGGATTTCTCGATCTTATTCGCTATCTTCTTCACAAGGGTTTCATCGGAACCCTGGCGCTTTATCATCCGTTCAAAATCCGTAGTTGATCCGGTGTGAATTTGCTTTGCGAGCTTACCAAAATCATGTCTTTGGTGCCATTTTTAGTGAGTTTTACCGAATGAAATATGGTAAACCGACTTTGAGAACTAGTAGGGTTTTTGAGAGAAAAGTTTGCTTTCTTTTACTTGGGAAGATGAACAATTTTAAAAAAATGAGAGAGAAAATCGAACGATTGAGTACATAAGGGTTATGAAAGGACGTATTTTTGGTTTTGAATTTTGATCAAGACCAACGGCTCAGTTAGCACGTCACATTGCATTTAATTTCTTGCATTTAATGCGGCAACATTTATATCCAATCATATGCTTATTTGCGACTTTTGACTATACCCATCATAATTATGTTGACGTCATCCTTAAAAACATTCCCGCTCATTAAAAATAATCTGCGTTTTTGTCACTTAGCTCATAAATGACTCACTTACTCCTTAAATGACTCAACTCTTCTTCTCTTCATTTGTATAGTGACTCAAATTTGTCGTCAGCCAACTCGACATCTGGTGACTTTTCCGATACGGGTGATTCACTTAGTCGATTCATGACATTTGCTCTATTTTCATCTTTTCATGTTTCATCTCTTCTCATTGAGTCTTCTCGAGTGTCAACTCACCTCAATTAGCCCTAGCTCATGCTTAAGCTCTTCAAATCTTGATTCACATAGGGGTTTGGTGAATATGTCATAACTGTTTATCGATTGAGATATATTCCAAAGTGATGTCTTCCTTTTCACCATGATCTCTTATAAAATGATATCGACATCAATGTGCTTTGTTCTTGAATGCAACACGATTCTCGAGTGATTGCAATAGCACTTGTGTTATCACACATAATTGGAATCTCTTTTTCTTCAATTTCATAATCTCTCACCGTTGTCTCATCCATAAGACTTGGGCACAACAAATTGCCCGCAACTATGTACTGCTTGTGTGGATGTGGCTATTGAGACAGAGACACTTATGCCATCTCGGATGTCGGACAGAGCCACGATCGCTTGATGAATTTAAAACGCCTTCGAATCAAGGATACTTTGCAAATATGTCTATGGCTCAAGCTTGGGACTTGTCTTGGGAAAAGGGTCTCACGTTATGTGAAGAAGTCGACAGTGACGGACACGGCGATCACTCTGCTCTTTGTCACTCCGCCGGTCACTCACCGAAAGAAGAAGACCCCGATCAAAGACACGCCCGGTAGAGGAAGAAGCGTGGTGGAGGAAGAAGCTTGGACCTGAGCCTCTGCCCAAAAACATTGAATATGTAGATCCAGGCAAGAAAGGAGGGATCTTTGAGGGCCTTGACCAAGTAGCAAATTTGCAAGTGGCTAAAAAGTAACGCCGAGTATGCAAAAAGATTAGAAGAAGAAAACAAGAGACAAACTCGGTATGGGAGGAAAGACAGAAAGATTAAGAAGAGATGAAGTCGCCGGGAAGGCATATGAAAAGAAAAAGAAGGCGGTGACGACGAGAAAAAGAGAAGAAGAGAAGAAGATGTTGAACAAGATGAAAGAAGGAGACAATGAGATGAAGTGTTCTTTGTCAAACCCTTCGTGTATTTTATTATGTAAATACATACAATGTAAGTCTTCAAATAAAGCTATAAATTCTTTATTTTTCGTAGACAAATATGTGCTCGATACACCTTGTAAACAACATTGTGTAAAAGAACAAGAATGTTATGATCAATAAAAGGATTGATTCTCGCATACATTCTATGTCAATACACTATCTCAGTATGTATCTTTGCTATTTGCATTTTTGAATGGTTTAAGTTTTGGTATCATCAAAAAGGGGGAAATTGTTAGGAAATTTATTGTTTAGATTTTGATGAATGCCATGTAAAACTTAGAATAGAAAGTTGGCACCCCAATTTTGTTGTAAAATGCATTGTAATAAATAGAGCCGCTGAGTTAAGTCGCTACGCCCTAACATGCAAGAAGACAAATCAAGACTAGAAGGAAGACTCATGAGACAGTGAGTATGGCAAAAAGAAGAGTAGACGGGGAACTCTATCAAGAAGCAGAGATGCGGTGAGTGGAGTATCAATCAAGTCAACTCGAGAAAAGCCAAGTCTCAAATTGAAGTGACAAAGAGTCACCCATGATTGGAAGTCACTCTAAGTCACCTGGGAAAGCAAAGAAATGCGGTCAAGTCGAGATAATCGAAAAGATCCGTTGCCGTAAATCAAGAGAATTACTTAAACATGTAATATCTCCATACCACCTTTCTCGAGTGCTCGGTCGAAGCGTGCAAAAGGAATGAACCAATGGGAAGCACTACACCGTGTCGAACTCGAAAAGGTGAAAGAACAATTCATACGAAAAATGGCAATTCCAAGGATCGCAACAAGACAAGCCAACGACGCAAGTGACTTTAAAAAAAGCCTATCTCTTCAACGGGCAAATTTTTGAAAGATCACTATAAAAGGCCGAGGAGTTTATTTGAGAAAAAGTAGATATATGAGAGTGACACAAGTTACTGACCAACCAAACAACGTTCAAGCAATTATTAGAAAATCAAACATTCTCAATCCTCAAGCCTACACTACAAAGAACATCAATCCAACACTCACCGTGAAGGAAAGATAACTTCAATCGGTTGAAGAGGAAAACACCGAAAAATCAAGGGGTCTACATTCCACGAAGGATTGTAGGAAGGTTCAAGTCGAACCAAGTCTTAAGCTTTTGGAGGGCTTCGTGATCAAATCCAAAGAGCTTGAGCAAGTGAGTCAGTAGTAGCAAGCGCAACGCCTGTGAAGAAGGTGAGTCGTACGAGAAGCCACCGAGTGATCAAGGCGTCTCCAGATCGAGTCCCAAAGGATCAAGTCACCGTGTGATCAAGACTTGTATCCGGATCGTTACCACTTTGTATATATCGATCATTACCTAGTGGATTCCTCCAGAGTTGGAGAAGAGAGGAGTAGAAGAATTACCCCATCTTCGAACCTCTATAAAAATTTCATTGTGTCATTTACATTTCAACACTTTAATTCCCGCATTTTTAATCGCTTATATCTGCGATAAATTTGCTATCCACTTGATAATTTATAAGTACTAAACCAAGCACTAAACTCTTGCTTAATCAAATTTAAGGGTGTTAAGTCTTCCAATAAAACAAAACCACAATGAGTTAATTTAGAGCCAACAAATGAGTTATTCCATCAACACTCGGTTGAGTCATTTGAGAGATTAACTCTCTTGTGAGTGGCTAAATTGATTTGTCCATCAAGGACACTGTAGTATCTACTCGTATATTTAAAAGGACTAAATCGAAAATTTGGTAAGGTTTATTCAACCCCCCTTCTAAACCTTACACTTACACCCTTGGGACCTACAAGTGGTATCGGAGCGGTTGGTTCATTGAACCCTCTGCCGGTTCTTGAACTAGATCTCCAAATGTTTCAAAGTCCGCTTTAGTACTTAAACTTTCAAAACTCTTTTTATCATTAAAAGTTATTATCATGGAAGCAAATTTGACATGCATCCCTATGTTCACAATTGAAGAATTTGATGATTGGAAAATTCGTATGCGAGCTCATCTATCAAAGATTGCATGATGAGATGTGGATAGTAATAGAAGATGGGCCACCGCAAATCTTAAAGGTGAACACAAATTTAAGAAGAAGAGCGGTGAAGGAGATGAGGATGTTGCTCCCGGACATCAGTCATGGTTGAAAAACCAAGAACTCGAATGGACAAATGATGACAAAAAGATATAACCGGACAATGTAGCCAAGGACATCCTTTACAAAACCTTGGACAAAGCCATGTTCAATAAAGTCAAATCATGCAAAACGGCTAAAGAAATGCAGGACAAGCCGACATTAATTTGTGAAGGCTCGTAGCAAATCAAAGAAAACAAATTATCGGTGGCGGATAAAATTTGAGAACTTCAAAATGATCTCGGGAGAAAACCTGGATCAATTGGATGCTCGGTTCACGAAATCACAAATTAGTCATTCGCACTTGGAAAGGAATATACACGTAAGAAATGTGTATGAAGATCCTAAAAAGTCTTCCAAATGAATGGGAAATGAAGGTCATGGCACGAGACATTCCATGGACCTATCAAAGACATCCAACCATGAATTATTCTCGGACCTCAAAGCCTACGAGTTTGAGCCGAGAAGAAAAGACCAGAAGAGACAAATATACCCAAAACAGCTTGCTCTAATTGTTAAAGATGGGAAGAGAGCCGAGGTCAAAGAAGTCATTGATCCGGAAGAAATAGCCCCGATGGTCAAAAGATTCAACAAGTTCTTCAATAAGAACTACAAGAGAGGAAATGGCGAATCTTCCGGAAGACACTCGGCTCCCTCCAAATCAAGGGAAGATAGGCCAACCAAGAGAATGATCATCAAAAAGTTGAGTATCAAAGGGTCGACAATCCAAGAATGGAAAGAGCTAATCAAAAGGTCAATATCTATGTTGGAATCAGAGACAACCAGTCACTATGCCATTGACTACTCATATCCTCGTAGTCAACAAATACAGAATAAAGAAGAAAGAAAGGTCTTGAGAGAAAGAAGACAAGAAAAAAAAAAGGCAATGATGGTCTGCAGAGATCACTTAAACAAATGCAAGTCAAGAGAGACAATGATTCGAGAGCAAGAAGCCGACTACTCAAGTGACTCGAAGAAGAAGCCCTGATCCGCTTGATGGCCAAGGAACAAGATCAACCTCGACCAAGAAGATGAGGTACACTCTAACTCATCAAACTCGGACTCGATGATAGTGATCAGACACACACACTTCATCACCCACCGATCTTTATGATTCATTAGGAAAAATGATGAAAGATTTTGAACACATTAAATCCTCACACACACTATTAAATGAGGAAAACACTTTACTCAAGAGTCAAAACTCAAAGTCGACTAAGGAGCCGAGTACTCTAAGTCAAATAGCCGATGAGAATGAAAGTTTAAAGGAAAATGCTAAATTAATAGCGAGAAATTGCCGCTATAGAGAAGAGGAGAATGACCTCAAAAGTGTTATTGCCTCATTCACTAAGGCATCTAAATCATTGGATGATCTTATTATGAGTCAAAGAGAATGTGGAGACAAGACAAAGCTTAGGATTTAATTCCTCTGTGCCATGTCAAACCTCAAAAGTAATTTTGGAAAAAGGATCTTCAAGTCATGAAGAGTCCGAAAAATCCAAAACTCTAAATGATGCACACACATTCACTCCAAAACACAAGAATAAGCAAACGGCCTTGGTTATAAAGGAAAAGGAAAACAGACCAGGTTGAGTGCGCTGAAAGGACATGACCGAGAAGAGATTCAATGAGTTCCTCAAAGAAACTCCAAATGAAAATACTCAGTAAAGAAGAAGCAGAGCTACCAAAACCCCAAAAATCCATAAAAGAAATACATATGATGGAAATGGTAGAAAATATCCAAGCCAAGCGATTGGAATAATGTAAACTATCGCATAGACTTATGGAATATAAGCCCAAATGGCAAAGGCCTAGAACTCAAAGAAAGGCCATTCCAAAAGTACAAGAGCTTTCATCAAAGACACATATGCACCTAGGCACTACACTCGAGACACCACAATTACCCAAAGAAGGCGATTGCTAAAAATTATACACAGCATACGACAAAAGAGACAAATGTATGAACCTAGAATCCCCAAGCAATTTGCCAGGATTAATTATGATTATGGCACTAATAGATGGCAACCCCTTAGAGTCAAATCATTTGGCTATAAGTTGGTTGGATCATCTTACAATTTAACCCCTCAGACCTGCATAAGTATGGGTACCTAAAACTTAATTTCCTTGATTGCAGGTTCAAGGAACAAATGAAAGTGCCAAGGAACCTGGTACATGGATAGTGGTCATTCCCGGACACATGACAGAAATAAGAAAAATCTGTCAAAATTCAAGGAAGTAAAAGGAGCAAAAGTCATATTTGGAGGAAATGAAGCTCCTGGTGAAATAAGAGGCATTGGATCCATCAAGAGGAATGGATTAGAAATCACAGACGTTGCATATGTTGAAGGACTCAACTTCAACCTCGCTAAGCATCGATCAACTCGTGACAAGGGTTACAATGTTGGATTCAACATGGGTGTATGCCAAATCAAGGATATTGAATCAAATGAAGTTGTGCTTCAAGGATGTAGACAGAAGAATATGTATGTCGTGGATTGGTCAATCGCAACACCCAAAGACTGTCTACTAGCAAAGAGCACAAACAATCAAGTTGGCACAAAAAGCCGAGTCACCTAAATTTCAAAACGATTAACAAGCTTGCAAGAAGTAATCTTGTGGAAGGACTTCCGATTCAAGATACAAGAAGGAGAGTATATGTGATGCATGTCGGGAAAACAAATCAAATCTTCATTCAAAGAAAAGACATGTTCATCTTCAACAAGAATATTGCATCCGCTACATATGGATCTATTTGGCCCAAAGGATCCAAATAGCATAAGTGGAAAGAAATACACCTTGGTGGTAGTAGATGACTACTCAAGATATACATGGACAATATTCATGTGTAAGAAGAAAGAAACTCTACAAAAACTACCACAAAATTACGAAGAGGATTCAAAATGAGAAGAGCCAAACCATTATCAAAATAAGATCGATGTAGGAACCGAGTTTGTCAATGGAATAATAACTCGATTTGTATTGAAAATGGTATTGGTCATGAACTATCGCCAGCAAGGACTCCACAAAGAGAATGGAGTTGCGAGAAAGAAGGAAACAAACCCTCAAAGAAGCGGCAAGGACCATGTTAGTGAAGCGGGGTTACCAAAAAGATTTTGGGTGAAGCAATCAACACACTTGCTACACTCAAAACAGATGTATGATAAAATGTGACAAATGACAAAGACTCCTATGAGATTTGGACTGGAAGAAAACCAAATGTTGCATATTTCAAAATATTTGGATGTAAATGCTTCATCCACAACAATGGAAAAGACAATCTAAAAGCTTTTGATGCTAAAGTCGATGAAGGTATCCTCTTAGATACTCAAAGCAAAGCCTACAGAGTACTCAACAAAAGAACTATGGTTGCGGAAGAATCCATTCATGTGGTATTCGATGAGCCAAATGTAAATGGAGAAGACATTGAAGAGTCACCGATAAAATTTCAATCATCCAACCATACGAGAAGAGTCCCTATCTTTGAAGTCAAGCCGGAATTATCAATTCGAAGAAGATGAGATAGCCGAATCTCAAAAAACTGAAAATGTGCACTAATCGATTCACGAGAGTCGACCATAGCAACACAAACAAGTCGATCAATCCAAATAACATACTATAACCTCGATGTAAGATGGCCGAGAGACCATCCACGAGAACTTGTCATTGGAGATATAAGAGAAGGTGTCAAAACAAGATCGAACTCAACAAGAAGCCATGTTCACATGCTTCATCTCGCAAATAGAGCCCAAAGACGTGTCACAAGCATTGGACGACACACATTGGATTCAAGCTATGCAAGAAGAGTCAATCGGTTTGAAAGAAATAAAGTATGGGAATTAGTGAAAAGACCCATACATCAAAATGTTATTGGCACCAAATGGGTGTTCGAAATAAGATGAACGAGGAAGGTTACGTGGGTAAGAAACAAAGCAAGACTAGTAGCCAAAGGATATTGCCAAGAAGAAGGGATAGATTTTGATGAAACATTTGCCCTCGTAGCAAGATTGGAAGCTATAAGGATGTTTCTTGCCTATGCAGCTCACAAGAATTTCATTGTATATCAAATGGATGTAAAAAGTGCATTCCTAAATGGTTTATTGGAAGAAGAAGTGTATGTTGAACAACCTCCAGGATTTGAGCGAGAAGACTCTTGGAGATAAGGTATACAAACTCAAGAAAGCTCTATATGGATTGAAACAGCACCCAGAGCATGGTATGATACTTTGTCACAATTCCTAATCGAAAATGGATTCACAAAAGGAAAAGTAGATAGAACACTTTTCTTAATTCAAGACAAAAAGAGTATACCGCTTGTTCAAATATATGTGGATGACATCATTTTTGGATCCACAAACAAAGAGTCAGTGTGAAAAGTTTTCAAACCTCATGCAAAGTAAATTTGAAATGAGCATGATGGGAGAGTCGACATTCTTCCTTGGACTCCAAGTGAAACAAATGAAGGATGGAACCTTCATAAGTCAAACAAAATACACCGTAGATTTAATGAAGAAGTTTGGTATGGAGGAGAAGTCTTCGTAAAAATACCAATGAATACATCACAAAATGGACATGGATGCGGATGGCAAGCCTCGTAGATCAAACAAGATACGAGTACTTATTGGATCATTGCTCTATCTCACAAAGCAAGCGGGCGGACATCACCTTTCTTTGTGGGTGTATGTGCAAGATTTCAATCGCTCCAAAAGAGAGCCATATGACAAAGAAATAAGAGAATATTGAGATACTTGAAAGGAAGCCAAGAAGTAGGCCTATGGTATCCAAAGGAAGGTGGATTCAAGCTAATTGGCTATTCGATTCTATCTTGCCGGATGCATAGTGGGCGGAAGAGCACTTCCGAGGCACATGTCAAATGCTAGAAACAGTGATTTCCCTGGTTTAGCAAGAAGCAAAATTCAATAGCCACCTCCACAAACAAGCATAATACATAGGCTGCAAAGGGCAAACAAGTGCCCAAGTCCTATGGATGAGACAAAGAATGAGACTATGAAGTTGAGGAAAAAGAAATTCCAATCATGTGTGATAACACAAGTGCAATTGCCATTACTCAAAATCCTGTGTTGCACTCAAGAACAAGGCATATCGATGTCGATATCACTTCATAAGAGATCACGTTGAAAAGAAGGACATCATCTTGGAATATATCTCAACCGATAAACAACTCGGCCGACATCTTCACAAAACCATTATGTGAGTCAAGATTTGAAGAATTCAAACATGAGTTGGGGTTAATTGAGTGGAAATGACACTCATAAGAATCAAAGAAAAGAAATGAAACATAAAAAGGGTGAAAAAGAGTCAACACACAAATCACCAAGAATCACCAGATCGGAAAGACAAGATTACACCGAGTCACCGGGTAGCCGAGTCCCTAAGAGAACTGTGAGAAGTAGAGCAAATCGCCTAAAGGATAAGCCGAGTCACTTATGAGCAAAGTGACAAAACGCAATCTCGTTTGACAAAGCGAATGTTTTAAGGAATACGTCGATAATGATGATGTGTACGTACATAAAGTCCGCACACCAAGCTTATGATTGGATATAAATGTTGCCGCATTAAATACGAGACATTAAATGCTAAATAGGCGTGCAAAATCTAAGCCGTTGATTTCGATCACATTTCAAAAAACCACCCGCACGCCCTTTCATAAACCATACTTAAACCATTTCCGTCCGTTTCTCTCTCACACTACCAAAACCTGCTTCATCTCTTTCTCTCAAAAGCAAAGGCAAAAATTCTCTCGAAACCCTATCTATCTCAGAATCAATCTCTAAGTTTTTCTTTGATAAAATCCTGAAAAATGGCACCAACCTACGACTTTGTCAAATTAGGGGAAGCAAATCCACACCGGGTCTACTATGAATTTCGACGAATGGTGAAACAGGGTCCGACGACACCCTAGTGAAGAAAATCGCTGAAAAATTGGAAACGTCCTGGCCGAAACCGCTTTCGACGTTAGAATATCCGATGACCTATGTGGAGGAAGTCACACAATTCTACGTGAATGCCGAGATTCACGATGAAGGAATAAAGTCATCTGCTCACGGAAAGCAAATGACTATCTCTCGCAAGGATTTGGTCAACATTGCTCACTACCAAGAAGGAGCATCGTAGATTAACGGTTGATGTAAACCTGGCCGATGCTTGAAAGAAATAGCCAAGCCCGACTTTGCCGATAAAATAGTATACACAAAGAAAACAAGAGATCGCCAAGGAGGATTATCACAAGTCATTGGACATAGTTGCCAAATGTATTGACATCAAATTTGGCGGCTTTGACCAATCACAAAAGCAAAGCTGATTGTAATGGCTGCAATCATCGCAGAAAGAAGATAAATCAATGAGTTTGTCTACGGACTCTGCGCGTGTAGGGAACAAATCCTTCAAGGAAGATGGCACATTTGGAGGATCCCTAGGATATGGCCTAGTGATTGGCCGGCTGATGGAGGTGAAAGGAGTCCCTCTTAGACATGGGAAGGCATTCCATGTTAACAAGAGGATGTTCAGAGCAAACCTCTCTCGGCGCACAAGAGAGCCTACGCCAAGAGAGCCGACACGAGTGAGGGGAATCACCGACCAAGATACAAATCGCTTTTTCTCCACCCAAGAAGAAAGATGCCCCCGCAAGCTTAAGAAGATCGCCCCTGCAAAGAAAGAAAGCCAAACATGCTCCCCGCCGCAGCAGAGTCACCCGCCGCAGCTCGTGTGTCTCCCGCCCAAAGAAGAACGGGTCGAGAAGGACACTCAAATACCTTCTCCGATAGTCAAAAAGAGGAGAATCGACAAACCAAGACGGCCACTCCTCGAAAAAAGACACCAAAGACGCCCCCGCCGCCCAAGACTCGTAGGAAATCGTCTCAACCGTAAATCCCTCCGTACAAACTAGGAGACGAAGAAGAATTGTCAAGCACTCCGAGCTTGAGAAACCGGGCCGAGTCGACCACTCAACCGGAGCAGATATCGAGACTGCCGGAGAAGTAGAGTCTCCGATGTAATTGATGAAACAGCTAAGTCTCGTCAAGGCGATCAAGAGGCAACCGGAAGACACAACAGTAGTCCACACAAATTAAACACAAGAAGAAGCCGATAAAGCGGATAGTGATGTGATGATCCTATCTCCACCTTACCCGCACACCCAAAATCGTCTCATGAGAGTGGAGGAAATGGAAATTGAGTCGATCCAGGAACAGTTGAACGGCCTCGAGTTTATAGAAGAAGAAGAGGAACTGTTAAGCGTCCTTGGGTCGACTCATTGTACTCCCAAAAGATCGATGAAGACAACTACACGACATCCTGCAGATCTTCAAGGACAAGGAGAAAGAAAAGCAAGCAGAGGAAAGCCGAGGCACGTGAGAAGGCCAAAGATATGCCCTATCTCCCGGCACTACGAAACACACACATCCTCTCCTGATGTCTTCTCCGGCAGCCGATGAGGATCCTGGAGAATGCCGCCCACGAGAAAGAATTGCAAATGCAAAGCAAGCACCGCACGAATCGAGAATCCTTCACGAGCAAAGATTGATGGAGGGACCAGGAGAGTCCTCCGAACACACGGCCGAAATTGATCCAATGGGAGTGGTTCAACAAATCGCCATCACATTGCCGCTACCACTTCCCCACTCACTCGGAAGAAGGCATAAGGGACATGGCGATGAAACCGGATAGTGGGGACCCCAAGCCAACCCCTATTGAAGGTGTCTTACCACCGTCCCAACGGCTGAACACTCAATAGAAACAATGGGAGTTTGGAGACGAGTGACCCCATTCTGTCACTCACCTGGTGCGCCACCGTGGGGAAACTCCTCCACCGCAGCAAAAGGTCGGAGGATGTTTGCAGATAACTCCACAACGAATCAAGGAGGCGAAGTAGAGAAAATACAAACACAAGAAGAACAGCAAGTTGCCATCAACGAAGCTCGGACAAATGAGAGACTGTCTCACCAGGTGTCAACTCGCTGGCAAGCAATGACGCCGATGCGATCGAGGCACGAAGGAATGCCCCGGAGTTAACACTGGGCGATGAAAGTGCAATCCATGGGGTTGAGACTCCAATGGATGCCACCGCAGAAGACCCTAAGACAGTGACACATGTCGAAAGGGAGGACTATGCCTCCTGCGGTAGAGAGACTGCGGAGGTAATGAAGGCCCACAGGAGGTTGAGACTTCCGGGGTAAAGAAGTCAAGTAGAGAACATCCTCCCGCTATCATCGACCCATCCGAGAAGGAGATAAGCGCACTTCATGGGATCGGAAGGCGAAGAAGAAGTCGAGTCAACCCCGTGACAGATCCAAAAGACTCACCGGATGTTCCAAGCATGAGCAAGTCGATCCCAAGACTACTCAAACCTTTAATTTTGATGATGAGCCACCAATGGAAATCTCATCACTTATGCCATCTCGGATGTCGGAGACAGAGCCACGATCGCTTGATGAATTTAAAACGCTCGAATCAAGGATACTTTGCAAATATGTCTATGGCTCAAGCTTGGGACTTGTATCTTGGGAAAAGGGTCTCACGTTATGTGAAGAAGGCGACAGCGACGGACTCACCCGATCACTCTGCTGGTCACTCCGCCGGTCACTCACCGGAAAGAAGAAGACCCCAAGACAAAGACACGCCCGAGAGGTAGAGGAAGAAGCGATGGTGGAGGAAGAAGCTTGCACCTGTGGCCTCGCCCAAAAAACATTGAATATGTAGATCCGGCAAGAAAGGAGGGATCTACCGGGCCTTGACCAAGTAGCAAATTTGCAAGTGGCTAAAAGTAACGTTGAGTATGCAAAAAGATTAGAAGAAAAAACAAGAGACAAACTCACTATGGGAGGAAAGACAAGAAAGATTAAGAAGAGATGAAGTCGCCAGGAAGGCATATGAAAAGAAAAAGAAGGCAAAATTGACGACGAAAAAAGAGAACAAGAGAAGAAGATCTTGAACAAGATGAAAGAAGGAGACAAAGGAGATGAAGTGTTTGTCCAACCCTTCGTGTATTTTATTATGTAAATACATACAATATAAGTCTTCAAATAAAGCTATAAATTCTTTATTTTTCTCGTGTAGACAAATATGTGCTCACGATACACACCTTGTAAACATTGTGTAAAAGAACAAGAATGTTATGATCAATAAAAGGATTGATTCTCACATACATTCTATGTCAATACACTATCTCGTATGTATCTTTGCTATTTGCATTTTTGAATGGTTTAAGTTTTGGCATCATCAAAAAGGGGGAAATTGTTAGGAAATTTATTGTTTAGATTTTGATGAATGCCATGTAAAACTTAGAATAGAAAGTTGGCACCCCAATTTTTGTTGTAAAATGCATTGTATAAATAGAGCCGCCAAGCCGAGTTAAGTCGCCTACGCCCAACATGCAAGAAGACAATCAAGACTAGAAGGAAGACTCTGCTGCGAGGCAACCGAGTATGGCAAAGAAGAGTAGACGAGAACTCTATCAAGAAGCGGTGAGATGCGGTGAGTGGAGTATCAATCAAGTCAACTCGAGAAAAGCCAAGTCTCAAATTGAAGTGACAAGAGTCACCCAATGATTGGAAGTCGACTCTAAGTCACCTGGGAAAGCAAAGAAATGCGATCAAGTCGAGATAATCAGAAAGATCCGTTGCAAAATCAAGAGAATTACTTAAACAAGTAATATCTCCATACCACCTTTCTCGGAGTGCTCGGTCCCGAGCGTGCAAAAGGAATGAACCAATGGGAAGCACTACACCGTGTTAGAACTCGAAAAGGTGAAAGAACAATTCATACGAGGAAATGGCAATTCCAAGGATCGCAACAAGACAAGCCAACGATCGCGCAAGTGACTTTCAAAAATAAGTCTATCTCTTCAACGGGCAAATTTTTGAAAGATCACTATAAAAGGCTGAGGAGTTTATTTGAGAAAAAGTAGATATATGAGAGTGACACAAGTTACTGACTGAACAAAACAACGTTCAATCAATTATTAGAAAATCAAACTTTCTCAATCCTCAAGCCTACACTACGAAGAACATCAATCCAATACTCACCGTGAAGGAAAGATAACTTCAATCGATTGAAGAGGAAAACACTCGAAAAATCAAGGGGTCTACATTCTACGAAGGATTGTAGGAAGGTTCAAGGTCGAACCAAGTCTTAAGCTTTTGGAGGGCTTCGTGATCAAATCCAAAGAGCTTGAGCAAGTGAGTCAGAGTAGCAAAGCAAACGCCTGCCTGTGAAGAAGAAGGCGAGTCGTCGAGAAGCCACCGAGTGATCAAGGCGTCTCCAGATCGAGTCCCAAAGGATCAAGTCACCAGTGTGATCAAGACTTGTATCCGGATCATTACCACTTTGTATATCGATCATTACCTAGTGGATTCCTCCGGGAGTTGGAGAAGAGAGGAGTAGAAGAATTACCCCATCTTCGAACCTCTATAAAAATTTCATTGTGTCATTTACATTTCAAAGACTTTAATTCCTGCATTTTTAACTTCTTATATCTGCACGATAAATTTGCTATCCACTTGATAATTTATAAGTACTAAACCAAGCACTAAACTCGGCTTAATCAAATTTAAGGGTGTTAAGTCTTCCGCTGAAAACAAAACCACCACAGTTGAGTTAATTTAGAGCCAACAAATGAGTTATTCCATCAACAAAGTTGAGTCTGTTGAGAGATTAACTCTACCGAGTGGCTAAATTGATCGTCCATCAAGGACACATTGTGTAGTATCTACTCAGATATTTAAAAGGACTAAATCGAAAATTTGGTAAGGTTTATTCAACCCCCCTTCTAAACCTTACACTTAGACCCTTGGGACCTACAATCCAAATAGTCGAGTCTGAATAACCAGTAGCTTGAATCCACCTTCCTCTCGATACCATAAGCCAACTTGTTAGCATCCCTTCAAATATCTAAGGATTCTCTTAGTCATCATGTGACTTTCCTTTGGAGCAGATTGGAATCTTGCACATACTCCTACCGCAAAGATGATGTCCGCCTGCGCTTGCTATTAGATAGAGCAGTGATCCAATAAGTGCTCACGTATCTTGTTTGATCCACACTTGCCATCCGCATCCATGTCCATCTTGATTGATGTATTCATTGGTATTTTTACAGAAGACTTCTCTTCCATACCAAATTTCTTCATTAAATCTCTGGTGTACTTTGTTTGACTTATAAAGGTTCCATCCTTCAGCTGTATAACTTGAAGTCCTAAGAAGAATGTCAGCTCTCACATCATGCTTATTTCAAATTTACCTTGCATGAGGTTTGAGAATTTATCACACAGCTCTTTGTTTGTGGATCCAAAGATGATGTCATCCACATATATTTGAACAAGCAACATACTCTCCCCATCTTGAATTCTGAAGAGTGTTCTGTCCACTTTGCCTTTGGTGAATCCATTATCTGGTCGAAATTGAGATAATGTATCATACCATGCTCTAGGTGCTTGTTTCAATCCATATTGAGCTTTCTTGAGCTTGTACACCTTATCTCCAAGAGTCTTCTCGCTCAAAGCCAGGAGGTTGCTCAACATAGACTTCTTCTTCTAATGACCATTTAAAAATGCACTTTTCACATCCATTTGATATACAATAAAGTTCTTGTGTGCAGATAGGCAAGAAACATCCTTATTGCTTCTAATCTTGAAACATGAGCAAATGTTTCATCAAAATATTTTGATGGGTTGGTCTTTGCACCAATTCCCATACCTTGTTCCTTTCAAACCGATTCACTCTTCTTGCATGGCTTGAATCCAATGTGTGTCATCCAATGCTTGGGACACATCGTTTGGCTCGATTTGGGAAATAAAACAAGTGAGCATTGATTCTTGTTGAGCTCGATCTGGTTCTTACACCATCTCTTACATCTCCAATGACTAGCTCGTGGATGGTCTCTCGGCCATCTCACATCGTTGTTGTAGTAAATCAGCCGGTTGATCGTCTTGCCTTGTGTTTTCTTGAGCAGCTCTTTCATTATTATTCAATCTGCAGATTTTCCACTGTCTTTGAGACTCAAATCTCATCTTCATCTTTATTAATTGCTCCACTTTAGCTTCAACATAAGGACTCTTCTCGCATAGTTGGGTGATTCACTTATCGCCTAACTCTTTAATGTCTTCTCCATTTACATTAGGTTCATCAAAACCACATGGATAGATTCTTCCTCGTGACCATAGTCCTCTTGTTCAAGACTCTAGGCTTTGCTTTCACCGAGTATCCCAAAAAGATACCTTCATTAGCTTTAGCATCAAAAGCCTTTAGATTATCCTTGCCATTGTTGTGGATGAAGCATTTACATCCAAATATTCTAAAATATGCAACATTTGGCTTTCTCCCCGTCCATATTTCATAGGAGTTTTTGTCACCGTCTGTTAATCATGCATCTATTTTGAGTATAAAGATGCGGTGTTGATGGCTTCACTAAAATCTCTTTGGTAATCCAAATTGACTAACATGGTTCTTGCAGCTTCTTTGAGAGTTTTGTTTCTTCTTTATGCTACTCCATTCTCGCTATGGAGTCCTTGTCGCAGAGATAATTCATGAGCAATACCATTTTCAACACAATATCGAGTTATTATCCCATTGACAAACTCGGTTCCTCTATCGACCTTATCTTTATAATGGTTTGACTCTTTCTCATTTTGAACTCTTCTCCTCCTCATGATTGAGGTAACTTCGCAAAAGTTTCCTTCTTTTTACACATGAAGATTGTCCATGTATATCTTGAATAATCATCCACCACTACTAAAGTGTATTTCATTCCACTTATGCTAGCTGGCTCAACTGGACCAAATAGATCCATATGCAACAGATGCAATATCCTTGTTGAAGATGGACTAGGCTTCTCTTTGAATGATGATTTAATCTGCTTTCCCATCTGACATGCATCACAAACACTTTCTTTCTTGTATACTGAGTCTGGCAGTCCTTCCACAAGATGACTCCTTGCAAGCTTGTTAATTGTCTTGAAATTCAGATGACTCGGCTTTTTGTGCCACAACCAACTTGATTCGGCTGTACTCTTTGCTAACAAACAAGTGCTTGGTGTGGCAGTCGACCAGTCTACCACATACATGTTCTTCTGTCTGGATCCTTGCAACACTATTTCATTTGATTCAATGTCTTTAATTTGGCACATTCCCATATTGAATCCAACATTATAGCCCTTGTCACGAGTTGGTGATGCTTAAAGTTGAAGTTGAGGCCTTCAACATATGCAACATCCGTGATTTCTAATCCATTTTTCTTGATGGATACAAAGACCTCTTATTTTCCCCGGAGCTTCATTTCCTCCAAATATGACTTTTGCGCCTCTAATCTCCTTGAATTTTAACAGATTTTTCTTGTTTCCTATCATGTGTCCGGAATGTGCCACTATCCATGTACCAGTTCCTTGGCACTCACTTTCGCTCCTTGAACCCGTAATCAAGGAAATTAGTTTTTAGGTACCCATGCTTGTCTGGGTCCTGAGGGGTTAGTGTTGTAAGATGATCCAACCAACCTATAGCCAAATGACTTGACTCTAAGGGGTTGCCATCTATCTGTGCCATAATCATAATTCACTTTGGCAAATTGCTTGGGGGCTTTAGGTTCATACAGCTGTCTCTTTTGTCTGTATGCCTGTGTGTGTGTTTTAGCAATTGCCTTCTTTGGGTAGTTATGATATTTCTGAGTGTAGTGCTTGGGTGCATATGTGTGCTGATGATAGCTCGTTTGCCCTTGAAATGGCCATTGCTGAGTTCTAGGCCTTTGCCACTTAGGCTTATATTCCATAGGTCTTTGCTGATATTTCACATTATTCCAATCAGCTTGGCTTGGGTAATTTCTACTATTCCCATCATATGTGTTTCTTTGATAAAATTTCTGGGGTTTTTGATAGCTCTGTTTCTTCTTTACAGAGTACTTCCTATTTGGAGTTTGCTGAGGAACTCACGATTTCTTCTCACTGTCCTCTCGGATACTCAAATTGGGTTTTTCCTTTTCCTTTATATCCAAGGCCAGTTTGTTTGTGATTGTGCTTTGGAGTTAATGTGGGTGCAACATTTGGTGTCTTGGATTTTTGAGATGCTTCATTACTTGAAGACTGTGTGCAAAGGAATTGAATCCTATGTCAGTTTTATCTCCACACTCTTTTTGGCTCATTATAAGGTCATCCAATGATTTAGATGCCTTTGTAAATGATGCAATCACATTCTTGAGATCATTTTCCCTCTTTTCTATAACAGCTATTTCTGCTATTAGTTTTGCATTTTCAGCCTTCAGCTCTTTGTTCTCATCAGCTATGTGACTTAGAGTACTCAGCTCCTTAGTCAGCTGTGATTTTTGGCTTTTGAGCTGGCTGTTTTCCTCATTTAATAGAGTGTGTGGGGATTTAATGTGCTCAAAAAAATTCATCATTTTGCCTAATGAATCATAAAGATCAGTGGGTGATGATGTGTGTGTGTGTGTCACAATCACTATCACTAGAATCTGAGTGAGATGAGTTAGAGTGTACCTCATCTTCTTGGTCAGGTTGATCTTGTTCTTTAGCCATTAGACAGATCATTGCTTCTTCTTCAGAGTCACTTGAGTAGTCAGCTTCACTACTCTCTGAGTCTGCTGCTTCTTTTGACTTAGCTGTCTCAGCAGTCTCTGCAACCAACATGGCCTTTTTCTTTTCCTGTCTTCTTTCTCTGAAGACTCTTCTTTCTTCTTCATTCCTGTATTTATTGACTACAGGATATGGACAATCAATAGCAAAGTGTCCTGGTTGTCTACATTCCAACACAGTTCTCAAAGACTTTGGTCGCTCTTTTCGTTCTTGGATGATCGGTTCTTTGATATTCAACCTTTTGATGCTCACTCTCTTGGGTGGCCTATCTTCCTTGACTTGGAGGGAGCCAATCTCTCCCCGGAGGATTCACCCTTGTTTTTTTTTATAGTTCTTGTTGAAGAACTTGTTGAATCTTTTAACCATCAAGGAAATTTCCTCCTGGTCAAAGGCTTCCTTGACTTGACTCTCTTCCCATCCTCGACTATAAGTGCAAAATGCTTTTGGGTACATTGTCTCCTCTTAATCTTTTCTTCTCAACTCAAACTCGTAGGCTTTGAGGTCCGAGAATAGCTCAAGGTTGGATGTTGTTGTGAGGTTCATTGAATGTCTCGGGCCATGACCTTCATTTCCCATTCTCACGGGAGGCTTCTCGAATCTTCATACACATTTCCTTCGTGTATATTCTTTCCCAAGAGCGGATAATTCATTTGTTATCTCGTGAATCGAGCATCCAAATGATCCAAGGTTTCACCTGCAAGCATTTTAAAATTTTCAAATTTTTGTATAGCAACGAACAATTTGTTTTCTTTAATTTGCTCGCATCCTTCACAAATTAAAGTTAATTTATCCGAGATTTGTTTTGTAGTTTGACAAGATTTGACTTTATTGAACATTGCTTTGTCCAAGTTTTTGTCAAGTATGTCCTTGGCCACATTGTCCAAGTTGTATCATCTTCGCCTCGTTTGTCCATTCAAATCCTTGGTTTCTCAACCGGCCGGTCTTGCTTCAGCAATGAGCTTCTTCCTCTCCTTCACTGCGGCGCTCTCAGACAATCGTGTTCACTTTCGAGATTTGCAGTGCCCATCCTCTATCACTATCCACATTTTATCATGTTAAGCGAGATAGATGAGCCTCGCATACGAATTTTCCAAATATCAAATTCCTCAATAGTGAACATAGGAATGCGTGTCAAATTTGCTTCCATGATAATAATTTTGCTAAATAAAAATAGCTTTTGAAAGAGCAAGTCTTAAAAACTTCTTTGAAAGATTGGAGATCTAGTTCAAGAACTGTGCGGAAGGCTCAATGAACCAACCGCTCCGATACCACTTGTAGGCCCCAAGGGGTGTGAGTAAGGTTTAGAGGGGGTTGAATAAACCTTACCAACTTTTCGATTTTAGTCCTTTTAGAATATTACAGAGTTAAATACACAAACCTAAGTCCTTGGGGATAGCTAAGTTAGTTAACCAAATGAGTTAGCCACTCAACGCACTCGATTGAGCCGTTGATAAATAACTCACTTTATTTAGTCTAAACCTTAACTTGGCCGTGATGAGATTTTCAGCGGAAGACTTAACACCTTTTAATTTGATTTAATTTGTTTTTGAACACTTGATTTTAGCACTTAGTTACTTATTAGTTGGATAGCAAATTATCGTGAGATATAAAGTGATATGCGAAATAAAATGTTTGAAATGTAAATGACACAATAATTTTTATAGAGGTTTGAAGATGGGGTAATTCTTCTACTCCTCTCTTCTCCAACTCCCGGAGGAATCCACTAAGTAGTGATCGAGTACAAAGTGGTTATCGGTCCGGATACAAAGTCTTGATCACACAATGACTTGCTCCTTTGGGACTCGATCGAGATGCCTTGGTCACACAAATAAGCTTCTCGTCCGACTCGGCTACTTCACGGGCATGTGCCTTGCTACTTCACTCACTTTCTCAAGCTTCTTGGATTTGATCACGAAGCCCTCCAATACCTTGAGATTGGTTCGACCTTGAACCTTTCTACAATCATCCTTGGAAAGTAGACCCCTTTTGCTTCTTCAAATGTTTCCTCTTCAACAGTTTGAAGTTGTCTTTCCTTCACACGGCTTAGTGTTACAAAGATTTTGCTAGAACAACTTGAGAATAACTTGAGGATATTTTGCTAGAGGATTTAGGCTTGAGGATTTTGCTAGAATAACTTGAGAATAACTTAAGATTTAGGCTTGACGATTTTGCTAGAATAAATTGAGAATATTTTGCGTTACGATTTGAATGATGCTTGTTATCTCGGGTATGCAAGGTTCGGTAACCTCTTCTCAAATTGATTCCTCGGCCTTTTATAATGAATTTTCAAAAATCAATTTGAAGAGATAGGCCGATTTTCAAAAATCACTTGTATTCGTTGGCTTGTCTTGTTGCGATCCTTGATGTTGACATTTCCTCGTATTAAATGAATGTTCACTTTTCAAAATCGACACGAGGTGCGATCTTCCCATTGGTTTATTCCTTTTGCACGCTTCCTCGGATCGAGCACTTTAAGACATGGCAACATGGAAGTATTACTTATTTAAGTAAATTCCTTGACTTACGCAACATGATTCTTTTCGATCGTCTTGACTTGCTTTATTCCCCAGGTGACTTTGAGTTAGCTTCCAATCAATGGATGACTCATATGTCACTTCAACTTGAGACTTGGCTTCTTGAGTTGACTTGATTGACTCTTTATACTGACCTATATCTCAACCGATACTCCTTGATCGAGTCCTTGATCTTCTTCTCTTGATTGTACTAAGATGTTCCTCAATGAGTCTTCATTCTAGTCTTGATTGACTTCTTGTATTCCCGAGCACACCGACTTGACTCAGCTCATACAACCCTATCTATTACAATACAAATTACAAGGAAAATGGGGTGCCAACTTTCTAGTCTAAGTTTTACATGGCATTCATCAAAATCTAAACAATAAATTTCCCAACAACACGCCACCGCCGTACTCGCTCTGTGTTTGCAGGTCGGCTGGGGGTTGACCCTCTTCGCCCCACCCGATCAATAAGCTCCAGGCTTCGGTTTTCGGATGAGAGAGAGCAGGAAAGGGCTAACCAAACCCAGGGGCCTACCCCACTGAAGGAACGAGAGGCGAAAATCTTGCGTCTTCGCCGCCGATTAAACGAGTTAGAGGACGGTCCTGAAGAGGCCCAACACCAAAGGCCGCATCAGATAACAAGTCGGCCTTCTGTTGTATCACCTTTTGCTCCCAGCATTCTGTTGACTCCTCTACCACCAAAGCTAAAAATCCCGCAGGTCGGTCTATACAATGGAGAGACCGACCCAACAACACACATCCACAAATATTTGGCGTGGATGGAGCTCTATAGCCCTAGCGACGCAATCCTATGCGCAGGAATTTCCGTTAACATTGGGCAACCGAGCCCACCGTTGGTTTCGGACCCTACCGCAAGGGTCCATCCGATCTTGGGGAAATCTGGCCCCCTCGTTTACGGCGCATTTTCTTACTTCCAAAGTCCGGGCTGCACCGAAAGATTCTCTTGTGAATATGAAGCAGGGAAAAGATGGGCCTTTAAAGAGTTATATAGCTCGATTGAATAAACAGGTTCGGGAAACGGAGCCAGTCTCGGACGACGCCATCTTGATTGCGGCCATGGCCGGTCTCGCCCCTAAGACATGGTTTAATTATTCTATCCATGAATCGGGGGCAACCTCGTATCAGGAATTTCTTATCCACGCGGAGCGCCACATCTGCGCTGAAGAAGCCATGGCTAGTCAATGTCCCGAGAAAAAGGCAGGGGGCATGAAGAAAGATGGAAAGAAAGAGTCCGCCTCAGGGTCGGGATTGGGGTTCAGGCATTTTTCAGAGAACCCGACCACTGGATATAAGGCACAACAGGATGTACGGGCCGAAGTTGCTGCTCTAAGGAGTGCATTGATCCACACTCCTTCAGCGATATGGAACGAAATACAGGGTCTTAATTTATTGCCACCGGATCGGCCTTTGAGGGTGGAGCCCGCAAAAATGGATGCACGAAGATACTGCGCCTATCACAAGTCGATAGGCCATGACACGGATGAATGTCGAGACCTCATCAGAGAAATAATGTGCATCGTTCAGAGGGGAAATTTGAAGAGATACGTCCACGAGTTGCCGCCACCACCAGCGCTCGCTCCGGGTGTAAATCTGGAGCGATTGACAAATTCAGCTCACCTACCGGTGCCGCCAAATGAGAATCAAGGTAGGGAGATTCTGATGATGTCCGATGTTAATAGAATTAACACCAATACAGCCGAGGATAGCCGCTCGAACCGAAAAAGAAAGGCGAATATCAGACAACCGCCAATGCGGAAAGACAGGTTCGAGTGGCGGAGATTAGAGAAGGCCAACCGATGGGTCGCTTTGTCTTCTCGGACATGGATGCCAACCAGGTGGTCCACCCTCATTCCGAACCCCTCGTCATCACGGTGCCTATTCTAGGCATCCCGGTCCATAGGATTCTAATTGACTCAGGAAGCTATTCATCGGTTATTTATGTCCGAGCTTTCAGGAGATTGAACGTGGACGAAAGCTACATTCGTCCATGTAATGACAACATTTTGTTTTTGGTGGAGGAAGGATCATCCCGCTCGGGGTTGACCGCCCATCCGTCGATGGGGCAGGGGATTGCACAAGCAAACCGTCATCACCACGTTTAAAATTATTAATGCCGACTCGAGTACAACGCAATTATTGGGAGGCCGCTACTTTACCATCTAAAAGCAGCAGTTTCCATATATCATTTTTGTGTCAAATTTCCAACCCCGGATGGAGAAGCCACCCACAAAGGGAATCAAAAGGAATCGCGAGAGTGCTCTCTCAAGCTCTGACCTGCGGAGATTAACATGGTAGAAAGGGGGGAATCTAGTGGGACAGTGAAGGACGACCCAGGGGAGAAAGGCGAGCCCGAGCGGGAGGAGATAATTGTTTCATAAAATAATCCAGGTAGACGACCTGGAAAAGAACCAGTAGTTGAAGATGGGGAGAAACCAATGATTGAGGTGGAGCCGGAGAACAAGCCGGCGGTTGAGGACGAGCTGCCCCTGTAGAAAAAAGAGGGGCAGAGTAAGAAAAAGAAACATGCGGAACCGGTGGAACAGGTCGACACGGTCGATGTCAACAAGCAACATAGGGGACGCCAATTACGTATTGGCCACGACCTCCAAGAGCCATTCCGGTCGGAATTGATCGAGTTCCTCGGAAAAAATCTTGACGTCTTTGCATGGACGCACTCTGATATGCGTGGGATTGATCCCAAGCATGCTTGCCATCGCCTCAACATAGACCTTACATTCCGACCGGTAATCCAAAAAAGACGCAAGCTCGGCCCCGACAGGCAGGTCGCCCTGGAGGCCAAGGTTAATAAATTGCTCGACAACTAGTTCATCAGGGAAGCCCTTTACCCTCGATGGGTGTCCAACCCTGTATTAGTGAAGAAGAGCAATGGTTTGTGGTGCCTTTGTGTGGATTTCACCGACCTCAATAAGGCGTGCCCAAAGGACAGCTACCCCTTGCCCAACATCGACTATATGGTGGATGCCACGGCCGGGCATGAACTTATGAGTTTTATGGATGCATACTGGCTATAATCAGATTCGGATGCATCCAGATGATGAGGAGAACACATCGTTCTTCTCCGCTCGAGGGGTGTACTGTTATAAGATAATGCCATTTGGGCTGAAGAATGCCAGAGCGACCTACCAAAGGTTAGTTAATAAAATGTTTGAGGAGTTGATAGGTCATTCCATGGAGGTTTATGTGGATGATATGTTGGTGAAATCCTTGTACATATCTGATCATCTTAATGATCTTAATAAAATATTTACCATTTTGCGAGAGTATAGAATGATGTTAAACCCAAAAAAATGCACATTTGGGGTCGGCTCGGGTAAATTTTTGGGTTATATGGTTAGTCAAAGGGGAATCGAAGCCAACCCAGATAAAATAAAAGCCATAATTGATCTTGAACCCCCCAATTCCATCAAAAGAGTACAAAGCTTGACAGGCCGACTAGCCGCCCTGAATCGGTTCGTTTCACGGTCCACGAATAAATGTAAACCTTTCTTCGAAATCATAAAAAAAATAAGAATTTTGAGTGGACCGAACAAACACAGGCCACTTTTGAGTCACTTAAACAACACTTAGCCTCAATCCTTGTGCTACAAAAACCAACCCGGGGGGAAGACTTATAATTGTACCTTGCAGTTTTCGAGTACGCTGTTAGCTCGGTGCTTATTAGATTGGACAACTCCATCCAAGACCCAATCTATTACAAAAGCCAAGCGTTGCACGACGCCAAGCTCCGATATCCGCCCATGGAAAAGTTAGCATATTCGCTAGTCATTTTAGCCCGAAAGCTCCGTCCGTACTTTTTGGAGCACAAGATCGTGGTACTGACCAACTACCCACTGAAGCAAGTTCTGCACCAACCGGCTTCGGTCGATGATTAAGTGGGTCATTTCGAACTCAGCCAATTTGATATTTTGTACGAGCCATGCACGGCAATTAAAGGACAAGCACTGGCTGACTTCGTAGCCGAGTTCACACCTTCCATCCAGCTCAAAATGGTCGAAGATCAAGAGTGGAAGTTGTTTGTTGATGGCTCTTCCACCGCAGCGAGCGGGGACGGGATCGTGATAATCGATCCAAAACTCAAGTGCTACTTTGCTCGGTCATGCGGTTCCAGCTTCCCAACAACGAACAACGGCCGGAAGACGGTTACGCTCTGGCGGACTATAAATGGCGCGTCAATGGGCCTAAAACGACTGTTAGTACACAGTGATTCACAGTTGGTGGTCCATCAGATCAATGGCAAGTACGAGGCAAAAGAACAAAAATTATACGATACTTGGACTTAGTCAAGAAAAAACTTTCGCATTTCAAAGCAGAAGTCTTGCATGTTCCTCGAACTGAAAACATGTAGCAGACGCTTAGCTCGGTTGGCCTCGAGCCCGGGGACCGATGCGATTGCGGATGTGGACCATCACTCAGATGTCCGCCCCGTCACTTAATGCACAAAAGATACATGCTAATGAAGCGACCGAGCTAACCTGGATGACTCCAATCATCCAGTATTTAGAGAAAGGAATTCAGCCAGAAGACAAGACCGAGGCTAGAACATTGCGAACTCAGGCTACTCGGTTCACACTGGTAGATGGTGTCATGTACAAGCGTGGATACTCCGTCCCGCTCCTTCGGTGCCTGTCGGAAACAGACGCAGATTACGCGCTCCGGGAAATACATGAGGGCATATGCGGAAATCACGCCGGGGGCCAAACATTGGCTTACAAGTTGATACGACAAGGGTACTACTGGCCGTCCCTGAAAAAAGACGCGACCGACCTTGTCAAAAAATGCGAAAGATGTCAAAGATTTGCGCTACATGTTAGGTATCATCCTGAACAACTTACTTCCATATTCAGTCTGTGGCCGTTTTCCAAATGGGGAATGGACCTCATTGGACCACTCCCCACTAGCAAAGGGGGCGTGAGATATGCCGTTGTGGCGGTGGATTATTTTACAAAGTGGGCCGAAGCAGAACCCCTGGCGAAGATAGATGAAGAAAAGATTGTTAATTTTGTATGGAAGTCCATTATCTGTAGGTTGGGATACCATACTCGATTGTCCATTATCTTTCAGAAGTCCATTAATTTTGTGAAGGATTCCACATTAAAAATCATTTTTCGACCACGTATCACCCACAGTCCAATGGACAGATCGAAGCGGTGAATAAAATACTCAAGTACATTCTGAAAGCAAGGTTGGAGGAATCTAAGGGTAATTGGCCCGAGGAGCTGCCCAGAGTATTGTGGTCGTATAGAACAAGCACCAAAGAGCCCACGGGGAGACACCTTTTTCCTGGCTTATGGAGCCGAGGCCATGATCCCTGTTGAAATTGGAGCCCCTACTTTTAGAGTTGCAAATTTTTCTGAAGAAAACAATGAAGCCGCACTTCGAGTCGAGCTGGACCTATTGGAAGAAAAGAGATGTTGTGCCGAAATGAGAAACGTCGTATACAAACAAAGGAGTGAAAGGTACTACAATTCAAAAGTAAAGTAAAGAAGGTTAAATTCGCTGACCTCATTCTGAAAAGGGTGACCGGGATTGAGCCCAGCTCGTTAAATCCGACCTGGGAAGGTTCATTCTGGGTCAGTAAGGTCATGTTGAATGGAGCGTACGAGCTCGAGTACTTAAGTGGGGAAAAGTTCGCACATCCATGGAATGTATCATACCTTAAAAGGTACTATCAATAAAGTACACAATTTGTGACTCAGATACAATTTTAAGGATTTATCCTTTCATGTGATATTCTGTGTGCTCTCTAAAAGGGGGCAATTTTTATTCACCTCGGCCAAGTGTTGAGCGCCGTCTCATTTGCCTCGGCCAAGATCCAAACGCCGTTTCGATCTCCTCTACCAAGTGCCGAGTGCCTATTGCTCATCTCGGGTACGTCCCTTGCACGTTTAAATAAAGGGAAGCTCGCCCAAAAGGCAAGCCTACCCAAAATAAAGACTCGGCTTAAGCTCCGATCATAAAACTTGGCAGAATAAATTTAGGCAGTTGAAGCCCACTACTTGTGCCGCTTGAGCACTGAAAACTGAGTCCTATACTTGGAAAAATAAAATAAGGCAGGCGGAGCAGAAGCCATACAACAAAAAATAAAGACGAGCACAATACTTAGCAAAATTTGAAAATACAAAAGCACGCACGAGTGACCAAAGGAAATTCCATTTACTAAGCAAAATATTTACATTGGGGGGCCGGATCCCATTACATCAAGAGGCCCAAGGCCGCCTAGTCTACGCAGAAAGAAAATGCGAAAGACAAAAAACAAAAAATTCAAAGGGAAAATGGTCAAGCCCCGGTAGGAGGAGGGATCTCAACAGGCTCACTAGAAGCCACTTCTTCTTCAGGAGGAGGAGCATCCTGGCCGTCGGTGGCCTCCAAAAAGCGAGGGCGGATAGCATCAAGGTCAGCATCCAGCTGGGCAAGCTCAGCCTCAAGCTCAACCACGGTCTTTCCAGCCTTAAGGTCCTGGAGGATCTCCCGATGCTGGTTGCATGTCCGCAGGTCAGCATGAAGGTGTATTCCTCCGAATCTTTGTAAGCCCGGACGGCCTCCATCCAAGCCGCTTCCACCTGCTTCTGGGAGGCTTCCTCTGCTTCCCTGCGGACTTCGGCTGCACGCCTCTCCAATTCCCCTGCGTGAGCAGCAGCTGCCTTTTCTAGCTCTGCGACCTTGGCCCGGAGCTCCTCTTCGGCCTTTCGGGCCTGGTCCCGCTCAGCCTCGGCTTTCACGGCGGCTTCTCCTCAGTGTTTGCCTTGGTCGCGGCCTCCTCCGCCTGGGTTTTTAAGGACTCATCCACCCCTTGGAGAGTGGCGTAAGCATCTTACAGGTCAATATGCCATCTCTCCAAGTCGGCGTGCTTCTTCTCCAAGTCATGAGCTCCGCCGATCGCGTGCCATAGGAGTCCGATGATCATACCAGATAGCCCCTTGGCGTATTGAGTCTTCTCCTCCCAGCCGGTTTCTGAGCAAAACTGCTCGATACCTGTGGTCCAAGCACGAGCTGGAACATCCCTTGCGGCCCGACCTGCTTCTGGCAAAGCCCTTGATTGCTCCTCAGTCGGTGTGGAGCACCTGACAAACTCCACGAACCACTGGGGCCGTGATCCGGCCATCTTGTCGCAGGCCTCCTCCCTCACCTGGCTTGGGGGGATAAAGTGACCCTCCCGACCAAGGTCGTCAGAAAAAGTCCTCAGGGCCCCACCTGTTGGAATTTGTACAGGAGGCACCAGCGGGGGTTGCTCTTTCTTCTCCGCCTCGGGCTCCTCTATCACGATGCCCCTCTTCTTCTCTGGAGTGGGGGCCCCTCCATCTCTGGGGTGCCCTCGGCAGGGCATTTGCCAGCCCGGATCTCTTCCTTCCAGGCCACCTTGGCATCAGCAGGCTGACCTGCCACTACTCTGGTCCTGCGTGTGGCCGTATTTCTCACACGCTGGAGACGAGCAAAGACGCCCACCCCGCCCGCAAGAAAATTGATTAACAAACAAACAAAAGAAGTCGAGAGAAGGAAATTCGAGAATCAGAACATAAGTACCTTGAGCCCCGCTTGTTCCACGCCGCTAGGGGTCCGCATCGCCGGCAGTAAGTAAGCGTCGCCTAAGGACTAGTCGTCACCGGGGACGGTCTCGCCTGCTCCGTCTGCACAGGCTGCCGCCCCAACTCAGGATTCTAACCTCCTCCAGCCATCGGCGGGCTCCATTCAGGCTCTTCCTCGGCCTCCTCTTCCACCACCACCGCCTCTCCCTCGGTCACCACTCCGGCCTCGGGATCGGCTGGTAAGGCGGACTGCAGGCCGGCCGCAGCCAAACGGGCCTCGGTGAATAGGATCTTGATCCTCCTATCCCTCCGACCCATGGCCTGGATGTTGTCGAGCCGGCGAACAAAGGCGGCCGAAAGCGGACCGGCGGAAGATCGATTCCCTAAACAAAAAAAAGAATCAAGGTCAAATAGACCCACAAAAAAAAGAAGAAGAAGAAGAGAAGAAAAAGGAAGAATATACTTACGAAAGCTATATGTGAAGTCTGAAGGGGGATGGAGGACGGATTCCTCCTCCCCGACGCGAGTCTGCCACTCGCCACTTACCCAGAACCATTTATCCTTCCACTCCTTTAAGGACTGTGGATGGCCTTCAACCAGCCCGTCTGGGTATCCGAGCCTGGTATGCACATAGTACCACCCTGATGGCTGCCCCCGGGCCGGCATCGATGGGGTCGCCTTCCAGACGAACAACTCGTTCATCTCCGCGAATCAAGGATGGGGGTAACCTTCCAGATGGAACAACACTAGTAGTCCAATAATCCGACCCCATGACAGGGGGTGCACCTGGGATAGAGGAAGACCCCATTTGCGGAACCACCGCATAAGCACCAACGGCAGGGGGAATCGCAGCCCGTACAAAAGACTGGGAACGTGTATGGCCATACACCCCTCCGGCGGGTGCTCGGGGCATTCCGCACCATCCGACAACCAGAATTGTACGTTGGCCGGAATCTTGTACTTCTGACGAAGGGCCCCTAATTCTTGAATCATCAGCATGCTGGGTATATCGTTCAGATCACAGGGTCTCCACCCAGCCTCCACGCACAGTCGGGGTCCTCCTCCCCGCCTACCATCCCCGTGATGATAGCCCATCTGCCCTACGGGCCTTGCAGCCCTCGAACCCTCGGAGGCCTCATCAACCTCCTCCTCATGGTCATGCTCATGCTCGTGCTCTCGTGGATCCATTTCTTCTTCATCCTCTTGTTGGTTATCTTGGGGATCGGTATTCAAAGCCTCTTCACCGGAATCTTCACGGGCTAACCCAGGCTCGTAAAAAACACCCTCTCGATAGATGGTAACCGGCACAGGGTCAAAAATCATATGTGTCTGCTCAAGCGGAGTTTCAAACGGGGGCGTATGAGTTGAACTCGAAATCTCAACTACACTGGGGTTGTGAGGTGAAGTTCTTCGAACTGGAGAAAAAGAAACAGAGGGATCAGAAAGAGGATCTTCGATTTCAACCCCAACACTATAGCTACGACTCCGACTATCTTCAAAAGAAGACATGTGTTTGAAGCAAAGAAGTGAGAGAGGGTTTTGGAAAAAATACCTAAGTAATTCTGGAGTCTCTGAACTCTAAGGACCGTCCTGAAATTTCTGCTCGCTCTCAAGAAGGGCTGCTCAGAGGATTATGAATGCAAAAGTGTAGAATGGAAAGTGAAAGGGGTATTTATAGGTTAAGTTCCCTCGAAAAATGGAACACCAACTCAAAAGACGTGTCCTTTCAATTTCAAAAATTGTCAGAAACGTCACATCCCCACGTACCACTGCCAAAGTTGTCCCACCTCTTCGGTTCTTGCGCAGGGTTGGCCCAACCAAGAGCCGCCACATGTCCGCCATCATGATACTACAATTAATGCGCCATTTCAGGCATTAACTACTAAACGACAGGTGTCAGGGAAGGGTGACTTTTGAGGTTTCCTCTTCCGCATTAAAAGTTCATGATTAGCATTAAAGTTTAAATCCGACTTCAGGAATTCTTCCCTCGGAATTAAACTTGGGGGCCATTGATGACACCCGAGCTGAGCTGGAAGCAAATTAGTCCACGTGGTCATTCGGATATGTGTATGTGGACCCACAGGCAAAGACGAACCGAGCTAGTGACGCCAGCGGCGACTGATGATGCCATCACGGATAAGCTCGGCCCCCGAGCCCAATCCTGGCGGAAATTTATGGCGGGAGATTTAAAAAATAACCATCCAGTCGAACTTAGTGCTCCATTAGCACAAGAAGCTGCCACTTGTCAGCATAATATCAAGATGAGTCAACAAGTGGCAAATACTTGGCCAACATGCATGCTCAGAGAAGGACATGTGTCCGTTCAAGATTATTTTAGTGTTAAGTGTAATAGTGATCATTAAAAACTCACTAATGAGATGGGTATAAATAGGCCTCATTTATGAGGAAAAACAAGAGAGAAAAAATAGTAGAAAAAACGCTTGTAAAATCACCACTGCAAAAGAAAACCGACCAGGAGCTTTCAGCTCGGTCTTTATATAAAAAGTTAGAATTAGCCCTGAATTCGAATTTATTTACATTTCCACGTGTTGCATTGTTGTATGTTTTTTGTTTATTGACCAAAACGCACGTCAACAAAAATTATTGATTAGTTTTTGATATTTTGATATATTGAATGATGTAATTGAGAATTCCTTTGGGAAAAATGAATGGTATATAGTAGAGATGGAGCTTGAAAGAACCTTGCCGTGTATTCAACTGATGATATATTTTTGCACCAATAGTATTCTAGGACTAGTAGTGGCTTGAGAAGCTGGAGGTGAACAGATGATATTTGCTGGAAAGTATTAGGGCTTCCATGGATTGACTTTTTTGACGTGTGTATACGTGAATGTGTTAAACTTAAGGAAATTCTTGTAATATGATTAGTTCATGTAATATTAATTAGTGTAAAATACAATAACACCCCATGAATTGGCCCCATGTCTCATTCAATCCCCTGAACTTGCATAGATAATACTTACCCCTCAATCAAAGTATAATTTAATGTATGGACAAAACTACCCTTAATAAAAATGAAAATAAATAATATTTATTCATATTTTTATATTTTGTACCCTATTTGATTTATATTCTTATTAAATTCAAAGAGTACTTTTTTTAATTGTGTATTAAGTAATTTAAATTTTAAAAAACCAAAGCAATGTACAATAAATGCACAAAAAATGAAAGATTAATAAAAATAAATAAAATATTAACTATTTAATTTCAATAAACTTTTACTTTATATTAAATATGAATAAATATTTTTCTTAAACCTAATTTAGTTATAATTTTACACTTCTTCATTTATTTCTTGTTTATTTAATATAATTCATAGTCCAAAAACATAGCATTAATAAATTGCCATCTTTAATGGATAATTGATATTATTTATGAAACGAATTGAAAGCACATTCAATTAATCCTATTAAAATACTTTAGACACTAAATTTTGTTATTTGAGTAAATATTATTTAAAATATTTAAACATTACAAAAAGAAATATGTATTATTCCTTCTTTCTTATTAAACCATTACATATGTCATTATATTGGAAATATAATTTATCAATAATTTAAAAAAGTAAAATGTGTGTATATTCAATATACAAAAATATATTTATTTTTATTATTTGAAAGAGTTTAAAAGTTGAAAGTTATTTTTACATTAAACTCAAGTAATCAAAATAATTTCTACATTCAATATATAATTTTTATTTGTTATATTTATCTATTATCAAAATATTTTACACCCTATAATATAGTTTAATGTTTTTCCTATATTGGCCCTATAACATTCAATATTTTACACCTTATCAAACAAGTCTTACATTTACATTATACATTCAATATTTTTCCTATATATATATAGTACGAAAGTTTTAAGATACTAAAATCGAGGAAAATTTTAGTAAATATATAACTGATTCCGTCACCCCAACATCGAAGGTCAAATCCAAACGGCTATAGTTCGTTGCTATTTACCAATTTCTTGTAGTATTGGGATCAAAAGTGCAAAATGTGGAATTAAAATCCCAACGCTTTGACTTTAATGTGACCAATACATGTTTGTCAACGACTTACGGTTGAGGAGCATCTGATCTCTCCGCAAATTTTTTAACTTCCATAGTACCAAATATGCGACTAAATTCTTGCAGGATTGTGTTTGCACAAGAAAAAATGACTTTCGGACTAAAAGTGCAAATTGTGGACTTAGGTCCCACAATTCATATAGAACCAATACTATAATTCTCTCAAAGTAATTAATTATCTTCTTTTCCTATATTCCTAAGTATCATGATGAAGTATACTACTATTCGGAACACCTGACTTAGTCACCCAAGGCAATATGGAATCAGAATTAAATTAAGTTAAGAAACACAGTTTTAGCAAGATTCGAATCAAGTGTAAAAAATATTGGAGCGATTAATCAATTTTCTTCCTATTTAAGTACACCGGTCAAATATAAAACTATTTACTAATTATGCCACCGACAAACGAAATAACTTTAACCAACGTTATGGAATTGTCAGCTGGAGTGTTGTTTTCCTTTCAACAAGGGAACAATTCAAGGAACGACCTAAAATGGCAGAAAAGGGAAAGAAAGACGAAAGACAGCACTCCCAAAATCTATTTTACTAAGACTTCATTTGGATTGAAGGATTTGAGCTATGGATTTTAAATTCATAATAAAAAAATCCATGAGGTTGTTTGGATGGAATCATTCTATAATGCATTTCAAATCCTTGGCTATTTTTTTGGAGTCATTTTGGAAGATTTCAAATCCTTCCTATTTGGAGTCATTTGAAATCCTTCCCTAAATCTCCTCCCCAAATCCAAATACTCCCATCCAAATGCATGTTAGAAATTGGAGAGCATATATTACAAATAACTCACACACACAAGAGAATAGAAGGGAAAACTTATATTATTTTATTATCACTTTCTCCACTTCTTCAAATGACTCCATAACAAGGGTATTTATAGGTGATACCCAAAATGAACATACACTTAATTATGCATCAATATTTAATTTTCATACATTCACCTATCCCCATTCATGCACAAAACCAAAAGTCACATGCATGAATTTCACTTATTCATGCATAGAATATACTAGAACTATTTGACTTCAATGAATCTAGTTAATAATTCAACACTCCCCCTTAAGCTAGATTCATTACTCCAAGCGAAAATCGCAACTTCTTGAAAACATCAAACTTCAAGGGCTTCGTAAAGATATCCGCAATTTGGTCTTGTGACTTCACAAACTCAAGCTTCACTTCTTTCTTGGATATGTGCTCATTTAATAAAATGATACTTCGATCAATGTGTTTTTCACATGAAACACCGGGTTCTTCGCCAACGCAATAGCAGACTTATTATCCACATAAATCTCCGTCAGATCTTCTTGTGATAAATTAAGCTCCTTCAACAAACTTCTCAACCAAATAGCGTGACAAACACAAGAATTCGCTGCAACATACTCCGCTTCACAAGTAGAAAGTGTCACACTCGGCTGCTTCTTAGAGTTCCAAGTGAATGCCGAACTTCCCATAAAGAAAACAAACCCGGTTGTACTTTTGCGACTATCAACATCACCAGCCCAATCACTATCACAATAGCCAACAAGCTTGAAATTGTGAGAGGATGTATAGAAAATTCCATGATCAACTGTACCTTTAATGTACCAAAGTATTCTTTTGGCAACTTTCAAATGTGATGTAGTAGGATCCTCCATGTGACGACTTACAAGTCCAACACCAAAAAGAATATCCGGTTTCGTACAAGTTAGATACCTCAAGCTTCCAACAAGACTTTTGAAGTATGTGGAATTAATTTTCTCACCATCTTCGCAGAAGTACATTTTCACTCCACATTCCACGGGGGTGCTTACCGATTTGCAATTCTCCATCTCAAACTTCTTGAGAATTTCTTTGGCATATCCTTCTTGAGATACAAAAATTCCATCATCTTGTTGCTTTACTTCAATCCCAAGATAATAAGACATTAAGCCAATGTCCGTCATCTCAAATTCCTTTGCCATAGCTCTCTTGAAATCACCAAACATCTTTGGATTATTTCCTGTAAAAATCAAATCATCCACATACAAACAAACAAGTAACATATCACCATTTTTGTTCATTTTTACATAGAGAGCATGTTCATGTGGACATTTCGAAAAACCATTTTCTTGGAAATAACGATCAATTCGGCTATTCCATGCACGAGGGGCTTGTTTCAACCCGTAAAGTGCCCTTTTCAATTTCAAGGCTTTATCTTCTTGACCATTCACCACATAGCCCAGAGGTTGATCAATGTATACTTCCTCCTACAAAAACCCGTTCAAGAAAGCAGACTTCACGTCTAACTGGTGAATTTTCCAATGATTTTGGGCTGCAAGGGAAATGATCAACCGAATAGTTTCAAGACGAGCAACGGGCGCAAATACCTCATCATAGTTAATGCCAGCCTTCTGCTTGTACCCCTTGGCCACTAATCTGGCTTTATATTTTTCTATCTCGCCTTTTGCATTTCTTTTTATTTTGTACACCCACTTCACACCGATCGTGCTTTTACCTTTAGGTAGTGATGCTAGCTCCCACGTATCATTTTTCTCGATCGCTTTTATTTCTTCATTCATAGCATTTCTCCATTTTTCATCACGAGCAGCATCATCATAACTCACAGGCTCGGAATCCGTAAACAAACAAAATTGAGTAAAATCACTCAAATTTCTTACTTCTTTGGTGGCATCGTATATTTCACGTAGGCCTCTAAATTTTCGAGGACATTCACTCGAACTTGGATCATCAACTTGAGCACTTTGTGGTGGTGGCGTTGATGGTGGTGTAATAGGTTGAGTCGGGCCTTCTTCATCATCATCATCAAAGAATGGACTATATTGTTCATTTTTCTTTTGATCATTCCATTCCCAAACACCTTCTTCATCGAACTCGACATCTCGGCTTATCACAATTTTTCCACTGTTCGGATTGTACAACTTGTAGCCTTTGGAACTTTGATCATAGCCTACGAAGATATATTTTGCACTCGTATCATCAAGTTTGGCTCTTTTCTCATCGAAATATGTGTAGGCTATGCTTCCAAAACCCGCAAGTGTGAAACAATTGGTTTATAGCCATTCCAGGCTTCTTGAGGTGTTTTTCCATGCACACTTTTAGTGTAACATCTGCTCATCAAGTATATTGCACAAGAAACAACTTTCAAAAAAACTCCTTCGGCATATTTTTGCTTTTCAACATACTCCTCGCCATGTTAAGAATAGTTCGGTTCTTTTCGCTTTCGGCTACTCTATTTTGTTGTGGTGAATATGGAGTTGTCATGGGACGATGAATACCATTTTTCTCACATAAATTTTTGAATTCATTTGAAGTGAATTCACCACTTCCGTCGGACCAAGAGCTTTTATTTGGTAACCACTTTGTTTTTCTACCATCGCTTGAACTTTTTGAAGGTTTCAAACACCTCGATTTTTCCCTCAAAAAGTACACCCAAGTTTTCCGAGAATAGTCATCAATAAAAAGCACGAAGTAATTGTTCTTACCAAGTGATAATGGCTTAATAGGTCCACAAACATCCGAGTGTATCAACTCCGGTGGATGTTGAGCTCTGAACATAGACTCCTTCGAAAACTCTTTCTATCTTGCTTTCCATAAAGACATCCTTCACAAAGTTGATTTGGATGATTTATGGAAGGCAATCCTTTCACCATTCTTTGTTTGCTCATCATTTTGAGGTCATCAAAGTTCAAGTGTCCAAGCCTCAAATGCCATAGCCAAGATGCATCTTTGAAACAAGACTTTAAGCACATAGGGGCGTCATTTTGAATGTTTAGCAAAAACATTCTATTCTTCGTCATCATAGTACGCCAAAGAATCTCCCATTTTCATCTTTCATGGTCAAACTTCTATTTTTCAAGTGTATATCATAATTTTTCTCCAACAATTGTCCCAAACTCAATATGTTATTCTTCATGGCGGAACATAAAAGACATTAGAAATAAATTGATGGCTTTCCATCTTTTGACCGAATCAAAATTGTACCTTTCCCTTTGACTTGAACTTTTGAAGAATCTCCAAAAGTTATATCACCATCGACCGATTCATCAAGTTCCACGAACAAATCTTTCTTTCCACAAATGTGACTACTTGCACCGGAGTCAAGATACCATTGATTCCCCTTCTCATCTTGATTATTTTTGCAAGCAAGAAGCAAAGTGGGATCTACATCTTCTTTATCATTGCTCTCCACAAGATCACTTGTCTCATCTACGTTACTTCGACATTCCCAACTATAATGACCAAAGCGATGACAATTATAACACTCAATTTATGATTTGTCATACCTTGGTTGATTTTGCCTATATCCTCCACCTCTCGGACCTCTACCTCGTCCACGGCCTCTTCTTTGATTGAAGTTTTGGCTCGTGTCATTATTGTTTGAGGTGTATTTGTCACCTCGTCCACCTCTTCCATGACCTCGACCTCTAGCTTGGCCTTGTCTACGAAATCCTCCACGTCCTCGACCTCTTTGGGACATGCCTTGGTTCGTCTCTTTCTCTTTCAAAGACAACTTTGCTTTCAAAGCATGTTCCACCGATTCTTGAATCGGTTTTTTCAATCTTTCTTCATGAGCTTGCAAAGATCAAGCAAGTTCATCAACGGTCATGGTGTCCAAGTCTTTGGACTCTTCAATGGCAACAACAACATAATTAAATTTTGGATCCAAAGATCTCAAAATTTTGCCAACAATTCGATCATCCTTCATATCATCTCCGTATCTCTTCATTTGATTGGTAATAGCCAAAACTCTTGAAATGTATTCCGAAATAAACTCGGAATCCTTCATGTGCAGAGATTCAAACTCACCTCTTAATGTTTGAAGACGGACCTTTTTTACTTTGTCAACTCCTTTAAAAGAGGCTTGAAGAATTTCCCATGCTTGCTTGGAGGTAGTTGCCACAAAGAACTTTCTCGAACATCTTCTCATCCAAACTTTGATGGATGAGAGTGAGCGCCTTTGGTCTTTCTTCTTGGCGGTTGCATCATCTCCTTCAAGACCTTTCTCCACAGGTCCCATACTTCATAGGCTCCAAGCAAAGCTTTCATTCTAATACACCAATTATCATAATTTTCTTTGGTGAGTGATGGAACTACAAATGGTGTCCCTTTTGACATTTTTCTTCAAGCTTTGGTCTTCAAACACAAGTGGCTCTGATACCAATTTGTTAGAAATTGGAGAGCATATATTACAAATAACTCACACACACAAGAGAATAGAGGGGAAAACTTATATTATTTTATTATCACTTTCTCCACTTCTTCAAATGACTCCATAACAAGGGTATTTATAGGTGATACCCAAAATGAACATACACTTAATTATGCATCAATATTTAATTTTCATACATTCACCTATCCCCATTCATGCACAAAACCAAAAGTCACATACATGAATTTCACTTATTCATGCATAGAATATACTAGAACTATTTGACTTCAATAAATCTAGTTAATAATTCAACAATGCAACCTAAAGAAAAACAATGGAAAAAGATACAGAGGCACTATCTGACCTAATCATCTAAACATTTTTTTTTTTTTTGAAGATCATCCAAACTTAAGTATGCAGATGCCCTCACTGCTAAATGGCTCTTCAATGAATGCTCGATGGAATGGAACTCGGCAAACCATACACTTGATTAATATTGACCAGCTAAAATAGCATTTACATACCAAAGAGAAATATTTACAGGATGAAAAAACGAAAATAAATTAATCGTCGTACAAACAAATGCAATATATTACACAACTTTGTCACATCACGTAGTTTGGCTTCAAGGACAGCCAAAATAGTCGAATCCAATCACCAGGGCCTTCATAAGATACTGATGCAGCTTAGAAAAGCTTTGAGATAACATGACATGAAGTCCAAAACGCTGTGGAGGCAGCTCTGAAAAGGGCAGGATTTTGATAAATTCTGTTCCACAGACACAGCACAAAACCACAGTACAATTTAGAATATGGCATTGCTTAAGGGGCGTTAGACTGACCAGTTTGTTAAATCTAGCAGAGTATCTAGAAGTATAGGACATTGTGAAAAGACTGCAAATACACCATAACACAAAAGAACTAAATAGAAGACGATTTCAAAAGTCCTAAAATCAAATATCTTTTATATCTTTAATATTGATTAAGCAGTCTCATAGGCATTTGAGAATCTTCAAATTCATAGCCAGGTACTGGCAAGCTTAATCCTACTCCTTTCGGGAATGGAGAAATGTCTGTTTCGGATTTAGCATAAACATGAGGGAAAACCTTTCAGAATCATGCCATACTAAGAAAATGAAATGAAGGGATAATTACCAACACACACACCGAGGTTCGGGCTAATTACAATAAAACCCATAGTATTTGAAAATTGCAAAAAAAAAAAACATGAAGTTTTATTCCATCTTACATTTTCCCCTTCATAAGCAAAAAACATTTCAAACCCACCCCCACCCCCCACCCTGACATTTATAAAAATATCACAATTACCGCCTTAAATTTACGACAAAATCAAATCTGAGGTTTTTTTTTTTGTAATTTTGAAACATCTTTGGGCTTTTTTTGTAATTAGCCCAAACCTAAGGGGTGTTTTTGTAATTATCCCTAAAATAAATCACCACCTACTTTAGAGAGCAATACCAACGGGGACAAGACTGAAGGAAACTATGGAGAAGCTATTGGCTACTGCCCAAATGGCTTGCTTTATCTCAGCATGAAATGGAAATATATCAACTTTAACACGATCACTTAGCAATTTAACGAAAACAAAAGTTGCTTTTATGTGCGAATTTTTAAGATAGCTCACCCAATGGCTGTAGCTCCCCAGGATGCTACATTGTAAATGACTTTACTTCCATCCCACGCCTTCCGAAGCTTACCCTTCTTCTTCTTTACAGAGAAAGTCTTGCTCAGAGCTGAAAAAAAGTTCAGGATGAATTTAGACACCTTATGATGTTCTACCTCAAATTTAAGCACCTCATGAAGGTCATAAGTCTGAAATCAACAAACAGGATAGACCTTCAAAGGAACTTATGCAATTTTCCACCTATTTTGGATCTTAAGAATGTGATAAAAGTCGTAAAAGGTGACTGCGAAAATAAACAGTTGGACCCACCTGCTTGCAGTTGATTTGGTGTCAAGTCCTGCAAAACAAACCGACAAATATTTCATTGAAAAGATAATGAAAGGATATATCCCAATATTTTGCTCTTTGTCTGGCATTACTTATTAGTAGAAACTATATGCATGGAAAGGAGGCAACCATGAACTCATCAACTAGCTAATTTAGGGGCTTATTTTTACACTACTAGAACTACATACATTCCTATTGTTTTGTTTTAGAAATCTGTTAGGATTACGTAGTTCAGATTCCAATGCATTCGAAGGGTTAAGGCTTCAGTCTTTCAACAATTATTGCACATGGCTCCCAAAAATGTCCTACATCCGTGTGACAGCAAATAGTTGATACAAAAGCAGCACATTTCCATCTTCTCTTAATTATATCTAATGAAACCGTATAATCTAACAGTCAAGTATCCTACCACATAAGGCCCTGCAGCAACTGGATGAATTTTCAGATCTTTGGTCCTTTGGATATGTTCAAGGAATGGTTCAGTGATTTCAGAAACATCCAAATTCAAGTATTGAGCAAACCATTAATATTGGGTATATGTCCATCATTTTCACTAAAAAGTAAGCCATTTTCTGTAAATAGGACCCATAAGCAAAAAGCGGTCCAACATATTATGTAGGTGCCAAATAATGCTTTGTTTGTTCTACTGTAAAGAAGGTGCTTAATGCAGATCCAATTTAAATAAAGGTGGAATAAAACATTGAAGGATGGATTACTTTTTAGTGAAAATGATGTTACAAGTACGCAAGGTTAAATATCCACAATAAATTCTGGAAAATAAGGCTTTTGAAGGTTTCAACAACCAGGCGAGTTGTCAGCTTGGACAGTGCATGGTAAACTATAACTTAAACAAATTAAGTAAAACTAGGTATCACACCTATGATCCTTTAGGCATGACCCCCAAGGATGGATTGTATCAGATCAAAAAAGCAGCATATAAACCTCTTTGAAAACTCAATCAATTGATTTCCTCTAAAGTCTACAGTATCAAATAACTGCATGTAGGCGTCAAGATATCTCAACTCTAATCAGGATAGACAATTATTAGGAAAAGACAAGCTAATCATACAGAATCAACGTAACCAGACTTGGAAAAAGACTCTCACCGCAATTGAAAACATATACAATTATAAATTCCTAAAACAAATTAACAAGAAAAAGATATTAGGACGACATTGTATCGTCCTGAAACCAATTATTCATATTTGCTTTTCTTTGATCCCTTTATCACCTGCATCACTGCAACAGGAGTACTTGGAATGTATTTCAATGGTTGCGCACCCCGACACCCAAACAATTGTGTGTATGAGATATAATTACTGAATTTACTTGCTATCAGCTTCTCTGCCTTTGGCTTTGTTAATCATGTTGAACTTTTGGATTTTCTTTCATTTGTGCTTTCATGGGATAAGGAGGATGATTTCTAAACCCGTCTTTATCCCGTGTTGGATTGTTAATTAGTCATCTAGATTAAGTATCAGTTTGGAATACTAACCAACTATATGGCTTATTATGTTATAACAGTTTTCCCTTTCCTTTTTTTTTTGTCACCTTTGTGTGTGTTATCAAAATTCCTTGTACAGCTATTCAGAACCATTATTACACTGTTCCGTTAAGTACTCCACTGATCTCTCCACCTTCCTTAATCCTTCTCCAGGCCATTTTCCTAAACTCCAACACCAGCCCACCACCTACCCTCTCTTCACCCCCAGCCACCATCTTCCCTTTTATCCAATGTTGTTAACAAAAACATCGGTTTATTCACTGGGAATCGGACACCTCTCTGCTTATTATTACTCATCTTGAGCTTCGGACTGCAGTTAGGAATCTCTTACCACTTCTCTGCTGCCACCAGGTGTCTTCCCTTCGCAGGACTTGAAACCCATCAGAAAAGTCATCTACTAATTTCTATTGGTCTTCCTAGGTAAGCCATCATCATCTTCAACCAACTTCCCTCAAGCCACAAGAAAGAATTATACCCTGCAGAGGAAGGCAAGACACCACTGTACGTAGCATCAAATTATTACCTCGCATCAACAGTTCGCTCAATTTTCACCAAGACTCCACTGTTGATTTCCAAGAACAGGATGTGGAGATGAGAAGATTTGAGAAATTATGTACACAATTGGGAAGAACAATAGATAGGAGCGCATGCAGAGAATAGAACTTCGACAGCGTTCTTAAGGTCAATGCATTACTTACATATAAAAGTTTATATGACAAAATCTATGACTTTTGACCGAAGGAAAGATTAATTATTTAAGATTGCAGAATCTGTTATTTATTCATATTGGTAGTACAAGTAGGGTTGTGCACGGGACTTGGAGATTACGAAACCGAACCGATACCCGAACCGAAAAATATCCGAACCGAAATTATCAGTTGACTTTTGACTTTACCTGAACCGGACCTTCCCGTAAATATTTCTGGTACGTCTGGAGATTTTTTAAATATCCGTACCGAGAACCGTCCCGAACCGAGGATTTGAATCAAGAACCGGTTTTAAAGAGATTTGTATATATACATATATATTATTTTGTAGTTCATATATTTATATTTGACATTGAATTGACTAAACATTATTTGAAATTAAATTGAATATAAAACACATTTCTCAAGGAAAAACATTATACTACAACGATTATGAATATTTAGAAACTTTAATATTAATAATAGAGTGAATTGTTTGAATTATAATTATTAAATGATTAGTAAATTGCGCCTAAAAGACAAACATACTCTAAACAAGTAATAGCATCATATTATGGCAATATGACCTTAAAAAGTGAAAACTAATCATATTTATTTTTTACCACATCACATAAATTATAAATATAATTTTATTGATTATATTAAGTTGTTAAGTATGAGATATTGAAATATAAACTTATACAAATTTTTGTTTCATATTAATTTATCAAAATTATTAGTTAATTATATTTGTCCTAAGTGCCTATTATGATTTAGTTTCTATTTTGAGACTACATTAAAAAAGACTAAAAGTATATTCGTTTAGTGATTTTTATATTGATTTTCTTTTTTCTTTTTAATTTGTGTGTTTTATAACTAATATCTGAATCTCCGCCCCGAATCGTACCGTACCGTACCGTCCCACTAGAACCAAATCTCCGTCCCGAACTTTTGGTATGGTTCGGGACGGAGAGTTCTTTCTCTGGTTCGGTTCTGGAAATTTATTTTTGGAATCTCCGAACTTCAGGACGGTTCTGGAGATTTCTAAATCTCCGGACCATCCCATAACGTGCACACCCATAAGCCAAGTGTTCTTTTCAGTTGAAGATTTAATATGCAAACATGTTAATCGATAGACTATGTTCACCAGTTTGACTTTCAGTCAAGACTTGATTCTGTAGAAAGTTGAGACCTAAAATTTTGCAAGTTGACATTGCGCATCAACATATACTGTTTTTAAAACATGCTAATCTATTGTGGTCATTGAACATAAGGAAGATAGGAACTAACAGACCATAAAGCTTTCCAAAATATGACGCAGTATGTAATCAGAATTATCTTTTTGGAAGTAAAACGGCTATTGACGTAGCTCAAACTAAAGATCATGGAGGCAAGTTTCATATGCATGAGAATCTCAATATATTAGTTGAATAAATAGTTTAACTTCATGAAATGGAAATGTCGTGTAGATGTTTAGTTTGTATTCAATTTCATGAATTTCTAATCATGTAGAAAAGGTAAAATCATATCTAGAACGCTTAGGTCAGCCCTTGCAGTAAAGATAAAACCAGTTGAAATGGCTCATCAATCTGAATAAGGTTATTTGAGTAACAGTTATCATATTATTCTATCATCAATGCATACATCTAAAATCTAAGGCCCACAGTAAGTTGGAAGAAAAGAAACTTGTCAATTAATAATTGTAGAAGTTGTTTATATAGCAGATATCAAAATAACGTGAGGCAAATAGCACGCTATTTTATTTGGCAGCAGAGCATGTGGTAATATACAAAGCATTAATGAAAACAGGTTTTAGCAAGTAGTTACAAGGTTAAAAATAATAATAATCTCGTGAAGACTAGACTCAAAAGGAAGCAAACAGGAGAATTATCCTAACCTTTGTTTGTTTAAGAGACAACAGGTATGCAGCCATGAAGGAGGCTATACCATCCATTATATCTTCCTGCCCAACTAAAACATAATCTTCTGGGTCTAACTCAACATTTCCACCTTCCCAAAGGTCATTTTCGCTGACCATGTCCCAGGAACTGCCTTCCTCTGCATCCTTGGGTATAGTTAAAACCAATGATGACAGTAACAATTGTATTTGTTAAGAGAAAGAAGAGTAATTTTTGAATCATTTCTTAACACCATTGTGAAGTCCAAGTGATTTTTTCTATCAATGCATTGTACAAAGCATCATATTATATCTACAGAGGCAAAACTAGAAGGTCCAAAAATAATGTGCTAATTTTGGAAACCCAAAAAAACAAATGTCACAGAAAAGAAGTCTTTTTTCTCTTTAAGAAGAGTCACATACTAATAAGTTCTAAAGCTACCATTAATTTGAAGTCATACCAGCTATATTTTCTGGAAGAGCTGCCTGGGCATTTTCTAGTTTCTGAAGGAAATCAGCACATTCAACTCTAGATTTCAAGAGGCCATAAAACTGCAACACACAAAAAAAATGAGATTTAGAATGTGTTGACTCTTGAGATATGTCTAAACAATTTTTAATCCCTACTTTAAGGAAAAGAGATTACAATAATTGTCATTGTAGTGGTCAGTACTCTCAGAGATCATAACAGTAAATTTAGAGCATGATTTAGCTAGATTGAGTTAATTTATGTTTTATGTGCCAATTTTGGCCAAATTATTGAAGCCTATTCCTCTTAAATCAAAGATAGGTTCACATGTTAGCAAAGAGAAAATGAGGAAAAAATGTCTAGCCCAATACGGGCTAGACATTTAGATAGATCATTAAAAAATGCATAAATATTGCGAAAGAAAACGTAAAACACATAAGATTGTGAATGGAACATTTACCTCAGTTGTGTCAGTATCGCAACTGGCGGGGGTAGAGGAGGTTTCGCCAGAGTCTTGGGGAACATCGAGTTCACCATAGACATTGTCGTCATCATCTTCATCATCATCGCAGCCAGAGGCAAGTTGTTGGAGGGCCAAGTGACATTGCTGGAGCACCGCCTCCAAGGTTTTCCTCTTTACGCGAACCTTATCTTTCTGAACACCCATCAGCGCTGCTGGCTCCATTAGTTCTGATAACTCTTTTTTGATATATTGCACATGCAGACACCAGTTGGTCTCTCTTCTACAATGGAATTCAATGATCTTCTGCGTCCATGAAGTCTGTGACACAACGTTGGATGCTTAGAATTGGAAAAGAATTAGAAAGGAATTCGAAGCTGCAATCCAATGTCTGGTTGCATAATACTTTAGATGTACTTAAGAATTACAAATATTCTTTGGTTGGAAAACAAAATTGTTTAGAATTACTTAATAATTAGAAATTATGCATGTTCCAAACACCGCCCTACCACCCTAAGCCAACCTACATCACCACCCAGCCCAACTCCAGTGTTTTTGCACCTACTTCACCAACCAGCCTACTCTTGTCTACTGCTATCCAATCCCTTTGTCACAACCCCTGTTTCATGTTCCCTTCCAAAATTTTACCATTAAACAACATCGTATGGGTTTTGAAACTCAAGTAAAAGAGTACACAAAAAAATGTGAAAGCTCCTGCAATGTATGGGTTTTTGGGTCTCCTTTTCTGTCTCGCTGAAGCAAATTTTTTGAAAAAAAAAAGCAATTGATTATTCAGATGTGTTCTCACATTCGTATGCCCAAAAGAAAGGGCGGAACAAGCTCTAAAACCCCTTAGTAACACAAAGCAACAAATGGAACAAATCACACTACAAGGAGTCAAGGACCATGAAATTTGGCAAAATAAAAAACTGAGGGCTATCCATGCATATTTGTCTAAAAAATTTAACAGTATCAGAAAATAAGCAAAAATCAAGAGGTCCATAAACAAAAACAGCACAACTCGGCAGCACTAAAGAAACTCTTACTTACAAAAGTCAATGTTTTCATTTCAACGATGGATGAATCAACAGACACCATAACACATATTGGACACACAAAACATAGAGACGCACACTCAAACTAGCATATGTACATGAAACAACTAAAGCAAGATTATATAATATGTAGTCTGTTTCTTTCACTACTTTCCTTTCACAGGTAGTTTGTAAAATTATGGTTCAGCTAAAAACAAATCCAGGTTACATAAGCCAATAATTAAATATCTGTGTGGCAAATAGCTAAATTTACTTTTTACCTAAAACTAGCAAGCAAGAAAAAGACTTATGCAAACTGTATCCATTTTATGCATTCTGGAACAAGGTGAAAAGTTTTTCTACGGGATTAGACAAACATAACTGTAAGCTAGTCCAAACTCTTTGAAATCAATATTCAACTAAACCGCTTTGCTTAATTAGTAGCCGGAATTATTATATAAACCATTCATGTCCTTTTTAATATTATTAAATAAACTTGATCAAGATAAATGCAATTATGTTGCAAACAGCAAAAATTTAACTTCGAAAAAATTTCTTATTAAGGGAATATTTATAGGAAGTGACTTTTTTTGTCTTGTTGAAGAAAATGTGAAATTTTTTTCTCAAGGAAAGTTATTTAAAAACTTAAAAAGGGACAATCTTGTCTTGCCGAAAATCTGATGCTCTCCTGCTCCCATCAACTTGCTTTATGAGATATTTATTGCATCCAAGTTTGATATATCAAATCTCAGCACTTAATGGTAGATGATTCTCAATTACCAAAAGAATAAAATAACGAAATAACAAATCACAAACATGCTTCACCAAAAGAACTCTCAATGAGTCTACCATACTTGAGATACGTAGTCCAAACTAAATATATAATGGAAGGATCGGAAGCTATAAATGCCAACACTATAAATCAAGGCTTAGCTAATTTTAAAGTAACAACCTTTACCACTTAGACAACAAGTTCGATTTCTCCACACAGCATGCAAATTAGGTGAAGGTAGAAAGGCTATTTATATAGTAATGCTGAATGCACATGCCAATTTTGGCATGCAGCAATTTGTTACTCCCACCCATGCTTTTGTTTTAAGTAGTGTTAATCAACAGAACAGGCATGTCCTTTTATTGCAGTCATTCAATAATTGGTCAACATTTAAAGATGGAATATGCGCCATTTCCGCAAAATTTAAATACACTGTCATATCCGCCAACGGTGCATGAACATCCATTTCTATAGTCTATACCAATCTTGATCACCAAAACAATGCAACTTGCCAAAATCCACAACAATATCACATCAAGACAACACACAAGCTATAGCAACCAAATCAAGCCCCAGAATAAGACAATACACACTCCAAAAGATTCTCAATGTTTATTCATACTGAATTAATGCCCATGCAGCCCATCAGGAAAAGACCCAGCAACTGGATCAGGAGTTGTATCAAACAGTTTAAAGGTGCACTGCTAACCGAGTAAAGTTCAAGGCACATACTTGTGCCTCTGGTATTATGATTATTAGTCTAATTTCAGTTTGATGAGGTGAATTTGGAGTGTTTGGCGATGGTACTAGGCTTGAGAGGTAAACGAATGTAAATTCTATAACCAGGAAAAGAGGCACACTGCGGTAAAATTTACTTATGGTCCGTAAAAATTGTAAAGGTTTCTAACACCAAAATCACAATCTGAAGCTCGCAGGTGAAAAATATACAGTACAATGATCAATTCATACAAAACTAAGTCAAATTATTAACTCTTTTAGCTTAACGTTCATGTAAAATTAAGAAAATAAAAACTAAAAGGAAGCTAGTGGTGAAAGGGAGATGGAGAAAGGACAAATTTACCCGTCGATGGTCGTCAGAAACACCGTGATTACCGGCGCCGATACCGAAGTCTTGCGTCAGGTGGTTGGCTCCAAGGGGTTTCAAGATGACCGGTCCTTGGGTCAATGGAAGAAAGGCGTAATTCTTTATTCTTTTGTTGTAGAACTACAAGATACAAATATCGGGCTGGGCTGGAGCTCAGGATTGAAATAGGCCCTCAGGAAATTCCATAAGGACCAAAACTCTTCCCATGAAATTGACCTGCCAACTGTTACATTATTGTAATTGGGCCCAATTGACGCACATTCAAAAAAAGGAAATGACACAAAATACCCTGATTTTTTTAAAAAACAAAAGATAAAAATATGCTGCTATGACCAATATGCCCATCGGTCCCACAAAGTTCATGTTTTTACTGTAATTGTCCTGTCTGGACGTTCTTTACCTAGAGTTATTTTTTCACCTTATTTCTCTCCAGCGCGAACCAGGTCCCTTGTTTCTTGCTCTTCCCTGCTTGATCATGGCCACGTCTTCCCTTTGCTCTGCTCCATTTCAACGTTGGTTTTTCAGTTTCTGCCGTTCCGGTTTCTCTCACGTTTCCATCATTAACTTCTCTTTCTGTAACTTCTTGAAACCGCTGGTTGAGGTTTGTTGTTTTAATGGCTCCTAAGAACTCTCCTTATAAGAGGCTTCTGAGAAGCTCTTCGAAGTTGGAAGTACCAGATTCTTCAAAAAAGAGGAAACTTCAGAAGCCTCTGCTGGTAAAATGACTTCGAAGAAGAGGAAAGTGGAAAAGGTTGTTGATGACGAAGTGGTTTTAGAGGTTAAATCGCCTTCTAAAATTGTAAAATCCAAGGTTGGTGTCAAAGCTTCCAAAAAGAAGAATGTTTCTTTTACAGAATCTGATATTGTTGAGGTATGATTATTGTGTGTTCTTTTGTTATTTTGTGATTTGAAGTTTTTTTGTTTGTTTCGATGTTGTTTCGTAGTTGTTTCTTTTATATTTCATTTGTTCTTTTATGTATTTTAGTTGAAGTGGTTGTTGATTTCGTGTTTCTTTTTTGTTTCTGTTTTGTTTCTTTGTTGTTTCTAGGGTTTCAAGTATGTTATTGACCCTGAGGACTGGTTTACTGCTAGAGTACATATTGCGTTCTCATTTGATGTTATAAACAATTCGAAGAACTGTTTAACTAAAACCCAACTCGAGGCTTTCAAGAATACATGTTTTGGACATTTTTGGGACATGAAAGAGGTTGATTTCCAGAATCAACTTGTCCATTCTTTGTTGAAACGTCAAGTCATTCACTCGAAGAAGGACGAGATTGTTGTTTCTATGAATGGGAAGTTGTTGAGGTTTGGGGTTTGGGAGTTTGCTCTATTGACTGGTCTTAGTTGTGTTGGTAATAGGTCTTCACTTTCTGGGGATGTTAGTAATTATGTTATTTTTCAAAAGTATTTCGCTAACATAAGTAAGTTCAATAGGCAGTCCATTAAAGAAAGTTTTTTTATGCGAGTTTGGGGTGATGACAGATCAGGATGCTCTGAAATTGTTTTTACTGTATTTTATCCATTTTTTTCTTTTACTTCTACTGAGAGTTCTGTGGAGATGTCGTTTTTGAGATGGTTGATAAGGATATAGATGTGTTTGACACATATACTGGGGGAGGGATTTATTTGATTTGTGTTGGAATTTGTTTTGATAAAATGGGTGTTGACCGATTTTGACCAAATAATTAAGTGGTTTCCATTGGTGAAAAATGGAATTAAATTATTTGTAAAAATTCTACTAAGAGAGTAGATGAGAATAGCATTTAGAATTTCTCAAAACCAATTCCGGGTGAATGAGAAATTAATGCTAGAAGTTAGCCACTTAATACAAGTAAATGGTATGGAAAATGAAAAATATGGGGAAGCAAAAATGCTCCTTCCCACACAGGAAAAGGAGGCAAAAGTTTGCTCACTTGATATATCCCAAGTTGGACTTATGGGTTTGGGCCCATGGGGGCACCCAAGTTTTTAAAGAGATGAGGACCTACATGCTTGTGGGTTTGGTTCAACGCACATGCGCACGCGTGCGCCGCCGTGGGCCTGGGCTTCAAGGCCCTTATTCTTTTTGGAACAAAAACCTTTAAAATAAATAATTAATTAATTTTTAATTAATTAATTAATGGATTCTAACTGGGAAGTGTTCGCATCCACACACGGCCGTCGTCGTCGTCGTCGGCCAAGTCGAAACTTTGTCATTTTGGTTCGCATCCATGCATGGGCACACACACGGTCGCGGCGTCGCGCAGGTCGTGTGTCGATCAAAGAGCTTAATGGATGCGCCTGTTCGGAGTAAACCTGTCTTTTCGAGCCAAAAGACATGATTTTCCATACGGGCACCTGGTTGCCTATATATTTCAGACCCCTGCAGATGATTTTGGACACGGTAAACATAAGATATCAGATTAATAATTGAGTCATTTTGCATTACAACATATTGACATTCCCTCCTTCAAAAGCTTGAAAGTTCAAACACCAGTTGTTCGTTGTAGTTCCAGTTTTTGCAAGTGCTGCAAAACCGAAATAGTAAAAATCATTGTATCTTAGAGACAAACGCCGGAACCATAAGCACTTTGTATACGGTGTGGTTTTCATCTTGCGGAGACTGAATCGAATTCAGGCCTCGACTAAGCCAAACACCCAAACACTAGCCATATTCTGAAACATAAACCTTTTAAATTTACCCAACAATTTGACTATTCATAAATTGAGGCAATAAGTTTTGGATAGAAACAGAGTTCCAGGTGATGAGAATTGTGGTGGGAAACGGGTCAAAAATTACAAATCAAGGGTTTCCTTGGCATTCCAAATTTGATTCTATGAGTGTTGCCCGGAGGTGAATGGGAAGATTTGTGCATGTGTTGATTGTGATATCCCGAGGATTTTGAACTGTACTTGCTCAAAGTCCGTGAAAGACAACAAAGTGAGGGCTGATGACTTGGAGATGAAGAATTTCAATCGTTTTTCTTTGAGCAGGCAATATGATTTTACTATTTTTTCTTTCTGTTTTTGCTTAGTGCATGTTTAGTTAGAAACTATTGCATTGTTAGTAGTGATTTTTGCTTATTTTGGTTTATAATTGTTACTGGGTCCTTTATTTTTTATTGTTAAATCTTGATCGTTAGTACAATATGTTTGCCCGTTTACAATTTATTAAAAAAATACACAACTCATCCGAAAACATTAATACATAATTCATCAGAAAATACTTCTTGAAACACATAGAACAATAGTTTTTTAATATCAAAAATCAAGCAACTAAAAATGGTAGTGATGGTATGAAAATAAAAACAAAAAAATCCTCGAGTTTTGGCCTAACTTTTGAAATAAACAATGTCACATGACCCCCAAAACAATTAACAACCCAAACATTCTTTTGAAACATCAGATATTACATTTCTTGTCCACTAGAAGAGACAATCGTTTTATTCTTCCCACCACAAATTTTTTTTTTGACTCTTTAATGTTCTTGAGTCTCAATTCATTCATATTATCAAGTACAATAGCATCACAATACTTTATCCGCAAAGACAAAATTTGAGCCAAGTTGTCATTCTGAAGCCTACTATCCCAGTTCCGAGTGTCACCCCCTATATAGGTCTCCATATGGTGCATCATAAATACGCTATTGTCCTCCACACCATTGTCAATCTTGATATTGACAATTATTCAACATATAAACTATTATTCATACAATCTTTGGACTTCAAATACCGCGAAAAGGATCACACTACAAAAAAATAAAATAATACTCCACATACACGATAGTAAAATTGTATAAACATTTATGTTAAAACTATGCAAAAGTCAACAAATTTCGAATCAAAAAATTGCAAACTCTGTATACTAAAAATGCAAGTTTACCAAACTAACTAAGCAACATTTATGTTAAAAGTGTGAAAAACAAATTAAATTTTTGAACCAAAAAACAAATGCAAATCTGTAAATTAAAAATACAATTTACTAAACTAACTAAGCAACATTTATGTTTAAAGTGTGCAAACACTGAGTAAATTTCCCAACAAAAATAATAGCAAAATATGTACACTAAAAATGCAAATTTACTAAACTAACTAAGCAATATTTTTGTTAAAGGTGTGCAAGCACAAAATAAAATTTTGAAACAGCAAAAAATGCAAAATTTGTACACCAAAAATATACTTTTATTAAAATAACTAAGCAACATTTATATTAAAACTTATCGCTAAACTAGCAATAAAACATAATGCATAAGCAAAAACAAATCACAGCCAATTTCAAAATAATTCATCAAACCACCAAAAACTGTAACCAAATATTGCGTGAATTTTTTTCCCAATTACAACCCCTAACAAAAACTACAAAACACATAAACTCTTCAAAACTGAGAAAATACCAAATCCACGAACCCACATCCTAACCCATTCCCATCAACACACTAATTCGACCAAAAATAAACCTGTGACTAGAATTTTTTTTGACATGAACAAAAACCCTTCAACCCAAACAAAACTTATCCACCTAATAGATACAATATATAGACAATTTCAGGAAAAAAATATCAATTTCAGAAAAATCATAAACAAATGTAAAAACCCATACACAAACTAGGGTTTAAATAAAAAAAAGGAGTGAAACAATGTCTCAAACTAAATGACAAGACAATACATACCTCCAAGAAGAAAGAGATTAACCTCTGAAATTATGTCGGTCCCAAACGACGGAGAGAAATTCGGTTGTAGACCCACGAAGAATTTTTATCAAAGAAGAAAACACTCTGACTTTCGGGCGATTAGAGAAAAATAGGAGAAAAAGAGATATGTAGGGAAGTTAATGAGGGGGCCAAAAAATCGTATGAAAACCAATTAAAATCCCAAAACTAAGAAAAGCCCATAAAATGTGGACAGTAAAATGACCAAATCACCCCTTTGACTTATCCAACTAGATATGATATTACTCTATTACCCTTTAAACTAATAAAAAAGCGGCTTAAACATGAAAAGATGACATATTAAATCTTGACCATTAAAACAAAATACCAACAATCCAGATTTGTCCCGACGTTCTTACCTCATGACACCAGAATCATTTGATCCAAATACTATATATATATATATATATATATATGATGTGACATGGGTTTGTCAGCATCCACCCAAGAGGTATCATCCGTTTTAGTTTAAAACTCACGATTTTATCCCCCGAAAAAGATGTCTCTTGGGGAAAGGGGTTTAGCCCATGCTTATAAGTCACGGTCCACCTACAAGCTCAATCAATGTGGGATATATCCCTCCTCAGTAATATATATATATATATATATATATATATATATATACACACACATAGAGGGCATGGATCCAATGAGACTAGTGTTTGCGGTAAGACCATAGGGACTAATCTCGACAATTGTTATTAAACTCCAGATAGCTCAGATTTAAGAGACGAAAAATAATTATAATTAATTCAATTATTCACTAAGGGTACTATGATAAAACACCACAAATAGATAACTACCTAATTTAAGAACTGTTACATTTAGAAAGAGAATTTGTTAATTGATTTCCTTGAATCCTAGTCAAATCTCGCAGAAATAAATTTTTTTGATATGTTTTCTCGCGATTTAAATGATATTCTTCACGCATTGGACGGTAATTTTTGGATAAAATATTACTGGAAATAATTATTTTTCATCATAAATGAATTCTCCATGCAATTTTAAGGTCCCAGACAAAATTTCACGCAGAAATAATATTTTTTGGTAACTTTTCTCGCGATTAAATGGTATTCTTCACGCGTCAGACGAAAATTTTTGAGAAAAATAATTTGCGGAAAAAACAATCATCACAAATGAATTCTACATGCAATTTTGAGGTCCGAGGCAAAATCCCATGCAGAACGAAGAAAAAAGCTTCCCAACAACAAATTTATTTGCATCTTCATCGCTAAAACATTTTAAAACTCATATTTAGAAATTGGTGACGGAAAAAAGTATTGATAGGACTATATGATATTGAAGAACATCCAGAACAAGAATTGTGGGTCAAAAAGTGAATTTAATATTCGCGCGACAAACAGTAACAATGGAAAAGATTGTGCAATTTCCTTATAAATTGCAAATGCTTTGTTGCTGCCTGTGGCATGGGCAAAATCCTTGGAGTGAGAGATCACTGCTCTATTGGACATTCTTGATGACTCCATTCATGGAGAGGGCGAAGATGATGGTGGTGGAGCCCCCATGATTGAGTCTCTTGTTACTTCAGACTGGCTTTTGCTATCTTTTTCCTTCGTCCAAGTGTTAGGGTCAAACATTTTATATGTTTCTTTTCTTTTTTGAGATGTCCGTTGCCTTCACACGGCTTGGATGATATTGATGTCATTTTACTACATTGAGTAGTGTGTTCTCATATTTCTTCCACATGTGTTAGCATCTTTCATGATTTTGTGTTTTTGTACTATTAGTAAGACCTTTGTGAGGGTCTTTATATATCTTTTACACCCATTAAATTGTGATGGATTTTTTTTGAAGTCTCTTGGAGTCGGGGGTTAGTAATCTGACTCGTTGGACTAACATTGGTCAGAGTAGCACTTGGTTTTTCTTTGGGACTTAAGACTTTTTTGTTGCACATGATGGATATCACGAAGTTACCTCTTACAGAGAGTACATATAGTGTATGTCCTGGATAGAGCAAAGCTACCTCTTACGGAGAGTCAACTTAGTATATGTACTGGATAACACAAAGTTACGTCTTATGGAGCTTCTACTAGTGCGTATCCTAGATAGCGATGAGATATTGTTCGCCTTATTTTTTAGCTTCACCGCAAGTGTACGGTGCAGTTTATAAAATAGGGTTAGCAAGGTCGAATCCACAGGGACTAATAAATTAATGTACTAAGTACTAGATTATAATAGCCTTATTTTTATCTAGACGATCGAAAGTGAGTGAATTGGTTTTATAAACTAAAGCAGAAATTTATCCTAAAAGAAACAAAGCAAAGAGTTGATTAAAAGATCAAGTAGATGAATGGATTCCTGGGTTATGGTTTCAGTTATTATCCCCTTTTATTATCAGATTAATCAAACCAAAGTTAAACGTATTCTTCCCTATAGAACAATCACAAAAGTAAATTATCCTATCTCTCGAGATGCATGTAAAAGCGTTGATTGGAATATCTATGCTAGCATCTCTACTCAACATGAGATATCCAACTCCCAAAAGCTCAAAAGATTATAAATCCTCACGAATATTCACAGATTTCTCAATGATGCAAGATATTCATGTCAAGTACTCATAGATCTAGTATTGAAACTCATCGGTTAGAATTATGAATCAATACATCAAACAAGTTAAACCAATCGCGTTTTGATAAAACAAGAATTAAAGCAAAGTACTTGAATAGGGTTGGAAAACATTAACTTCAATTGCAATTAATCATCAAATAAAAGTATCCATTAACCTACTCCCAAACCCGGGAATCACAAGAAGTTTAGCCAGACATAGAAAATAAATAATCCATAGACAAATTATTCATGTTCATGTCTAACTAATTGAAAATAAAAATACTATGGAATGAGTGAACTCGGGGATGTTGATGATCTCTCGATCTATCTTCAATCCTCGAAGGTGTGGTTGCGGTCTTGATCGATCTCTCCAATTCTCTGGTGGAAAATTGCTCTTTTCTTTGTGTTCTAGGGCAAAAGTCAGCGTGTCCCTGTTTGTGGCCGCCCCGTCTCTATTTGTACTTCGTTTGGGTCGAAACCTAGTTCACAACGAGTCAAACTCTGTTTTTCCCGCAGAGGCGCACGGGTCGTGCGTTAGGGCACGCCCAACCCGTGCTGGGTGCCGCATGATTTGTCCAAATCACAGCATGGAGCACGGACCGTGCTATATGTCGAACCTTGAGGCCTGAGTTAGGATTGGGCACGGGCTGTGCTAGGGAGACCGCCCTGCCCGTGCTCACCTGTAACAACAAGCACTTGGCCATTTTTTTCCTTTTTTCACCCGGTTCATCTGACTTCTTCTCGATTTGACTCCAAACTTCGTACTTCACATCAAGTATTGGCGATTGCAATGCTCCGAATTGTTGCCAAAATGCTACAATTATCGATAAATTCCTACAAAACGAGCAAAGCGTAATCCTTTTCCACAAAACAGGAATAAAGCCCTATTTACACATGTAATGCATGCATATCAACATATTCTAACCAAAATTAAGCCCAAAATACATGCAAAATACATGCCAATCAAATACCTCTTATGGAGAGTCTACCTAGCGAATGTTCTTGATAGCTCAGAGTTACCTCTTATGGAACTTTTGCTAGTGTATATCTTAGATAACGCGAAGCTACCTCTTACGGAGAGTCTGTCTAGTGAATACCCTGGATAGCATGGAGGTACCTCTATGGACCTTCATAGTTATCTTTGAATGGGCAAGTAATTGCCTCTCTTAATTGAGGTGTTAACCTGCAGTAGTTACTTATGCGAGTATTGCAAGTAATAACTACAAAAGCCATGTCACTTAAGTTAAAATTAACAAACATTTATATCGGTTAAGTAGAAAGTAGAGGATGAGATCAAATTATTGTTGAACTGCGCTAAGTACTTTGGACGTAAATAATAATGTGTAGTGTCTCTAAGGAACTTACACAAATCAAGATAAGTAAATAGTAAGAAGGGTCTATAATAACATTGTACTTATAAGAACTGGCTAGTTTAGTTGCAACTTCCTTATCACGACTTAGCATTTTTCAAATGATATTATGTGTAGCGCTCCTTAAAGTGAATGGATGTCCCCAGATGCTTTCCTCATTCCTGACTCTGATGGGACTTTTCAACTTAATGTGTACAATTGGTGCAATAGTTCAGATCTAGTTCCAACTTGGTGTTTCTAAGATCATTTTGTGTCGAGAAAGTGTCCATGATCTAGAACCGAATAAGCTTAATTGTCTTATGTTCACAATTTACTCCGAAAGTAAGGGGTAAGGTTATTTCCCTTGCAGCATAGATCATATCTCCATTGAAGCCTATGTTTAGTGTGAGTTTTGCATGTATTTTGGGTATGATTTTGGATATAATAGGTTGATAAACATGCATTAACTCAGTAAAATGGGTCGTGTTCTCATATTGTGGAAACGATATTACGCTTTGCTCACTTTACAGGAACTAACGATATTTGGAGTACTTTTGAGGCAATTTGGAGCATTGCAGGTTAGACCGTCAAGAATCAAGCGATTACGCAAAGTATGGAGCTGAACCGAGAAGAAATCAGAGAAATCGAGCGAAATAGGGACACACACGGCAGCCTGTGCGCATAGGCACGACTCGTGCGTAAGCCATTCAGCAGGATTGAACGTTCGACTTGACGCACGGGCTGGTCGTACTTATACGCATGGCCCATGCGTCTACTCAAGGAAAAATCAAGGCTTCGACTTGACGCATGGGTTGGTCGCGGCGATAGGCACGCCTATGCGTCTGTCTTGGTTTTCCAGAATCGACCGTATTGGTATGGTTTGGCCTGGGAATGTTATAAATAAAGAGGAGACGGACCCAGAAGAGGAGACACATACCTTTACCCTAGAAACCAGAGAAAAGAGCATCCTTCTACCGGAGGAATCAAGAGAAAGGTCGAGAACACATCCACGCTTGAGGATTGAAGATTGATTTAGAGATCATCGATATCCCTGAGTTTTCTTACTCCATTGTATTCTTATTTTTCATTTAGTTTGATATGGATATGAACAATTTGTCTATGAATTCTTCGTTTCCCATGTCCGGCTAAACACCTTGTGATCCGGGTTTGGGATTAGGTTAATTAACTCTTGTTTGATGCTTAATTTTAATTGAAGTTATTATTTCGAACCCTATTCGAGTACTTTGCTTTATTACTTGTTTTATCATATGGCCAATGGTTTAACATGCTTAATGTGTTGATTCATAATTCGAGAGATGAGTTTCAATACTAGATCTTGAGTACTTGACATGAATATTTTGCATGATTGAGAAGTCTGTGAGTATTTGTGAGGATTACAGATCTTTTATGCTTTTGGGAGTTGTTTATCTTATGTTAAGTAGAGATGCTAGCATAGATAAAATCAACAAATTTATTGTGTCTCAAGAGAGAAGATAAATTACTTTTGTGATCGTCTTATAAGGAAGATAGATAATAACTTTGGTTTGATTAATCTGATAACAAGAGAGAGATTAACTAAAACCATAACTCTGGAATCCATCCATCTACTTGATCTTTTCAATCGTAACTCTTTGCTTTGTTATTTTTTTTATGATACCATATTTTCTTAAGTTCTATAAAACAACAATCACCTTTTGATCGTCTTAATTCATCACACTATTCCCAAAAGTATGTTATCTCATTCTATAAGATGTTCATAGTAAAATCATATGGGAGCTGGGAATTTAAAAAAAAAACTTGATTCAAATCACACACAAAAGCAATTAAATGTGCTAAAGCAGTAAACGTGCTAAAAAAATTAAAAAATTGATTTTTTTTTGTTTGTGCAAATTTTTATGCTCTACATGCAATCCTAAATTCAATGCAAAATGCAAGAAATTACTAAATTACGCATTCTTGACAATCCCCCCCAAACTGAAAATATGCTTCGTCCCGAACATATGAGGAAATTATCAAAAGAAAGAGGAATGCGTAATAAGTACTTACCTGGCTTGTTCCGGTTAAGCTGGGAGCTCATCCGTCAAATTAAAAACTGGAAGAACAGATCGCACGGTCGGGTCGTGTGCGTCCACACTCCCGTGTGGGTCTGGTGTTTTTTTTACCCTGGAGTTTGTCGCGAACGTCTCTTGGGTTGCCTCCCACAAAGTACTAAGTTTTATGTCTTCAGCCAGACTTCATATTTCTAACATCACTGTCATTGAACCGTGTCGGTTGAAATTCTTGAGCCCTTATATTTCGTACATCCATCAGACGAATGGCGTTGCACTGTTTTCTCGGACTAAGTTTAGTATCGCTTGGGAATTTGCCCTTTTGATGTTGGCCTCCCACTGTAGTTGCGATTTGGGCTACTTGTATCTCCAAAGATTCTAGTCTCGCATTCAACAAAACGATGTTAAAAACGAAGAAGAAAAATAAAATAAAATAATCCAAAAAAAAAGAAAAAAAAATATTTACAAAAAAATGCTTCAATTAAGATTGGACTACTTATTACTATATCTAAGTTGAATCTATCAATCCCCGACAACGGCGCCAAAAACTTGTTCGCCAAAAATATTTTGGATCATACAACTGCAAGTGTACAATGTAGTTTATAGAATAATGGCATGCAAGGCCGTATTTCTCAAGGATTGATATGTGAAATACTTAGGCTATAATAACATCGTATTTCAATTTTATTGAAGCGACCGAATATCAAGTTTAAAATAAAAAATGAAAATAACATAAAAATGAAATAAATTTGCGAAACCCACAAGTATATTCAACAACTACAAGAGCAAACTTAGGCACATAATCTCAACATGTTTCTTCAATATTAAATGCAATTAAAGTTTTAAAAACTAAGTCATGCAATTCTATGGGTTCAATTCCTAAGATAGTTTATTCCCCCTCCCTGGGTGGCACATGAACAGTAGATTAATAACAATTGTAGGTCTCCCGACTCGATACAACTATTATTAACTCCCAAAAGATCTATGAATTGAATGACTCCCCACAAACAGTTGTAGGTCTCCGACTCGATACAACCATTTATGTCTGAATTCGATTTTCGTCTTTGTTAGAACTCCTCTTCCGAATTTTGCACTAACAAATATGACATGCTAATTATTGATCAGATAAAAAGCAATTAAGAATAAGCACTCGAATTCATAAAATAGAAAGAATGATCAGTTAAGAAAATAATTAATCATATTTAACATGAATCCACGCTTTCGATTATGCCCTAAGATCTGAAAGATTAGCCAAACATTGATTACAAATTCATAGACAAATTCGAAATCAACATTATGACATTGTTTAAGCACAGACAATAGACCTAGACAAAGAAAGAAAACCTCTTCTTCTCAGGATGGATTCCCCTCCTAAGCCTTCGAATCTCTTGTGCTCCCGTAGATGCGAAAGGTCTTGTGGTGTTCTTCGCGACCTAGCCCTCCTCTCTCAGAAGACTTCGAATCTTGAGTTTCTGTGTAATTTGATGTGTTTTATGGTGTATGAATTGATTCGGATGATGTATGATGATGAAAATTCATTCATGCCTTGGTCCCCTTTATATAGATGCTTGGAGAGGTCACTTGTAGAGTTGGAATGGAAAAAGAACTCCGAAAAATGCGTTTGGCAGAGTCCCACACGGCCTGGCCGTGTGGCACCACACAGTTGTGTGGATTTTTACCCTTTTCCACACGCCCGTGTGGGCTCACACGGCCTGGCCATCTGGGCTTGGTTCTGTCCCCTGTTTTCGTCCCTTTTTCACACGGTTGTGTCATTCCACACCGGCATTTTCACACGGCCGTGTGGCACCCATGGTCCGGCTGTGTGACATATTTTTGTCCGTGTTTTTGTCCGAATTTGATCCCGGGGTCTTCATGAAAGTTGTATCTCTTTCTCTTAACTTTCCATAGCCACTTGAATTGTTGGGAAATTTATTTTATAGATTTTGATGAATGCCATGTAAAACTTAAACTAGAAAGTTGGCACCCCATTTTCCTTGTAATTTGCATTATAATAGATAGAAATGGAAAAGCCAGTCAAGTCAGCTATGCCTCGAAATACAAGAAGTCAATCAAGATCGAGACTCCCGCAAATGTGAAACAACTGAGTATGGCCAAAATAGAAGATCAAGAACTCGACTGAAGATGTATCAGTAGAAGAACAACTGTGTGAAGAGTCAATCAAAGTCAACTCAAGAAGCCAAGCCTCAAGTTGAAGTGATAGATGAGTCATCCAATGATTGGAGCAGACTCAAGTCACTGGGGAAAAAGGCACCAAGAGGAGTTAATCAAATGAATCCCTTGCACAGAAGTCAAGAACATTACTTTAATAAGTAATACTTCCATGTTGCCAGGTCTTAAAGTGCTCATCCCAGAAGCGTGCAAATGGAATAAACCAATGGGAAGCACTGCACCTCGTGTCAGAACCTGAAAAGCTACAAACTCATTTAATATGAGGAAGGGTCTACATCTCAAGATTGAGGACCAAGAAAAGACAAGCCAACGAACACTAGTGACTTTTGAAATCGGCTATCTCTTCAATGGGCGATTTTGAAAGTTCACAATAAAAGGCCGAGGAATTTCATTGAGAAAAGGTTACTCAACCACGAACAAGCAAGCAATATTCAAGTCAGAAACCTACAAATATTCTCAAGTATATTCAAGCAAATCCTCAAGCCAAACTCAAGGAAATTGATCCAACACAAAGTCATGAAGGAAAGACAACTTCAAACTCATTGAAGAGGAAACTTTTGAAGAATCAAAACGGGTCTACCATCTAAGGAGGATCGTAGGAAGGTTCAAGGTTGAACCAGTATCAAGTTATTGGAGGGCTTCGTGATCAAATCCAAGAGCTTGACAAAGTGAGCTGAAGTAGCAAGGCAGCTGCCCTGTGAAGAAGCTGAGTCGGAAGAGAAGCCAGCTGTGTGACCAAGGTTGTCTTTAGACTATTGACCACTTTGTAAACAGATCTTTTACATAGTGGATTCCTCCAGGAGTTGGAGAAGAGAGAATTAGAAGAATTACCCCATCTTCGAACCTCTATAAAAATCAACTGTGTCATTTATTTTTCAGCACATTTACATTTCTGCATACTCACTTTCTATCTGCTGATAAACTTATTGCTATCCAACTGATTAATAACCAAGTGCTAAAATCAAGTGTTAAAACAGTTTAAAACAAATCAAAGGGTGTTAAGTCTTCCGCTGATAAAACCAACACAACCAAGTTAAGGTTCAGGTTAAACAGTTGAGTTATTCTATCAACAGCTCTATCGAGTCTGTTGAGTGGCTAACTCTGTTGAATAACCAACTTAGCTGTCCCTCAAGCACTCAGCTGTTTGTGTTAACTCTGTAAGATTTTAAAAGAACTAAAATCAAAAAGTTGGTAAGGTTTATTCAACCCCTCTTCTAAACCTTAATTACACCCCTTGGGACCTACAAATGGTATCAGAGCGGTTGGTTCATTGAGCCTTCCGCACTGGTTACTGAACTAGATCTCTATCTTTTCAAAAAGGTTTCAAACATTTGTATTTTCAAAATCTTTCATTTTTAGCAAAGTTATTATTATGGAAACAAATTTGACATGCATTCCTATGTTCACTGTTGAGGAATTTGATGACTAGAAAATTCGTATGCAGGCTCATCTATCTACTCTACACGATGAAATGTGGCTTGTGATAGAGGATGGGCCACTGCAAATATTGTAAGTGAACACAACTGTAAGGAGAGCAGCTGCAGCTGAAGGAGAAGAAGCTGCTGCTAAAGAAAGACCAGCCCTGGTTGAAAAACCAAGGACTGAGTGGACAAATGATGATAGGAAAAGATACAACTTGGACAATGTGGCCAAGGATATACTCTACAAAACTTTGGACAAAGCAATGTTCAATAAAGTCAAATCCTGCAAAACAACAAAAGAAATTTGGGATAAACTAACTTTAATTTGTGAAGGATCAGAGCAAATTAAAGAAAATAAATTATCTGTTGCTGTTCAAAAATTTGAAAATTTCAAAATGTTTGCAGGAGAATCTATGGATCAGCTGGATGCAAGATTCACTGAGATAACAAATGAGCTTTCAGCTCTTGGAAGATACACACAAAAGGAGATGTGTATGAAGATCTTAAGAAGCCTTCCCGCTGAATGAGAAATGAAGACTATGGCTCTTAGACATTCAATGGACCTCTCAAAAACATCCAATCATGAGCTATTCTCAGACCTCAAAGCCTATGAGTTTGAGCTGAGAAGAAAAGATCAAGATGAGACAGTTGTACCCAAGACAGCTGCATTGATAGTCAATGATGGAAAGAGAGATGAACTAAAAGAAGCCATAGACCAGGAGGAAATTGTCCTAATGGTTAAAAGATTCAACAAATTCTTCAATAAGAACTATAAAAGAAACAAGGGTGAAACCTCCAGGAGACATTCAGCTCCCTCTAAGTCAAGGGAAGAAAGGCCACCCAAGAGAACTGAGCATCAAAGGGTTGAATATCAGAGAGCTGATAACCCAAGAACAGAAAGAGCTGATCAAAGAGCTGAGAACCTGTGTTGGAACTGCAGACAACTGAACATTTTGCGCTTGATTGTTCCTATCCACCACCAACAAATATAGGAATGAAGAAGAAAGAAAGGTCTTGATTAAAAGAAGACAAAAAAAGAAGAAAGCCATGTTGGCTGCTGAGACTGCTGAGACTGCTAAATCTAAAGAAGCAGACTCATAGAGTAGTGAAGCTGACTACTCAAGTGATTCTAAAGAAGAAGCCATGATCTGTCTTATGGCTAAAGAACAAGATCAACCAGACCAAGAAGATGAGGTACACTCTAACTCATCTCATTCAGATTCAGGTGATAGTGATTGTGATACACACACTTCATCACCCACTGATCTTTATGATTCATTAGGCAAAATGTTGAAAGATTTTGAGCACATCAAATCCTCACACACACTTCTAAATAAGGAAAACAACCAGCTCAAAAGCCAAAACTCACAGTTGACTAAGGAGCTGAGTACTCTAAGTCACATAGCTGATGAGAACACAGAGCTGAAGGCTGAAATTGCTAAACTATCAGCAGGGATAGCTGCTGTAGAAAAGAGAGAAAATGATCTTAAAAATGTGATTGCCTCATTTACAAATGCATCCAAATCATTGGATGACCTTATCATGAGTCAAAAAGAATGTGGAGATAAGACAGGCATATGATTCAATTCCTTTCTGCAGAGTCAATCTCCTAGAGTGATTTTGGAAAAAGGATCTTCAAGCAATGAAACATCTCAAAAATCCAAAACACCAAATGTTGCACCCACATTCACTCCTAAACACAATCACAAACAAAATGGCCTTGGATACAAAGGAAAATGAAAACAGCCAGTTGAGTATGCTGAGAGGACAGCTGAGAAGAAATCCAGCCAATTTTCTCAGCAAACTCCAAATAGAAAGTACTCTATGAAGAATAAACAGAGCTACCAAAATCCCAGAAGTTTCATCAGAGAAACACACATGTTGGAAATGGTAGAAACTACCCAAGCCAAGCTGATTGGAACAATATGAAATATCAACAAAGACCAATGGATTACAAGCCTAGATGGCAAAGACTTAAACCTCATCAAAGGTCATTCCAAAGGCAAAAGAGTTATTATCACCACACATATGCACCCGGACACTACACTCAGAAATATCACAACTACCCAAAGAAGGCAATTGCTAAAACACACACATAGGCATACAGACAAAAGAGGCAGCTGTATGAACCTAAAGCCCCCAAGCAATTTGCTAATGTGCACTATGATTATGGCACATATAGATGGCAACCTCTTAGAGTCAAATCATTTGTTTATAGGTTGGTTGGATCATCATACAACACTAACCCTCAGGACCCAGGCAAGTATGGGTACCTAAAAACTTATTTCCTTGATTGCAGGTTCAAGAAACAGCTGAGTGCCAAGGAACCTGGTACATGGATAGTGGCTGTTCCAGACATATGACAGGGAACAAGAAAAACTTGTCAAGATTCAAGGAGATTAGAGATGCAAAAGTCATATTTGGAGGAAATGAAGCTCCAGAGGAAATCAAAGGCACAAGATCCATCAAGAAAAATGGATTGGAAATCACAGATGTTGCATATGTTGAAGGCCTCAACTTCAACTTGTTAAGCATCAGCCAACTCTGTGACAAGGGTTACAATGTTGGATTCAATATGGGAGTGTGCCAGATCAAAGATGTTGAATCAAATGAAATAGTGCTGCAAGGATCAAGACAGAAGAATATGTATGTGGTAGATTGGTCTCTACTACACCAAGCACTTGTCTCATTAGCAAAAAGTACAAATTAGAATCAAGTTGGTCAGGGCACAAGAAGTCAGTCATCCGAATTTCAAGACAATCAACAAGCTTGCAAGGAGTCATCTTGTGGAAGGATTGCCAGACTCAGTGTACAAGAAGGAAAGTTTATGTGATGCATGCCAGATGGGAAAACAAATCAAATCTTCATTTAAGGATAAGCCTAGTCCTTCTTCAACAAGGATATTGCATCTATTGCATATGGATCTATTTGGTCCTGTTGAACCAGCCAGCATAAGTGGAAAGAAATACACCTTAGTGGTGGCGGATGACTATTCAAAGATTGTTAGAATTTTATTATTTAGATTTTGATGAATGCCATGTAAAACTTAGAATAGAAAGTTGGCACCCCAATTCTTGCTGTAAAATGTATTGTAACAATTAGAGCCGCCAAGCCGAGTTAAGTCAAACCCCTCCTACGCCTAACATGCAAGAAGACAATTTAAGACCGAAGGAAGACTTTCTTTGAAACAGCTGAATATGGCAAAGAAGAGTAGACGGGAACTCTATCAAGAAGAAGCAGTGAGATGCGGTGAGTGGAGCATCATCAAGTCAACTCAAGAAAAAAGCCAGTCTCAAGTTGAAGTGAGAAGAGTCATCCATGATTGGAAGGCGACTCTAAGTCACCTGGAAAAGTAAGGAAATGCGATCAAGTCGAGATAATCGTAAAAGAACCGTTGCACGAGAAATCAAGAGATTTACTTAAACAAGTAATATCTCCACACCACCTTTCTCGGAGTGCTCGTCCCTGAAGCGTGCAAAAGGAATGAACCAATGGGAAGCACTACACCGTGTCGAATGCGAAAAGGTGAAAGAACAATTCATACGAGGAAATGGCAATTCCAAGAATCGCAACAAGACAAGCCAACGATCGCAAGCGACTTTAAAAAATAAGCTATCTCTTCAACGGGCAAATTTTTGAAAGTTCACTATAAAAGGTGAGGAGTTTGGTTGAGGACTATGACACACATGTGAGATATACAAGCATATTAGAAAATCAAACATTCTCAATCCTCAAGCCTACATTACGAAGTACATCAATCCAACACTCACCGTGGAGGAAAGAGAACTTCAATCGTTGAAGAGGAAACTTTTAAAGAAAAGGGGTCTACATTCCGGAAGGATTGTAGGAAGGTTCAAGATTGAGCCAAGTCTTAAGCTTTTGGAGGGCTTCGTGATCAAATCCAAAGAGCTTGAGCAAGTGAGCTGTAGTAGCAAGGCAAACTTTGCCTGTGAAGAAGGCGAGTCGTAAGAGAAGCGGTGAGTGATCAAGGCGTCTCCGCATCGAGTCCCAAAGGATCAAGTCACCGTGTGTGATCAAGACTTGTATCTAAACTGTTACCACTTTGTAAACTGATCATTACCTAGTGGATTCCTCCAGGAGTTGGAGAAGAGAGGAGTAGAAGAATTACCCCATCTTGAACCTCTATAAAAACTTTATTGTGTCATTTACCTTTCAAAGACTTTAATTCTTGCATTTTAATCGCTTATATCTGCCGATAAATCGCTATCCACTTGATAATTTATAAGTACTAAATCAAGCTTTAAAATCTTGCTTAATCAAACTTAATGGTGTTAAGTCTTCCACCGAAAACAAAACCACAAGTTAATTTAGAATCAGCACCGAGTTATTCCATAAAAAATCGGTTTGAGTCTTGAGAGAGACTAACTCTCTGATTGACTAAATCGATTGTCCATCTAGACACAACTGTGTAGAATCAACTCTGTATATTTAAAGGACTAAATCGAAAATTTGGTAAGGTTTATTCAACCCCTTCTAAACCTTACACTTACACCCCTTGGGACCTACAAGTGGTATCGGAGCGGTTGGTTCATTGAACCCTCCGCACCGGTCTTCGAACTAGATCTCCAAACCTTTGAAAGTCCGCTTTAGTACTTAAACTCTCGAAACTCTCTTTATCATTAAAAGTTATTATCATGGAAGCAAATTTGACACGCATCCCTATGTTCACTATTGAAGAATTTGATGATTGGAAAATTCAGTATGCGAGCTCATCTATCAAAGATTACATGATGAGATGTGGATAGTGATAGAAGATGGGCCTCTGCAAATATTAAAGGTGAACACAATTTGTTTAAGAGTTGCAAACAAGGAGAAGAAGATGTTGCTCACCGGACGATCATGGTTGAAAAACCAAGAACTGAGTGGACAAATGATGACAAAAAATATATAACCTGACAATGTAGCCAAGGACATCCTCTACAAAACCTTGGACAAAGCCATGTTCAATAAAGTCAAATCATGCAAAACGGCCAAAGAAATCGGGACAAGGCGACATTGATTTGTGAAGGCTCGAAGCAAATCAAAGAAAACAAATTATCGATGGCAGTCTGAAATTTGAGAATTTCAAAATGATCTCGGAGAGAACCTGGATCAACTAGACGCTCGGTTCATTTAAATCACAAATGAGTCATTCGCTGACTTGGAAAGGAATATACACGAAGGAAATGTGTATGAAAATCCTAAAAAGTCTTCCAAATTGAATGGGAAATGAAGGTCATGGCACCGAGACATTCCATGGACCTATCAAAGACATCCAACCATGAGTTATTCTCGGACCTCAAGGCCTACGAGTTTGGTGAGAAGAAAAGACTGGAAGAGACAAAATGTACCCAAAACAAATGCTCTAATTGTCAAAGATGGGAAGAGAGCTGAGGTCAAAGAAGTCATTGACCCGGAAGAAATAGCCCGATGGTTAAAAGATTTAACAAGTTCTTTAACAAGAACTACAAGAGAGAGAAAGGGTGAATCTTCCGAAGACACTCAACTCCCTCCAAATCAAGGGAAGATAGGCCAACCAAGAGAACAGATCATCAAAAAGTTGAGTATCAAAGGGTGACAATCCAAGAATGGAAAGAGCCGATCAAAAGGTTGAATATCTATCTTTGAACTAGACAACCAGGTCACTATGCCATTGATTTGTCCATATCCTGTAGTCAACAAATACGAGAGATGAAGAAGAAAGGAAGGTCTTGAGAGAAAGAAGACAAGAAAGGAAAAAAAAGCAATGATGGTCGCGAGATCCGCTAAAAAACAAGTCAAGAGAGACAATGATTGAGAGAAAGGTGACTATTCAAGTGACTCGAAGAAGAAGCCCTGATCCGCTTGATGGCCAAAGAACAAGATCAACCTGATCAAGAAGATGAGGTACAATCTAACTCAACAAACTCAGACACTAGTGATAGTGACTGTGACACACACACTTCATCACCCACTGATCTTTATGATTCATTAGGCAAAATGATGAAAGATTTTGAACACATTAAATCCTCACACACACTATTGAATGAGGAAAACAAATTACTCAAAAGTCAAAACTCAAAGTGACTAAGGAGCCGAGTACTCTAAGTCAAATAGGCCGATGAGAATGAAAGGTTAAAGGCTGAAAATGCTAAATTAATAGCAGAAATTGCTGCTATAGAAAAGAGGGAGAATGACCTCAAGAATGTTATTGCCTCATTCACTAAGGCATCTAAATCATTGGATGATCTTATTATGAGTCAAAGAGAATGTGGAGACAAGACAGGCTTAGGATTTAACTCCTCTGTGCTATGTCAAACCTCAAAAGTAATTTTGGAAAGAGGATCTTCAAGTCATGAAGAGTCTGAAAAATCCAAAACTCTAAATGTTGCACACACATTCACTCCAAAGCACAATAACAAGCAAACTGGCCTTGGTTACAAAGGAAAAGGAAAACAACCAGTTGAGTGTGCTGAAAGGACAGCTGAGAAGAGATTCACTGAGTCCCTCAAAACTCCAAATAGAAAATACTCAGTAAAGAAGAAGCGAGCTACCAAAACCCCAAAAATCCATAAAAGAAATACATATGATGGGAATGGTAGAAAATATCCAAGCCAAGCTGATTGGAATAATGTGAACTATCAACATAGACTTATGGAATATAAGCCCAAATGGCAAAGGCCTGAACTCAAAGAAAGGCCATTCCAAAAGCATAAGAGCTTTCATCAAAGACACATATGCACTAGGCACTACATTCAAAGACACCACAATTACCCTAGGAAGGCAATTGCTAAAACACATATGCAGGCATACTGACAAAAGAGACAATGTATGAACCTAGAATCCCCAAGCAATTTGCCAGGATTAATTATGATTATGGCAATCGATAGATGGCAACCCCTTAGAGTCAAATCATTTGGCTATAGGTTGGTTGGATCATCTTACAACTCTAACCCCTCAGGACCCGACAAGTATGGGTACCTAAAACTTAATTTCCTTGATTACGGGTTCAAGAACAATTGAGTGCCAAGGAACCTGGTACATGGATAGTGGTCATTCCGGATATATGACAGAAATAAGAAAAATCTGTCAAAATTCAAAGGAAGTCAAAGGAGCAAAAGTCATATTTGGAGAAATGAAGCTCTGGTGAAATAAGAGGCATTGGATCCATCAAGAGGAATGGATTAGAAATCACAGATGTTGCATATGTTGAAGGACTCAACTTCAACTTACTCGAGTATCGATCGACTTTGTGACAAAGGCTACAATGTTGGATTCAACATGGGTATATGCCAAATCAAAGATATCGAATCAAATGAAGTTGTCTTTGCAAGGATGTAGACAAAAAATATGTATGTAGTGGATTGGTCAACTGCAACACCCAAAGACTGTCTACTAGCAAAGAGCACAAAGCTGAATCAAGTTGGTAGGGCACAAAAAGCCGAGTCACCCGAATTTCAAAACAATTAACAAGTGGCAAGAAGTCATCTTGTAGAAGGACTTCCAGGACTCGGTATACAAGAAAGAGAGTATATGTGATGCATGTCGAAGGAAAGCAAATCAAGTCGTCATTCAAAGAAAAGACATGCCCATCTTCAACAAGAATATTGCATCTACTTCATATGGATCTATTTGGCCCATGGAACCAAAATGAAAGATAAGTGGAAAGAAATACACCTTGGTGGTAGTAGATGACTACTCAAGATATACATGGACAATATTCATGTGCAAGAAGAAAGAAACTCTACAAAAACTACCACAAATGATGAAGAGGATTCAAAACGAGAAGAGTCAAACCATTATCAAAATAAGATCGGATAGAGAATCGAGTTTGTCAATGGAATAATAACTCGATCTTGTATTGAGAATGGTATTGGTCATGAACTATCTGCGGCAAGGACTCCACAATGAGAATGGAGTTGCGAAAGAATGAAGCAGAACCCTCAAAGAAGCGGCCAAGGACCATGTTAGTCAAGGCGGGGTTACCAAAAAGATTTTGGGTCAAGCAATCAACACAACTTGCTACACCCAAAACAGATGTATGATAAAACAGACGGTGACAAAGACTCTTATGAGATCCGGACTGGAAGAAAACCAAATGTTGCATATTTGAAATATTTGGATGTAAATGCTTCATCCACAACAATGTCAAAGACAACCTAAAGGCTTTTGATGCTAAAGGCGATGAGGTATCTTCTTAGATACTCACCGTGAAAGCAAAGCCTACAGGATACTCAACAAAAGAACTATGGTTACGGAAGAATCCATTCATGTAGTATTCGATGAGCCAAATGTAAATGGAGAAGACATTGAAGAGTCGGTGATAAAGTTCAATCATCCAACCATACGTAAGAGTCCCTATCTTTGAAGTTCAAGTGGAATTATCAATTCGTAAGAAGATGAGATAGTCAATCTCAAAAAACAAATGGAAAATTTGCGGTAAGTGATTACGAGAGAGTGACCCACGGAACACAAATTTTGCAAGTCGACCGAATCCAAAACTTACTCCAACCTGATGTAAGATGGCCGAGAGACCATCCACGAACTTGTCATTGGAGATATAAGAGAAGGTGTCAAAACAAGATCCGAGAACTCAACAAGAAGCTATGTTCACATGCTTCATCTCGCAAATAGAGCCAAAAGATGTTTCACAAGCATTGGATGACACACATTGGATTCAAGCTATGCAAGAAGAGCTGAATCGAGTTTGAAAGAAATAAAGTGTGGGAATTAGTGCAAAGACCCATGCATCAAAATGTTATTGGCACCAAATGGGTATTCGAAATAAAATGAACGAGGAAGGCTGTGGTAAGAAACAAAGCAAGATTGGTAGCCAAAGGATATTGCCAAGAAGAAGGGATAGATTTTGATGAAACATTTGCCCCTCGTAGCAAGATTGGAAGCTATAAGGATGTTTCTTGCCTATACGCAGCTCACAAGAATTTCACTTTGTATATCAAATGGATGTAAAAAGTGCATTCCTAAATGGTTTATTGGAAGAAGAAGTGTATGTTGAACAACCTCCAGGATTTGAGCGAAAGACTCTTGGAGACAAGGTATACAAACTCAAGAAAGCCTGTATGGATTGAAACAGGCACCCGAGCATGGTATGACACCTGTCACAATTCCTAATCGAAAATAGATTCACAAAAGGAAAAGTAGATAGAACACTTTTTCAGAATTCAAGACAACAAGAGTATCTTTGCTTGTTCAAATATATGTGGATGACATCATTTTTGGATCCACTAACAAAGAGCCGTGTGAAAAATTCTCAAACCTCATGCAAAGTAAATTTGAAATGAGCATGATGGGAGAGTCGACATTCTTCCTTGGACTCCAAGTGAAACAAATTGAAGGATGGAACCTTCATAAGTCAAAGAAAATTCACCAGAGACTTAATGAAGAAGTTTGGTATGGAGGAGAAGTCTTCTCGTAAAAATACCAATGAACACATCACCAAAATGGACATGGATGCAGATGGCAAGCCTCAGTAGATCAAACAAGATCTGAGCACTTATTGGATCACCGCTCTATCTCACAAAGAAGCGGGCGCCGACATCACCTTTCTTTGTAGGTGTATGTGCAAGATTTCAATCTGCTCCAAAAGAGAGCCATATGACAAAGAAGAAGAGAATATTGAGATACTTGAAAGGAAGCCAAGAAGTAGGCTATGGTATCCAAAGGAAGGTGGATTCAAGCTAATTGGCTATTCGGACTCACTATCTTTGGATGCGAGTTGATAGGAAGAGCACTTCAGCACATGTCAAATGCTAGGAAGCAGTGATTTCTGGTTTAGCAAGAAGAAAACTCAATAGCCACCTCTACAAAATTGAGGGCGAATACATAGTTGCGGGCAAACACAGTGCCCAAGTCCTATGGATGAGACAAAGAAATGAGAGACTATGAAGTTGAGGAAAAAGAAATTCCAATCATGTGTGATAACACAAGTGCAATTGCAATCACTCAAAATCTCGTGTTGCATTCAAGAACAAAGCATATTGATGTCGATATCACTTCATAAGAGATCATGTTGAAAAGAAGGACATCATCCTGGAATATATCTCAACCGATAAACAACTAGCTGACATCTTCACAAAACCATTATGTGAGTCAAGATTTGAAGAACTCAAACATGAGTTGGGACTAATTGAGTGGTGACACTGACAATCAAGAATAGATATGGAAATGAAAAAGGGTGAAAAAGAGCTGAAAAAGAAATCACGAAAATCACCAGATCGAAAAGACAAATATATCTGAGGTCACCGATAAATGAGTCACTAAGAGAACTCGTGAGAAGTAGAGTTAAATCGGCTAAAGGATAAGGAGTCACTTATAAGCAAAGTGACAAAACGATGTTGTTTTGACTAAGCGGGAATGTTTTAAGGAATACGTCGGCATAATGATGATGTGTACGGACATAAAGTCGCACACCAAGCTTATGATTGGATATAAATGCTTTGCATTAAATACGAGACATTAAATGCTCAATAAAGGCGTGCAAAATCCAAGCCGCTGATTTCGATCACATTTCAAAACCACCCGCACATCCTTTCATAAACCATATTTAAACCATTTTCATCCGTTTCTCTCTCACACTTCTAAAAACCTGTTTCATCTTTTCTCAAAAGCAAAAGCAAAATACTCTCAAGCCCTATCTATCTCCAAGTCAATCTCCAAGTTTTTCCTTGATATAATCCTGAAAAATGGCACCAACTTATGACTTTACCAAGTTAGGAAAGCAAATCTACACCGGTTCGACGGTGGATTTAAACGGAATGGTGAAACAGGGTCCGACGACACCCTAGTAAAGAAAATCGCTGAAAAGTTGGAAACGCACCGGGCTAAAACCGTTTCTAACATTAGAATATCCGATGACCTATGTGGAGGAGGTCGCACAATTCTCGTGAATGCCGAGATTCACGATGAAGGAATCAAGTCATCTGCTCACTTCCGAAAGCGGTGACTATCTCTCGCAAGAGATTTGGTGACCACTTTGCTCACTACCCAGTGAAGGAGCATCGAGATTAACGAAGTGATGTAAACCTGGTGATGCTTGGAAAGAAATAGCCAAGCCTCGACTTTGCTTTGATAAAATAGTATTTACAACAAACAAGAGACTGGCTTTTGAAGGAGGATTATCACAAGTCATTGGACATAGTTTCCAAATGTATCGACATCAAATTTGCGGCTTTGACCAATCAAAAGGCAAAGCCGATTGTAATGGCCGCAATCATCGAAGAAAAGAAGATAAACCGGGCTGAGTTTGTCTCACAAAGACTCTGCGCGAACGTGGGGAACAAATCCTTCAAAGAAGATGGCACATTTGGAGGATCCTGGATATGGCCCGGTGATTGGCGCTATTGGAGGTGAAAGAGTCCCTCTTAGACATGGGAAGGCATTCCATGTTAACAAGAGGATATTCGAGCAAACCTCTCTGCGCATGAAGAGAGCTTACGCCAAGAGAGTCGACACAGTGAGGGGAATCACCGACCAAGATACAATCTGTTTCGTTTCCTCTCACCTACCAAGAAGAAAACGCCCTGCAATACTAAGAAGATCACGCCCCTGCAGCAAAGAAAACCAAACATGCTCCCCCCCCTGCAGAAAGTCACACTGCCCAAAGAAATGTGTCTCCTGCCCCTGCGGCGGCGGTCGAGAAGGACTCACAAATACCTTCTCCGATCGTCAAAAAGAGGAGAACCGAGAAGCCACGACGGCCTCGCTGCTCCTCGAAAAAGACACCAAGAAGCCCCCGCCCCCAAGACTCGAGAGGACACCGTCTCAACCGTAAATCCCTCCGTACAAACTAGAGACGAAGAAGAATCGTCAAGCGAATCGGAGAAACCAAATGAGTCGATTACTCGGCTAGCACAAATACCGGAGACTCCGGAGAAGTAGAGTCTCCGGATGTAGTTGATGAAACAGCCAAGTCTCGAAGGCGATCAATGAGAGGCAACTCAAGACACAAACAGTAGTTCACACAATTTGAAGCCTGAAGAACTCCTTAGAAATGGATAGTGATGTAATGATCCTATCTCCACCTTACCCGGACATCCAAAATCGTCTGCGTGAGTGGAGGAAATGGAAGTTGAGTAAGTCAAGGGAAACAGTTCCAACGGCCGAGTTCATAGAAGAAGAAGAGGAACTGCTGAGCTTCCTAGATCGACCACTGTCTCTCAAAGATCGATGAAGACAATCGCACGGACATCCTGCAGATCTACAAGGAAAAGGAGAGAAAAAGCAAGGCGGGAAGCGAGGCACGTGAGAAAAGCAAGATCGCCCTATCTCCGCACCTCGGAACACACACATCCTCTCCTTGATGTCTTCTCGGGCAAAGGTGATGAGGATCCGAGAATGTCTTTGCCGCCACGAGAAGAGTTGCAAAATGCAGCAAGCGTTACGCACGAATCAAGAATCCTTCACGAGCAAAGACGATGGAGGGACCAGGAGAGTCCTCCGAACACACCGAAATCGATCCAATGGGAGTGTTGAAAAATAGCATCGTTGTTGCTTTGCTACCACTTCCCACTCACTCGGAAGAAGCGATAAGGACTTGGCGATGAAACCGGGATAGTGGGGACCCAGGTCGAGCCAACCCCTATTGAAGGTGTGCTTACCACCGCCCCAACTACGAACAATCAATCGAAAAATGCCGGAGTTTGGAGACGAGTGACCCCATTCCAAGTCACTCACCGGTGCGCGCCGAGGGGGAAACTCCTCCACCTGCAGCAAGGTCGGAGGATGCTGCAGATGACTCCACAACGAATCAAGGAGGCAAAGTAGAGAAAATACAAACACAAGAAGAAACGAAAGTTGCCATCAACGAAGCTCGGATAGTTGAGACTGTCTCAATTTGAGATGCCAACTCGCTCTGCGAGCTAATAATGACGCCGGCGATGCGATCGAGGCAACAGGAAGAAACGAATGTACGGGAGTTAACACTGGGCGATGAAAGTGCAATCCATGGGGTTGAGACTCAATGGATGCCACTGAGAAGACCCTAAGACAATTAACACCGCCGAAAGGAAGGACTAAGCCTCGCAGCGAGAGATCGCTGGGGAGGTAATGAAGGCCCACGGGAGGTTGAGACTTCCGGTAACGGTTTCGATGTAGAGAACATCCCTCCCGCCATCATCGACCCATCCGAGAAGGAGATAAGCGCACTTCATGATTCCCAGGACAACCCCGATGTCACTTTTCCGGGATCGGAAAGGCGAAGAAGAAGGCGAGTCATCCCCATGACAAATCCAAAAGACTCAGTGCGGATGTTCCAAGCACGAGCAAGTCTCGATCCCAAGACTACTCACAAACTTTTAACTTTGATGATGAGCCACCAATGGAAATCTCATCATCGTCCGATGACGCTCGATAAGGCCGAGGACCGTCTACTAAAATGGAAAAATCAAATGAGACCAACGAAGGCAAGATTAAGGCAGTGAGGCTCGGCAAGTTCGGGTCTACTTCACAACAAAACCCAGGTGAACAAGAGACCACCGCTCGGGCTCCTCAAGCTGCAAGAGGATCGATTCCCAAAAGAACTTCACGCACACCGCTCATCATCGAATGCGATCCCGTTGGCGGTGATGAATCTTTGTAGAATTTTTCCTTTTTCACCGGAGATACGAACTCCACGAAGAGTCGAAAAAAGCGAACAAGCACGCTATCACAAACCCGCTCTGTTCTTCCATCCATCGACACCATTGTTCCAAATTGATTATGATTTTGACGCCGCATGGACATCACCGCAAAGAATCACCGGTGCGTTCGAGAAGTGTTCAAGGCACTATTTGGCCGAGGTTGAACGGATGGAGAGGCATCGAGCCTCTTTGGACATGCGATCGACAACAGAGATGCCACCCTTACACCGGTGATTTAAGAGGCATAACAATTCGGATAAAGGAATGGTGGCAACAAAGAAGAAACAATGCGTGTGGAACAATTGAGATACTTGTGACATTGTTCAACAAGTCTGGTGTGGAGAGTCAAAATGCCGATGCAAAAACAAAGCGAGAGAGCATATTGAGCACATGCATGGCTCACATTGCCGAGGTCAAGGCTGTGCTGCGAGAGCAAAACAAGAGTGATCTACGTTTGGAAGAGACCATGAATACAAAATTCAGCCTTCTCATGGCCGAGATGAAGCGATTTCAAAGCGAGTCCAATGCTACTCGGTCTGAATTTGGCCGCATACTCTGCACAGACTCGAGACAAAACTCAACTATCGCCAGGCTTGACTTCCCGCTTGCAAGTCTATTTCCAGCGTTCCTCTCTCCTTTGATGATGCCAAAAAGGGGGAAGAGGAATACCTAAAGCGCAAGGGGGATCCAAGTGGAAAAGGAAGGAGCAAATCGCGAAGGAAAATCACCGGAGGAAGTGTTAAAAAAGCAAGAAGAAAGGAAAATCACGAGGGGAAGGATCAAAAGATATGACATTGATGATTGCACAAACCCGTCAACAGGTCTCCAAAATCACATGACATTATCGGCAAAAACTCCTCGTGACTCGCCACTCCAACACTCTGCTATATCCATGGCCGATAAGAGAAAACAATTGAAGCGAGGGATGAAGGAAGTGGAAGGAAGAATGGATGCCCGAGTCATGAACATCTTGAAAGAACACGGAGGCATTCCAAAGAGACGAGACACCTATGCCATCTCGGATGTCGGAGACGAGCCACGATCGGTCGATGAATTTAAAACGCTCGAATCCGAGGGGATACTTTGCAAATATGTCTATGGCTCAAGCTTGGACTTATCTTTGGGAAAAGGGTCTCACGTTATGTGAAGAAGGTGACAGCGTACAGACAACCGTGAAATCCTCTGTCACTCCGCCGGTCACTCACCGGGAAAGAAGAAGACCAAATCAAGATACGCCCAGAGGGTAGAGGAAGAAGCGATGAGTGGAGGAAGAAGCTTGAGGACTGAGGCCTCGTCCAAGAATATTGAATACGCAGATCCGAGGAAAGAAAGAAAGGAGGGATCTCTTTGGGACAATGGGCTTGACCAAGTGGCAAATTTGAAAGTGGCTAAAACTAACGCTGAGTACGCAAAAAGAATAGAAGAAGAAAACAAGAGGCAAACTCGGCTATGGGAGGAGAGACAGAAAGATTAAGAAAAGATGAAGCTGCCCGAAGGCATATGAAAAGAAAAAGAAAGCGGTGACGACGAAAAAAGAGAAAGAGAAGAAGATCTTTGGACAAGATGAAAGAAGGAGACAAAAAGAGATGAAGTGTTCTTTGTCCAACCCTTCGTGTATTTTATTATGTAAATACATACAATGTAAGTCTTCCGTAATAAAGCTATAAATTCTTTATTTTTTTTTGAGACAATTATGTGCTCTGATACACCTATAAAATTGTGTTAAGGAACAAGAATGATATGATCAATAAAAGAATTGATTCTGCGCATACATTCTATGTCAATACACTATCTGTATGTATCTTTCTTTGTTTGCATTTTTGAATGATTTAAGTTTTGGCATCATCAAAAAGGGGGAAATTGTTAGGAATTTTATTGTTTAGATTTTGATGAATGCCATGTAAAACTTAGAATAGAAAGTTGGCACCCCATTCTTGCTTTGAAAATGTATTGTAACAATTAGAGTGCTGCCAAGCCGAGTTAAGTCGGCCTACGCCCTAACATGCAAGAAAACAAGAAGACGGAAGGAAGACTTTCTTTGAAACAAATTTGAATATGGCAAAAGAAGAGTAGACGGGAACTCTATCAAGAAGCGGTGAGATGCGGTGAGTGGAGCATCGGTCAAGTCAACTCAAGAAAAGCCAAGTCTCAAGTTGAAGTACAGAAGAGTCATCCAATGATTGGAAGGCGACTCTAAGTCACCTGGGAAAGCAAGGAAATGCGGTCAAGTCGAGATAATCGTAAAAGAACCGTTGCACGAAAATCAAGAGATTTACTTAAACAAGTAATATCTCCACACCACCTTTCTCGAGTGCTCGATCGCGAAGCGTGCAAAAGAATGAACCAATGGGAAGCACTACACCGTGTCGAGAATCGAAAAGGTGAAAGAACAATTCATACGAGGAAATGGCAATTCCAAGAACCGCAACAAGACAAGCCAACGATCAAAGTGACTTTCAAAAATAAGCTATCTATCTCTTCAACGGGCAAATTTTTGAAAGTTCACTATAAAAAGGCCGAGGAGTTTGGTTGAGGACTATGACACACATGTGAGATATACAAGCATATTAGAAAAACTGAAACATTCTCAATCCTCAAGCCTACATTACGAAGTACATCAATCCAACACTCACCTGTGAAGGAAAGAGAACTTCAATCAGTTGAAGAGGAAACTTTTAAAGAAAAGGGGTCTACATTCCAGGAAGGATTGTAGGAAGGTTCAAGATTGAGCCAAGTCTTAAGCTTTTGGAGGGCTTCGTGATCAAATCCAAAGAGCTTGAGCAAGTGAGTGTAGTAGTAGCAAAGCGCAAACCCTGTGAAGAAGGCCGAGTCGTAAGAGAGAAGCCACCGAGTGATCAAGGCGTCTCGGATCGAGTCCCAAAGGATCAAGTCACCGTGTGATCAAGACTTGTATCCTGGGTGTTACCACTTTGTAAACTGATCATTACCTAGTGGATTCCTCCAGGAGTTGGAGAAGAGAGGAGTAGAAGAATTACCCCATCTTCGAACCTCTATAAAAACTTTATTGTGTCATTTACCTTTCAGCACTTTAATTCTTGCATTTTAATCGCTTATATCTGTGATAAATGCTATCCACTTGATAATTTATAAGTACTAAATCAAGCTTTAAAATCTTGCTTAATCAAACTTAAGGGTGTTAAGTCTTCAAGTGAAAACAAAACCACAGTTGAGTTAATTTAGAATCAACAAATGAGTTATTCCATAAATTCAAATGAGTCATGTTGAGACTAACTCTCTTGATTGACTAAATCGATTATCCATCTAGACACAAATGTAGAATCAACTCTGTATATTTAAAGGACTAAATCAAAAATTTGGTAAGGTTTATTCAACCCCCCTTCTAAACCTTACACTTACACCCCTTGGGACCTACAAAGATATACATGGACAATCTTCATGTGCAAAAAGAAGGAAACCTTGTAGCATTTACCTCAGCTGATGAAAAGAGTTCAAAATGAAAAGAACCAAACCATTATAAAGATAAGGCCTGACAGAGGAACTGAGTTTGTCAATGGGATAATTACTCAGCATTGTGGTGAAAATGGTATTACTCATGAGTTATCGGCAGCAAGAACTCCACAGCAGAATGGAGTAGTTGAAAGAAGAAACAGAACTCTCAAGGAAGCTGCAAGAACCATGTTAGTTGAAACTGGATTGCCTAAGAGATTTTGGGCTGAAGCCATTAACACAACATGCTATACTCAAAATAGATGCATGATTAATAGGCAATTAACCAAGACTCCCTATGAAATTTGGACAGGGAGAAAGCCAAATGTTGGGTATTTCAATATATTCGGATGTAAATGTTTCATCCACAACAATGGCAAAGATAATTGGAAGGCTTTTGATGCTAAAGCTTACGAAGGCATCTTTTTAGGATACTCAGCTAAGAGCAAAGCCTATAGAGTGCTGAACAAGAGGACTATGGTCACATAAGAGTCTATCCATGTGGTTTTTGATGAAACTTATGTGAGTGGAGAAGACATTGAAGAGTTAGGCGATAAAATTGAATCAACCAACTATGAAGAAGGGTCCCTATGTTGAAGCTAAAGTAAGAGCAATCAACCAAAATGAAGTTGAGATAGCTGAATCTCAAAGACAGCTGGAAAGTCAACAGTTGAATGAAGATGAAAGAGTCGTTTCAAGACAACATAGTCAACTGAGACTACTGAACCCAACTGACTTACTCCAACTTTGATGTGAGATGGCTGAGAGACCATCCACCAGAGTTAGTTATTGGAGATGTTAGAGATGGTGTAAGAACCAGATCCAGAGCTCAACAAGAAGCAATGGTCACTTGTTTTATTTCCCAAATAGAGCCAAAAGATGTGTCTCAAGCATTAGATGACACACATTGGATTCAAGCCATGCAAGAAGAGTTGAATCAGTTTAAAAGAAACAAAGTATGGGAATTGGTGCAGAGACCAACCCATCAAAATGTTATTGGCACAAAATGGGTTTTCAGAAACAAGATGAATGAGGAAGGATCTGTGGTAAGAAACAAAGCAAGATTGGTAGCCAAAAGGTATTGCCAAGAAGAGGGAATAGATTTTGATGAAACGTTTGCTCCTGTTGCAAGATTAGAAGCAATAAGGATGTTGCTTGCCTATGCTGCACATAAGAACTTCACTGTATATCAAATAGATGTGAAGAGTACATTTCTAAATGGACTGTTAGAGGAAGAAATCTATGTTGAGCAACCTCCAGGCTTTGAGCAGAAGACTATTGGAGATAAGGTGTACAAGCTCAAGAAAGCATTATATGGATTGAAACAGGCACCAAGAGCATGGTATGATACATTGTCTCAATTTCTAACTGACAATGGATTCACCAAGGCAAAGTGGACAGAACACTCTTTAGGGTTCAAGATGGAGAGAGTATACTGCTTGTTCAAACATACGTGGATGACAACATTTTTGGATCCACAAACAAAGAGCTGTGTGATAAGTTCTCAAACCTCATGCGAGGCAAATTTGAAATGAGCATGATGGGAGAGATGACTTTCTTCCTAGGACTTGAAGTCAAGCAATTAAAGGATGGAACTTTCATAAGTCAAACAAAGTACACCATAGATTTAATGAAGAAATTTGGTATGGTAGAGAAGTCTTCTGTGAAAATACCAATGAACACATCAGTCAAGATGGACATGGATGCAGATGGCAAGGCTGTAGATCAAACTAGATATAGAGCACTTATTGGATCATTGCTCAACTTAACATCCAACAGGCCAGACATCACCTTTGCAGTAGGTGTATGTGCAAGATTTCAATCTGCACCAAAAGAGAGCCACATGACTGCAGCTAAGAGAATCTTAAGGTATTTGAAGGGATGCCAGGAAGTTGGCTTATGGTATCCAAAAGAAGGTGGATTCAAGATTATTGGTTATTCAGACTCTGACTATGCTGGATGTAGAGTTGACAGGAAAAGTACCTCGGTACATGTAAAATGCTTGAAATAGATTGGTTTCCTGGTTTAGCAAGAAGCAAACTCAATAGCCACATCCACAAATTTGAAAGCAGTACATAGGCTGGCAAATTATTTGTGCCCAAGTCTTATGGATGAGACAACAACTGAGAGATTATGAGATTGAAGAAAAAGAGATTCCAATTATGTGTGATAACACAAGTGCTATTGCAATCACACAGAATCCTGTATTGCATTCAAGAACAAAGCACATTGAGTCAGGTATCATTTTATAAGAGATCATGTTGAAAAGAAAAACATCACTTTGGAATATATCTCAACTGATAAGCAGTAGCTGACATATTCACCAAGCCTTTATGTGAGTCAAGATTTGAAGAGTTTAAGCATGAGCTAGGGTTAATTGAGCTTAGTTAACACTTAGAAGACTCAATCAGCAGAGATGGAAGATGAAAAGATGGAAATTGAACAAGTTTCACGAATCAACCATGTGAAACTTGACTATGTCGGAAAGTCACACATCGAGTTAGGCTAGACAAACGGTGAGTCATTTAATGAAAAGAGAGAAGCAGAGTTAAGTCACTTTGGATATGAGCTGAGTCATTTATGAGCTAAATGACAAAAACGCAGTCGTTTTTAATGAGCGGGAATGTTTTTAAGGATGATATCAGCATAATAATGACATGTACAGTAAAAAGCTGCACAGTAGGCATATGATTGGATATAAATGCTGCCGCATTAAATGCGAGGAATTAAATGCGGTTTGACGTGCTAAATCTGAACCGTTGATCTCGATCAAAATTTCAAAATCTGAAGACATGTCCTTTCAAAACCCTTATATATTCATTTTTCCAGCTTTCTCTCTCTCATTCAGAAACTGTTCATCTTCAAGCAAAAAGAAAGCAAGCTATTTCTCTCTCGAAAACCCTAAATGTCCTCAAGCAAGTTCGTCAAGTTTTAATCGGTGGAAATCTCGAAAATGGCACCTAAGTTTGATTTCGTCAAGCTATCAAAGCAAATCCACTCAGGATCATCAGTGGATTTCGAAGGTATGGTGAAGCAGGGTTCTGATGAAACCCTAGTTAAGAAGATTCTTTGAGATCTTTAGAAAAGTCGTCTCAAGGCTTTTCGACTTTGGAATACTCGCATACCTATCTCGAGGAGGCGGCGCGATTACTATGTTAATGCGAAGTGCGGGGCAGAAGGAATCAAGTCTTACATCCCCTTTGCATGGACATAATGATAAATGCTAAAGACCTTGCAGAGCACTGGTTGTTGCCGTCTGAAGGCATGAAGGAGATTAATGAAGCTGATGTTGATTTGGCTGTTGCATGGAAAGAGATAGCTAAACCGGAGTGTGCTGCTAAGGTGGTATACACAGCTGAGAAGAAGCTGCTGAAAGATGACTATCATAAATTGATGGATGTCGTCTCCAAATGTGTAGACATGAAGTTTGGAAGCTTTAATCAGTTGTCCAAGACTAAGCTGATCGTCATGGCTGCGATCATGCGAAGCAAGAAAATAAACGGGCCGAGTTCGTATCTGACGGACTCTGACAGAATGTGATGAATAAGTGATTCAAGGAAGACGAATCCTTTGGAGGATCTCTTGATATGGCCTCGTGATTGGCCACTTGATGGAAGTGAAGGGTATTCCCCTTCGACATGGAAAACCCTTCCATGTCAACAAGAAGATGCTCAGGGCGAACCTCTCTGGAGCCCAGAGGAGAGCCCACGCGAAGAAGGCGGAAACCAGTGAGGGGGAATTAGCTGAACCTGAGGACACAACTGCTACCCCCCCACCCAAGAAGAAAGTTGCCCCTGCAGCTAAGGCAAAGAAGGCTCAATGAAAAAGTCCCGAGAAAAGGATGCACTGCCCCTACAAAGTCGCCCGCCCGTGTGGCCGAGTCTCCTGCTCATGCGGCCGGGTGAAGAAGGAACCCCAAATCCCTTCTCGGCCCATACGAAAGAAGATGACCCCAAGTCAGGAAGCGACTCCTCAAGAAGAATGCCCAAGTTCTTATCGGTGATGAAACCACTGAATCAGAACCAGAACTCCCTCTAGTTCGTCCAAGAAAAAGGAGATTGGTACGAAACTCTGAATTGGAGAAGACAGCTGAATCTGCCACTCAGCTGGAGAAAGCATCCGAGACCGCTGAAACTCAAGAAGTGCAGTCTCCTGAAGTTATTGATGAATCTAACAAGACTGCTGAAGGTCATCAGCAGAGTCCGCTGAAGACTCGGATGGGCATCGAGGCAATTTGAGGAAGCAAAGCAGCTGAGACAACTTAACATCCTCTTGAAAAAGTTGTCTCTCCACTTCTTGATCTTTCTTTGAAGGAGAGGAGCGAGAGTATATTGCCTTCAATCCCAGAAAAGGAAGGACAAGAAGAAGATGATAACGATGATGTAATCATGTACTCTCTAGTATATCCAGACATTCAGCGCCGTCTCAGGGAATGGAGAGCATGGAATTGCTGCAATTTCTCGGTGTTGCCCGCGATGACGTCGAGGCTCTTGATGAAGAAAATTGTATGGACATTCTTGAATCATCAAGGAAAAAGAAAAGAAAAGGCGGTGAGGAAGCCCATGTCCTAGAAAAGGCCAAGATCGTGAATTCACAAACTCTCCATCTCACACTCATACACATCTTGACATATACTCAGTGAGTGATGAGGAACCCATTCTTTGCGGCAGAAGTTAGACATGCGATAAGCAATGAGAGAATCGGCGATTGCATGAGCAACAATTATTTGAAGGACCCGGGAGAGTCGTCTCAATCTCTCCTGCGCAGATCGACCCTTTGGGAGTAGTGCGGCGGTGCCCACGCACATCGCTGTAGCTACATCCCCGGTACTTTCGGAGGATGGGTCCAAGGGAATTGGCAATGAAACTGGGACTTTGGACACCCAAGTTGAGCCAACCCCTGAAGAAGTTGTTTTACCACCTTTGCCGGCGATGAGCATTCAAAAGAAAAAGCCGCAAGTCAGGAGCAGAGTGACCCTATTTTCAGTCACTCAGTTGGTGTGCCAACTGAGGGGGAAACTCTCTCCACTGAAATAGGGTCGGAGGATGCTGCAGAAGACTCTAACTTGAAGCAAGGAGGCCAAGTGGAAACTGAAAAACAACCACAGCAGAGTGACATTGACGAAGCTAGGACAATTGAGTCTGTCCCAGCTGAAATGTCAGCTGATTTGAAGGATGATGACACTGTTCTTACAGTCGAGGCACATGATGGAGATGCCCCGGGAGTTAACACTCTGGGCAAAGAAAGTGCAATCCTAGGGGTTGAGACTCCAATGGATACCATGGTCCATGACCCTAAGACAACTGTGTCTGTCGAAGGGAATATTGAAGGCCTCGCGTGATTGAGTCTCTTGGAGGTATTGAAAAACCTAAGGAGGTTGAGACTTCCCTAGGTAAAGGTGCAGAACCACATAACATTCCTCCCATTCAAAGCGCTGAAACTGAGAAAGAGATAAGCGTACTTCATGACTCCCAGGAGAACCTTGATACATCATTTAAAGTCCAAGATGAAGCCGAGTCCACAAGAAAATGGAGTCACGAGACAATTTCAAGCAAAAGAAATTCTGCGACTTTAGAGCGCTAAGAATGATAAATTCAGCCTACTCATGGCTGAGATGAAGCTAGTGACAATGTGCCCAAGGCAACTCGCTCGAGAATTTCGAGCGAGATATGCCTCGGCCGACTCAAACAACACTCGGCTCTACAAAGACTAGACTTCATGCTCGCAGGTATGTTCCCTGGGGTTCTTCTTTCCTTTGATGATGCCAAAAAGGGGGAAGAGGATTCCCTAAAGAAGTTGAAAAAAGAGAAGTCCAAGGAATCTGAAGTTGAGATGAAAGGAAAAAAAGCTGAGGGGGAACGCTCGACAGAATTAACCTTGATGTTAGCTGAAACCCCCCAGCAAGGTCAAGTCACAGCCTCCATCATGAGCAAACTTCCTGTAACCCTACCAATGGGACACTCTGTTGTGCCAATAGCAGAAAGAATGAGGATCATTGAAGCAGAGATTGAGGAGTTCTCTGAAAAACAGGAAGCTCGCGTTCAAAAGATCTTACAACAGCATAGTGGACTCCCAGCTGAATTAAGCAGAGCTCTAATTAATCCTCCCAGTGAATTAATGCAGCAAGTTGAATCTGAGCCTAGATCCATGGAAGAATTCAAAACACTGGAAGCTGAAGGCTACTTCAAGGGACTGTCTCTAACCAAAGCATGGGAACTCAGCTGAGGATGTTCTCAAGACTACGAGCCAGCCAAGTGATAAAACTGCTCGTCATAAATTTAACTTTGATGATGAGCCAACTCCGCAAATCTCATCATCATTCGATGATACAGCAGAGGATCAGGTATATCATTTAGAGAAATCTACTGAGACCGAAGAAGTTGTTAAGACAGCTGAGGCTCAGTCAGCTGGGCAACACATTCCAGAAGCCCCAGCTGAAACCGAGTCATCTGCGTAGGATCCCACAGCTGCAGCAGTAACGACTCCACCAGTACCATCACAGGCTCCCACAGCTGTGACAGAATCAGGAGGAACCACTACAGCTGAGATCAATCAAGCTGAGACATCACAGGCACAAACAGCACAAACCATCCCATATGTGCGTGATGATGCCTTTGAACAAGTGTTTCCTTTTTCTATAAACTTGCCTGAGCTAGAGGAAGATACCACCAAAGAGCAACGCCGATTCACCATGCGAGAAGATCCCGTAATTCCTACCGACTCTATTGTACCAAAGTGACTTAACTTTGATGCGGAATGGCCAGTGGTGAATCGAGTGAGACAACCGAGTTTCGTGGAGTCTTCAAGAAAATTTGTGAAGAGATTGAGAAGATCGAACGACACCAAGCCTCCCTATACTTAAGGCTGGACAATAGAGATGCCACCCTCACAGCAGATTTGAGAGGGATAGTGGTGCAGTTAGGGAGTGGTCTCAACGCAAAGTGCCATGCGATTCGAGCAAGTTCGCTATTTCAAGGCACTATACAATAAAATGCTTGTGCAGGCCGCCGACAACACTTTGATCGGGAACAAAATGCGAAATACATAGAAAGGTTGCATGAATCTCACAAGATCAAATGGAGTCTGAGACAATCAAGCAAAAGAAATTCTCGCGACTTGAGATCGCTAAGAATGATAAATTCAAATTCTACTCATGGCTAAGATGAAGCTAGTGACAGTCGAGTCCAAGGCAACTCGCTCAGAATTTCGAGCAGCATATGCCTCAGCCGACTCCAAACATCACTCAACTCTACAAAGACTAGACTTCATGTTCCCTTGGTTCTTCTTTCCTTTGATGATGCCAAAAAGGGGGAAGAGGATTCCCTAAGGAAGTTGAAAAAAGAGAAGTCCAAGGAATTTGAAGTTGAGATGAAAGGAAAAAAAAGCTGAGGGGGAACGCTCGACAGATTTAACCTTAATGTTAGCTGAAACCCCCCAGCAAGGTCAAGTCACAGCCTCCATCATGAGCAAACTTCCTGCAACCCTACCAATGGGACACTCTGATGTGCCAATAGCAGAAAGAAGGAGGATCATTGAAGCAGAGATTGAGGAGTTCTCTGAAAAATAGGAAGCTCGCGTTCAAAAGATCTTACAACAACATGGTGGACTCCCAGCTGAATTAAGCAAAGCTCTAATTGATCCTCCTAGTGAATTAATGCAGCAAGTTGAATCTGAGCCTAGATCCATGCAAGAATTCAAAACACTAGAAGTCAAGGCTACTTGAGGGATCTCTAACCAAAGCATGGGATCTCTACTTTGGGAAAAGGATCGACGTGTGCAAGACAAATGAGAAACAAAGCTCTAGCAAACATTCAAAAAAAAATCCAAAGCTCTGTCAGACACACTCTCAGAGAAAGAGGATCTGAGTCAGGAAAAGAGCGAAAAAGGGACATTGTGTATTGGATTGGGCACGATCATTTGGCGAATTTAGAAGATCAACGCAAAATTGAAGAAGCCAAAAGAAGAAAAGCGGTAGAAAGTGCCAAAGCCCAACGCGAATGGGAGGAAAGGCAGAGAAGGGATGACCCTGCTTTGCAAAGAGAGCTTACGAAAAGAAAAAGAAGGAAGAAGAAAGGAAGAAGAGAGAAGAAGAAGATAAAAAGAGAAAAAGAGTCGATGAATTTGACAAAGTCAAGAGGAAAGAAGGAGGCGTGAAGCGATGAAGTGTTCTTGTCGAACCTTTCATGTACTTTACTTATGTAAATACATTCATGTAAGTCATCTGTGTACTTAGTGAAGTGTTCTGTAATTTTTCACTTTGTACTTATTCTAGTATCCTAGCATAGATGTCTGTATTTTGCTTTGATATAGAATGCTCTGATACCAAATGTAAACAATTGTGTAAAGGATAATAATACTATGATCAATAAAACGATTGATTCTACGGATGCATTCTTTGTTACGTCATTATGCGTATGTATCTTTATAGTTTATATTTTGTTGAATGTTTTTAAGTTTTGGCATCATCAAAAAAGGGAAATTGTTGGGAAATTTATTTTTAGATTTTGATGAATGCCATGTAAAACGTAAACTAGAAAGTTGGCACCGTTTTCCTTGTAATTTGCATTATAATAGATAGAGTTTGAAACGCCGAGTCAAGTCGCCTACGCTGAAATACAAGAAGTCAATCAAGATCGAAGTGAAGACTCATTTGTGAAACAACCGAGTATGGCCAAGATAGAAGATCAAGAACTCGATCAAGATGTATCACCAAGAACAAGCGTGTGAAGAGTCGACCAAAGTCAACTCAAGAAGCGAGTCTCAAGTTGAAGTGACCAGATGAATCATCCAATGATTGGAAGCGGACTTCAGTCACCTGGGGAAAAAGCGACGAGAGAGTTAATCGAAATGAATCCGTTGCCGTGAAGTCAAGAACATTACTTTAATAAGTAATACTTCCATGTTGCCAGTCTTAAAGTGCTCATCCCGAGCGCGTGCAAATGGAATAAACCAATGGGAAGCATTGCACCTCGTTTCAGAACCTGAAAAGCTGCAAACTCATTTAATACAAGGAATGGTCTACATCTCAAGATTGAGGACCAAGAAAAGACAAGCCAATGAACACTAGTGACTTTTTAAATTAGCCTATCTCTTCAACGGGCAGATTTTTGAAAGTTCACTATAAAAGGCTGAGGAATTTCATTGAGAAAAGGTTACCTGAACCACGAACAAGCAAGCAATATTCAAGCTGTAAACCTGCAAATATCCTCAAGTATATTCAAGCAAATCCTCAAGCCTGAAACTCGAAGGAAATCGATCCAACACAAAGCTGTGAAGGAAAGACAACTTCAAACTGTTGAAGAGAAAACTTTTGAAGAATTAAAAGGGGTCTATCATCCAAGGAGGATCGTAGGAAGGTTCAAGGTCGAACCAGTATCAAGTTATTGGAGGGCTTCGTGATCAAATCCAAGAGCTTGAGAAAGTGAGTCAAGTAGCAAAGCGCAAACTGCTGTGAAGAAATTGAGTCGAGATAGAAGCCACCGTGTGACCCAGTCGTCTCTAGATCGCGGGACCACTTTGTAAATAGATCTTTTACATAGTGGATTTCTCCGGAGTTGGAGAAGAGAGGATTAGAAGAATTACCCCATCTTCGAACCTCTATAAAAATCAACTGTGTCATTTATTTTTCAGCACATTTACATTTCTGCATACTCACTTTATATCTGTTGATAAACTTATTTGCTATCCAACTGATTAATAACCAAATGCTAAAATCAAGTGTTAAAACAGTTTAAAACAAATCAAAGGGTGTTAAGTCTTCCGCTGATAAAACCAACACAGCCAAGTTAAGGTTCAAGTTAAACTGCTGAGTTATTCTATCAACAGCTCTATCGAGTCTGTTGAGTGGCTAACTCTACTGAATAACCAACTTAGTTGTCCCTCAAGGACTCAGCTGTTTGTGTTAACTCTGTAAGATTTTAAAAGGACTAAAAACAAAGTTGGTAAAGTTTATTCAACCCCGCCTTCTAAACCTTACTTACACCCCTTGGGACCTACATGAATCAACTTAATAGAAATTTTGTAGAGAACTGTATGGCCAAAATACTAAACCCTGCTAGTGTTGGAAACAGGTAGCGTATTTGGACGTTTTTGAAGAAAATTTCCTTTTGTTCAATCGTCCATGCTTCTCTCCTTCACATATTTGCTCGCACCTTGCTCTTGACCTATACTTTCGAACGTGATATCTCTTTTTATCCAATTCAGCTCCATTTCCTGTAAGAAGTTACAAGAATACGCAGTATCACGCACAACACTGAATATGCGTGCAAATGCATCAAATATATGTCATTTTAAACCCTCAAATGCACGTATATGTTACATGCAACAATCCTATGGAGAAAGATAATTATGTCAATAATCGAAATTTCAATAGTTACCAGAATAATTCGACTCCACCCATTATCATCCGAGTTTGAGGAATCACAAAAACTTCTCTTATGCGAATATGAAGAACGTGATGCAACCACCACCGGGTTTCGGTGTGACGAACAGAGTCATTAATGTGGAGGCAAAGCAATCAATGGAAGATGTTCTTACCTCGTTTATGAGTCAGATGAGTTCATTTATGAATGAAATGAGGAACCGATTGAATAAAGATGAGGCGAAGATAGACAAGATCGAGGCACATGTCACGCAATTGGCTAACACTGTTGGCTCACAAAAGAAAATCTAGAAACTCAGATTGGCCAGTTAGCTACAGTCATCGGTGGACAACATCTGAAGGGCCAGTTTCCAAGCAACACTGAAGTCAACCCGAAGGAACAGTGTAACATCATTCATCTGAGGAGTAGTACGGAGTACGAGAGGCGGAAAATTCCAGAAAATAATGAAATATTGCAGCCACACATGGCCCATGCGTATGCGCATGACCTGCCCGTGCGTGGTGCCAAATAGTTGATTTCGACCCACGGAGACAAAGACACCGCAAAGAACGGGCGGCGTTGAGGTCAAAGATGGAAACTAGGGACACAATGATAAACAAAAAGGGGCCGGAAGCTTAAATCTTCTTCTAACTCGATTTTTCGAAACTTACTACTCCCCTCCCTTTTCCTCAACGCCTTGAAAGAAAAAGTTAGATGCCCAATTTGCTAAATTTCTAGACATCTTTAAGAAATTGTATATTAACATACATTTTGCAGATGTATTGGAGCAGATGCCCAACTATGCGAAGTTTTTAAAAAATGTGATGTCCAAGAAGAAAAAGATGGCAGAGTATCGTTGACTTGACTGAGGAATGCAACGCCATCATTCAGAGAAAACTACCTCAAAAGCTCAAAGATCCAGGGAGTTTCACTATCCCTTATAAAATAGGTGGTGTTTTCTTTGATAAAGCATTGTGTGATTTAGGAGCAAGTATTAATTTAATGCTCTTGTCCATTTTCAAGAAACTTAGATTAGGAGAGGTGAAGCCATCCACGGTCACCTTGCAACTTGCGGATAGATCACTCACATATCCTAAAGTAATTACAGAAGATGTGCTCGTGAAAGTCGACAAATTTATATTCACCGTGGATTTCTTAGTGCTTGACATGGAGGAAGATCGCGACATCCATCTGATACTTGGGCGTCCATTCTTAGACACTGCAAAAGCCTTGATAGGCGTGCAAAATGCGAGAGCTCACATTATCGGTTAATGATGAGCATGTTTTATTTTCTATCTATAAGGCCGTGAAATCTCATGATATATATAGAGATGCAAATCTAAGCGATCGTTAATTCATGAATTAATGCTCAAAACATGAGTGATTTTGTGTGTGCATTAGATCATGTGCAGGCATTACCGAAAAGGAAGAAAGAAAAGAACACGAAGAAAGACATAGGAATAGGCAACATCTCAGAAGCAAGCACGTACTGTTCCACGCATGGTGAAAACAATGAAAATATGGCATATGACCAACACGTGAAGCCGTCACTAGAGGCATTGAAAGGGGGCACTAGTTTATGTGAGTTGGAATGGCGAGGAGTAATGCATGAAGAGGTGGCATAAGCACCTTGCGGGATCCGTGATCGAAACATACATGCGTCAAGCTATAAACGTTAAATTTAGTGCTAAATTTAGTGCTTGTTGGGAGGCAACCCAATGGTTTGTTGTTTTTCGTTTTTTCCCTTTAATTAGGTAGGATTTATTTGCTTTAAAAAAATTGAAAAAAACAACCTTCGCATTGACGCACGGGCACTCCGTGCACATACTCACTAACCCGTGCACAAATGCGAAGGTGAGAGGCTGCTCTCGACTTGACGCACGGACAGGTCGTGCGTAAGCGCATGGGCAGTGTTAGATAAATATTTTTATCATAATTTTGATGATTTTGTTTAACTGTGTTTTTACACCAAAATAATATTTCTAAATGTTGTCCAAATACTCCCGATCAATCTAAAATATTTATACTAATTTTTTGGAGTATTTCTTGAAGTTTATTTTTGACAAAAATTGGACAACACTTTTGTTTCGTGTTCGACCGGTCGCCCTATAGGGTAACCCGTGTCTGAAGTTGATTTTTGAAACAGAAACGAGAAGGTTGGATTTTTACAAAAGGTCGACGGATCGACCGGTGTGGTCGACCTTGTCTGAGTTTGGTTCGAATTGTTCAACTTCTCTGTATTATTTTTTTAATGAACCAGACCGGTCCAATGGGATGTCGACCGGCCAGACCCCATGTCGACCGGTCCCCCTGTGTAATTTTTGCGAAAATTTTCAAACTCTTATTTCTATTCGACCGGTCGCCCTATGTTTTTGACAGCAAACTATCCGTTGAGCCTGCAGACAACCTTTTCTCATTTTAGGGGGTTGATTTCTAACAGCTATAATCTTGATTTTAATTGTATTTTTTTTTTTTGTAGAAATCAGTCTCCAAGAAGGAGCCTATGTCTGGAAATCAATCCAGACCTCTCCTATAAATAGAGGAAGCATTGAGGCAAAAAGATATAACACAACTACACAAGCATACATTACAAGCAAAAATTCTTATTCTTCATTGTTAAATTCTTGTTGTAATTTGCCTAGCTTTTCACTTGTACATTTTGAGGTCTAGGCTTTTTATTCTTGATTACACTTGCACTCATAAAGTTGTATACTTCAATATTGAGTTGTAATCTTGAATTTGTGTTATCATTCAAACACAAGATATCCTTGTGAGTGTTCTTGTGGTAAGAACACACTTGGGTGATCTTAGGTGTTGAGGAGTGTGGTACTCTTCATAGGTGAAGGAAGATTGTGGTAATCTCCTTGGTGGTATTGTAAGAAGAGTGTGGTACTCTTCAAGGTGAAGGTGTAATAGTTTTGGTGGCTATTAATAAAATTCTTTTTTCTTTTTGAAATCCACTTCGAATATACCGGGGTGGTAGTAGATTAGGCCCTGGGTGGGTTGAACTACTATAAATCATCGAGTGTTATTTATTTTCCCGCACTTCCATTTTTGTCTTGGTTTATTCATTCGAAAAAGATGGCGTAAATTGAAAATTCAACATAATCTATTCACCCCCTCTAGATTATCGTAGCCACTTGGACTAACAGGTAGGTCGTCCGTAAGCGCACAGCCCGTGCGTCTATCCGCTGAAGAATTATTAAGTCGCGCAGTGGGGCTGTTATTCATTCAAAAAAAAAAACTCATTGAACCCTAATTGCAAATTCCTCTCGCCCCTCTCTCCCCATTTGCTAAAAGTTCGAATTTTCACTCGGTTGTCACTACAAATCCGACACCCTCACCATATTATACACGAATTGTGCACAAATTTTGACTTTGGTTGGAGTTGTGATGGGAAAAAGGCACCTAGGGCTGGCAATTCATCCTTCTTGCGAATTCTTGGAAATTTCGGTAAGAACTACACTGTTTCTTCGATTTCTTGTAGAATAAGTATTGAGGATTGATATATGGAGCATTATGTGATAGAATTGCTATAGTTTACTTTGATTATTCTATGGGGCATATTATCAAACACTTGGTAGGCATCATGAATTGGTGAATAATTGTTTGAGTTTGTTATTGTTTATCGATTGGGCATTGATATTTGGAGTGCTAGTGACTTCAATTCTCCACAATTGTATTGATTTTGAAATATTGGAACTAGTTCTTTATTTGAGACTTGTGGAAATGAGACATTATGCTCTTTATGGATAGGGAACGCTAGACATGATTTCACCATATTCTTGTTGTTACTATGTTTATCCGGAATCTCACATATGCTCTTGCTAGGTACAATTTCAAAACGGGTGACTATGGCCGACATAAGAAGATGACAGAGGGGAAGGGCACCACAAGAAGCAAATCCGAATAGCCCCACGAAACTTACGAGGTAGAACTCTCAGAGAATGCCGACATTGAAAGATGGAATAGGTTAGTCACCCGGCCTATGACCCCTACTAGATACGTTGATGACGAGTGTACACGAATACTTGGGATACATGATGATGTCTGGCGATTATTCGAGAGGGTCGGGTGGATGGCATTCATGCGAGGGAGATGGCCGACCTATAGAAGCCTAACACTCGAATTCTTAAGCACCTTCAAGGTATTGAAGCAAGGAGGTGCATATGAACCTTTTAAGGTTCGATTGCAACTGGGAAATGTGCGTAGGCGACTGTCCATTACCCAACTAAATACCATCTTTGAGGTACCGACTGATGTATCTTTCAAGGCCCCATTGGGTTATAATCAGCAGGCCAAATCCTCATGGGTCCAGAATCCGGTATTTCAGTATATTCAGCGGGTCACTTCAGCCTCCGTCTTTGCAAGAGAGAATAACGGGGGCATGACCACCAGGGAGCTTTATTTAATATGGTGCATGCTGACTAGCACACCATTTAACATGGCGGCTCATTTTTCGAAACAATTGGAGCAAGTGGCTGCTCAGAGGTCGGGCACCCCAATTATGATTAAAGTTTTTAACTTGAAAATAAAAATGACATCCATGTTAAGTGCATCACATGTGCCTTTACTTCCTACAGCACATTCACAATGACATGCAAACTTTCTGACTTTTGAGCTAACCTCAGATTCAGTTCTAAGTGAAACATTTTCATATCAAGGAAAAAGAAACCACAAAAAAAAGAAAAAGACATCCCATACATTTTCTGAATGCTAAAATTCCCTTTTCGTCATGGCCATAAACCAAAAATACATTAATAAAAACAATCTCCATTTCTATAATTTGCAAAGATATACACAAAATATCCCATTCAACAACTTCTAACAACCCAAATATTGGTCTACAGAATGGAGAATGGCTAACTTAACAATTTCTCCTCTGCTTAAAACATAGAATGGGACAAGTTTTTTTTTTCCTCAAACCTCTGAAGCATGCATGCTCAAACCAACCTTCCCCAACCCTTTGTCCACCAACTCCATAAATAGCAAATTCCAAAATTCTCATCTCATTAAAAGGTCGCCTCCAACATCCCAAGTACCTATAGTATGCAGATTCAGATCAGTGAATTTGGGATCATTTGTTTCAAATTGATAAGAGAAAAGAGGACACCTAGGGATAATTACAAAATCCTTAGGTTCGAGCTAATTATAAAAAAAAAAAAAAAAAAGTCTAGAGAATTTTGAATAGTGCAAAAAAATAAAAATCTTTTGAGATTTGATTCTGTCTTACATTTCCCCTTCATAAGCAAAAAAACATTTCATAAACTCCCTTGACATTTATAAAAATATTACAATTACACCCTTATTAAGACAGAATCAAGCTTGAGGGGTTGTTTTATAATTTTGAAACACCTCTGTTTTTTTTTTCCCCAATTAACCCAAACCTCAAGAGTATTTTTGTAATTTTCCCATATATATCTTGAAGGGATAATTAAAAAAACATCCCCAAGGTTTAGTCTATTTACATAAAAACCCATTTATCTTTCAAATTACAAATACCCCCTTATGATGTTACAAATAACACATTTAGGTTTGTATTTATCCAAAGAAACACATCCCTCTTCGTGAGGTGATTTGTAATAGAGAAATAAATGTCAAGGGGGTATTGTAATTATAAAAGATAAATTGGCCTTTTTGTAACTAAGCTATACCTCAGTGGTGTTTTTGTAATTATCCCTATATAGAAAGATAACAAATTCAATGGGCGCGGAGTAGAATAGCTTTTCCGTAGTTTTTCACATGCCAAGAACTTAGTACTAATCTAAATTCAAACCTTTTTGGTTTTTTACCTGAGACATCCGAGGCCTTGTCTGAGGGTCTCGTTGCAGGCACAACGTGGCGCAATGCAGCATCGTCTGAACCTCTTTCTCTGAAAAGCAGTTCATCAGGCATGGATCAACATGTTTCCAAAGGGCATTCTCTTCCAGCAGCGGACGAGCCTACTCCATAGTAAAAAGTACATGTCACAGACACGAATATTGTGGCATCAAAACTTAAACCTTATAGACGAATTAGTCTACTTTTAGCAGAGATATTCAGTTCCACAAGGATGTAATATGAATCATTCATGAGGAAAAACAAGTGTGTGATCTTAATACCCTTACCTCCCCTCTTCTCCCAACTGGCACGAAATAAATGAGAGATTAGTATTAAAGTAGTATAGCATATAAATGGATTTTCGATCCGAGTGTTTACCCACTCTGTGAGGCACTGCTCGCCCTTGGGACGGTTTATATCGACAGCTTTCCGACCAGTGACCAGCTCCACTAATATCACACCAAAAGAGTAGACATCAGCTTTTTCACTGACTTGGCCAGTTTGAGCATATTCTGGAGCTATATACCCAAATGTTCCAATTATCCTAGTCTCTACACTCGAATCTCCATCTCCCTCCAATCTTGCTAGTCCAAAGTCTCCAACCTTTTCACAAGAAAGAAAAGGACACAAATGAGACAAAAGAAGGAGGTGTGTAAGAAGATTGAATGAGCTTGTTAGACCTCAAGTGATTGTACCAATCAAAATACAAGGGGAAAAAAAAGGAGATGATGACATACCAATGGCTCAAAATCATGAGTGAGGAGAATGTTGTTGGGCCGCATATCACGATGAACTATACAGCCAACTCTACACTCCTCGTGGAGGTATCTCAACCCTCGAGCAGCTCCAACTGCTATTTTTTGGCGTGCTGCCCAGTCCAATGGACTTTGATTACGTCCTGCAATTTATACAAACGTATTCAAATCAAAGAGAAGTTCACCACACTAAACTCACTGTAATTACTTAAAAGATAAAGCATATGAAGTAGGTACCATATAGATGCGAATCCAAAGAACCGTTGCAGATGTATTCGTAAACTAACAACCGTCTCCTATCCTCCACGCAATATCCAATCAGCATCACAACATTACGATGTTGTGCACAGCTCAAAACCTGCACCTCAGAGCAAAACTCGCGGTCACCCTGCGTGCTAGCCAATTTGTGTTGCTTGACGGCTATGACCTGTCCATCAGGCAAGACTCCGCGGTGAACACAACCGTATCCACCTTCAGCCAAAAAATTAGCCTCCGAAAATCCACTTGTGGCTTGCTCAAGCTCGGAATACGAGAACATCCTAGGAGGCTGTCCAAAGAACGGCGATTTGTGCTGACATACAGAACAAAGTGGAGGAGAGTCCGAGGTTGCTTTTTTGTTTAACGATATCATATCTCGTACGTTCTTGCAAAATTCTGGACTTCTATTATCTATTGGTCCTTTTCCAAGTGCTTTACAAATTTCAGACATTAAATTTGGTGCTTTACTCCAAGATCTCTGTAAACCTTCTTTTGAACGCTTTGAACCTTCGTCAGCAGAACTTAGATTGTCTTCCATCCAAAGCTGCGAACACATGCTTGTCGAGCGAGAGCTTAGATTACCGCTGCCTGAATCAGTATCAGATTCATCAAAGTCGTCGTCTCCAAACGAAAGTGGTGAAATATGTTTCACTTTTGGATCCCAATTAATTTCAGACATGAATATTGGAGAGGTAAACAAGTTGTCTAAGCTTGACATTGAGGATATCCTGTCCGGGCTGCTAGTCGGAGTCACATTTGGAACCTTAATAGTATTCAACAGGTCGAAATCATCGTTGAGACGTTTCGTAGATGATTTAGAAAACGGAAGTACCTCACTTTCGATCGTTTTTGGTTCTATCAAGTTTAACCGAAGAACCTTCGGCTCTGAATTTTTAACAACTATAACATTGCAGTCAAGCTGCTCCATGCAAAAGTTGGCTTCTTTTTTCATTCGCCTGTCAAGTGATAACCAAGAAAATAACAATTATTCCAGAGACGGAAGTGTTTGCAATCACTTAAACAAAGTAATTCTCTTCTTGTGGCTGAAAAAAAATCACTTTTTAGTGTTTGGAAATGCCAACTTCTGCTTCATTTAATCATAATCTAAAAGCAGGGAGATGAAGGTTTTAGATTTTGTATTCTGCTTTTGGTTTTAATTTTATAAACAAATGAGCACTTTTACAGCTTTTTCACCAAACATTCTTAGCTTCGATTCACAACTTGTAATTCTATTTGCAAACACTAGCAACTTCGATTATCAACTCACTTTTACTAATGCTACAATAAATCACTTCTTCTAAAATCAAATGTTTTTGCAAACACTCACAGAATGCTGAATCAAGAACGGAAGAAACAAAAACTACAGGTTTGTAAAATTACTTGTCCAATATGACCCATTGTGTTTGAGCTCTCTTGGCTTCAGAAGCCACTACTCCATTTTTAGACTAGTAAACCACTTTCATCTTTACCGTTACCTACAAAAATGAAAATACAAATAATTAGGCCTCACCATTTACAAAAAGAAAATAAAAGACTAGATAAGCATGAGCATCGAAAACGAACCCTGTCTGGATCATAAATATCCTGGAGTTGGCGCATCATCTGGTTGCATATATCCCTAATATATTCCTTCTGTTCTAAAATTGTTCCCGACATGAATCTCCAGTATGCAGCTGTGCAATCACTACGAAAATTCGGAAAACCCCATAATTTTTTACCTAATTAAAACAGCTTTTAGCACTTTAGACGAACGAACAACGAACAATGCCATTGAACTGAAAAAATGCTATAAGCAAACGTATGTTACATTTCTACAACAACTTTGTATGTTAAAAATACGAAACAAATACAGAATAAGAATATCTAGCAATATGAATTATCGATCCACTTTCATATATTGACCAAGGCAAGCTTGAGCTGATAAAAGTAATTGACAATCAAATTGAATCACAAAACAAAAAATAATTGAACAAGTAATTATAGTTTTAAGCAAATACTTAGGCTTGATACAAATTTTACCATCAGTAAAACAAAATTGACCTAAAACTCAAATTAATCAAAGGTAAAACAAAAGCAGAAAAAGATATTACTTGAGCTATTATGAGTCGGAATGAGCACAAGCAGCCTAACGCAATCCCTGGGCGGACCACATTGGTTAAAGCCCATGTTAAAGCATTTCTTGATATTTCCTTAGAAGCCTTAACAGCAACAACAACAACACTACTACTCTTCACAACATTATCCAAGCTGCTTATATTAGTCCCACTACTCTTTTGCCTTATACTCATCTCAACTGGAACTAGAATAAACGCTCTAAATCATTAAACCCTTTTCATCCAATTTCAGTTTTCTTGCTCAAAACCAGACTTAGAAGCATTAAGAATCTTGATTTCCCAAAAGGGTCTTCCTTAAAGTGTGGGAATTGGCACTTCAGTGCTTCATAATGAACAAAGCCATAAGCACTAAATGAGTGTTTGCAAAAATTTTTGCTTTTACAAGTGATTTATTGTAGTGTTTGCAAATACAATCATAAAAGATTCTGGAGTATTTGGTGAAAAGTTGTAAAATTATTATTTGTAAAAGTCAAGTCAAAAGTAGAATCAGAAATCTAAGGGCGTGATTGGATATACTTTTATTTTGAAAATTTTCATTTTGTTAGAGAATAGTGGTAAAAAATATTTTAGAAGAAAAAAGATGAATTTTGAGATTGTGATTGGATGTGAGATGGAAAAATAATGATGAAAGTTGATTTGATTTAAGAATAGTAAAATAATGATTGGTAGTTAGAAATGTGTGAGTGAATGAATAGTGAAATTTGTGGGAGAATGTGTAATAATGATTAGTTTTTTGTGAAAATATGTGTAGATGTGATTGGTGATAGAAAAAATAAGAAAAAGTAAAAGTGAGAGAATAATATATTTTCTAAAATTTTCATAAACAATCATATGTTTGGTGTAAAAAATTTCTCTAGCGGAACGAAAATGAATTTTGTTTCTTATCCAATCGCGGCCTAAAGCACCCATCTCCGTGTTTTTATTAATGATTAAATAAAGTAAAATCAAAAGCGAAAAATTGACGTTTCGCAAACACTAAAAAGTGATTTTTCCAACCAAAAGCGGAGAATCCATTTTTTTTTTGTGATTGCAAGCATTGCCTAAATAAACTTCCCGTGTTCAAATTATTCAATGATTGATAATTAGGCAGAAACAGGACAAATATATCAACTTAATTAAGACTAAGAAAGGGGGAAAAAGGTATCTTCAGGAAAGTCAATAACGGAAAGTGATTTTAATAGAACAGTTCATGTGGGAAATGTGACACCAAAAACAGTAAGCAAAAAAGTGATGTGGATTTTAGCTATGACGTTTGAAAAGATGCTAAATTTGCGCAGAGCCTGCAGTTTGGTTCTTTTAGGCTTGTTTTTACGTGCCAAAATTTTCAACAATTTTTCGGATTACAAACAAGACAATGGAAAAAGGCCACTGGAGAGATTAGAAAAAAAGGCAACACGTATGATGTGGGAAAGCGAAAGTGGAACAAACTTGGGAGGGACATAAGTTTGAAGTTTAGTACAATTAATAGAGCCCACAAGACACAAAACAACAAATAGATTCGGTAATGATTGAAACTTTTTCTCTCCTAATTCCAAAAGTTTATTATTATTAAATGGAGGACATTTTATATAAAGGCCTTATTTCAAGAATTTGGTGATATCTTCTCCCAGTGAGGCCCAGTAATAATCTGCCAACCTTTTAGTTCACAACAGTACAAGGATATTAGCTGTATCATATATACTGAAAATAGAATGATGCTGGTTACAGTGCAAGATTTGTCATACAGAAATATTTGGATGAGAGTAAACCAAGAATTGAAACGGTTCTGCTTCTGCATAGGAAATTCATCTTTCATTGAAATACCATTTTGCCATAAGGATACCAATTGATTATGTATGCCATATACATTAATTAGACCTATCAAAACGGGTCGGCGTGACGGGGCCCGTGGACTGGAAAAACCCGCCATTCTGATGGGCTAAGAATATCCTGGTCCAACCCATCATGGGCTAGGGGTTAGACGGGCCAGCCCGCACAAAATTGCAAAAAATAATAAATAATAATTTTTTTCATATATTATGTATTTTAATATATATTTTGTATTTTAGTGATCCAATTTAACAAATAATTCGACAATAACTAATTCAATAAAATCAAGTAATAACCACTGACATTAGTCTGCAGAATATACTAAACAGAGTTTTTATCTAGATGTAACTTGAAACTAGCGTGAGTAAAATAGATGTTTGTTAAAAATATCTGGTTTACTCTTTAAGAAAATGGCTAAATGTATGAGTGTTTGGCTTAGTTGAGGCTGAATTTGATTGATCTCCGAATCGAAAACACCCGTATACTGAAGTCTTAACGGATTCGACGTCGTCCCTAAGATACTGGCGACTATTCGGTTTAGTTTACAGACTTGCAAACCCCGAAACACAACTCTAAGTGTTTTTGACTTTCAAGCTTTTGAAGGAAGGAAGTCAATATGCTCGAATGCAAATGACCGGTTTATTTATCTCGATGATTTCGTGTGTATATTTCATCTGCGGTCATAGTCGAATTATATAGGCATCGGTGCCTCGTATGGGAAGATCACGTCTTTTGGCTCGAAAATACTGAGGTTTTCACCGAGCAGACGATCTGTTTTGTACTTCGCATTGGCCTTACGGCCCGTGCGTGGATGCGAACCAAAATGACAAAGTTCGGCCTGACGCACAACCCGTCGTCTACCCGTCTTTCGGATGCGAACCATTTTCTATTTTCCATACCATTTACTTGTATTAAGTGGCTAACTTCTAGCATTAATTTCTCATTCACCCGGAATTGTTTTTTGAGAAATTCCAAATGTTATTCTCATCTACTATCTTAGTAGAATTTTTACAAATAATTTAATTCCACTTTTCACTAATGGAAACCACTTAATTATTAGGTCAAAATCGGGTCAACACCCATTTTACCAAACTTCAATTCCAACAATAGAAACTCTCTAATTACATAAACAAACAGAGTTAGACTTGGGATAATGCAATTGTTCCATGAGGTTCCTGGTTATATCTTAAAAATATCAAACTGACCAAAAACAGAAAATCAACCAGTAAACAAAGTAAATGAAATATAAGGACCTAAGCTACCAGTCCAAAGACAGAAGTTTTGCCCAAGATGAATTAGTGAAAGAATCAGGGCTGGCTACAAAGATTGTAAATGAAAGAGGTTTGTTTTTTTTGTTTTATGCATGAAAGAGATTTTTATTTGTTTTGTCTTTTCTTTTTTCCTTTCTTGTGAGCCACTAAACCCTTAACACGCCCCTTGACGTGGCGGACCTCCGCGGCTCAATTGGCCAAACCCATTTTGACATTTCTCCATACAATGTCTATTTATAGTAGAGAGAATTTGGAGGTTGCTATTGGTTATTAATTCTGCTTTTAGTCCTTTAATATGTTCTTATTATTACAGTGGGCGGTTTCTTAGCCTTTTTGGCCAAACAAAATATTTTTTAGCCATCTTTTTCAAACACATGTTTTTAGCCATTTTTCGGTATGAAATTCCAAATGTGCCCTTTTAACCTGTGTCTGAAAGCCATTTTAGTGGAACCCCAATCATAACTTGGAGCACAATGGTTTTGAGAAGGCGGCAAAATTTGAACACTTTGGCGGAGATAATTGAACGACCGACGACGATGGAGCATTCGACCTCACACAGTCTGATTCGAAATCGTACACATATGTCTAAATTCATGTTTTTTGTTGAATTAATTAGTCTATAGTTATTTTAGGTTAGGATTTGTTGTAAATTTTTTAGAAATTATAGGTTTTAGACAAATTAGGTGTTAAATTGAAAACTTTGAACTTCGTTAATGGTGGTTTAGGGGTGGAGATGAAGACGACGAGGATTTCGCAATGTAACTCGCCATCTTCAAACTAACTCGATATCGAGTCACTCTAACTTGATATCGAGTTAGATGTAACTCGCCATCGAGTTACATGTGGATGGCGAGTGACATGTGACTCGATATCCAGTCACATACTTAATATGTAACTGGATATCGAGTTACATGTCGAGTTGCATGTATAAAGTTACATGTAACTCGCCATCCTTGTTCTCGATATCGAGTCACATGTAACTCGATATCGAGTTAGAGATTAACATCAGCTTTTTTTGTTTTTTCAGACAATTAACTTGCTCAGTCTTGCTGTGTTTTTGACAGGATTGGGCATGGAGATGGGGAGCAGCTCAGAACTTGAAGGGAAAGTTGAATTCCTATTCCAAGTTCCGGTTGATATCGGATATTAGGGACGAGTTGAAGACATCCAGGATTTTAGATCAGTTTAGGGCTGGTCCATTTGGCATTTTTCTGGACTTTGACTCGGATGCATAATACATGAGCAAAGGGATACTGTGATTGCTTGGTAGAGATATGGCAGTTGATCAGTCGGAGCGGAGCGAGTTGTGGTTCCACATTGGTGGGCAGAACCTCAGATTTGGCCGACGGGAGTTCTGTATGATCACGTAGCTACCCTATGGCCCATCAACACTTGACCCATGTTCCTCTCAGTATCTCCCACCGGCAGCAGGAGTTTACTGTCGGTATTTCGACAGGGAGTCCGGGATAGCGGTCAAGTTATTGTCGTCTTTCACGGAGGACCGTTTCAGAGCGCGACCAGATGATCTGGAGATCGTGTATGTGTTGTTTGTCACAATGTATTTAATGGGATATGATCCGTGGACCCCTATCTCATTGTGGTTGAGGACCGTAGTTAAGGATCCCGGGGATTAGGGTATTCCCATGGGGCTCCTACGTGTATGGGGGTCTCCTTCATTATATTGATATTGAAGTCCGACCCACTGATGATCCTGCAAGAGGCGTCCAGTTCCATATCTATGCCTACTTGTACCCTCTACAGTTATATATATTAAACACATATCACTTTTAACACGAGCATTTCATATTGTAATTAGGTTGATTACTTATTTGTTTTTTGTTTGATACAGTTATGGGCATATGAGACCATTCCTGCATTTGGTCAGGCCCTTGCCCTAACATCTGGGTTGGAGGGCTATCCTAGGGGCATACGATTGAGATGCCCCAAGAGGGGCTCGTTGCGGTGGCCTTATTTGACAGCCCCCAGGTAAATGTCATTTTTTTAAATAATCATGTGTAATTGTGGTATTTATTCTATTTTGTTCGTTATTAAGTAAAGTTTTCTTGCTTTCTGACAGACGATATGCACACCTCTTCAACGCACCAATGAGGAGTTATGACTCCCCTATATGCAGGGCATTGATATGAATATATGGCATAGATTATGGTACGTCTATATGGATCTGTTCCCGAGTTGGGCTGCTCCACTTGATCCTGATGCTGTTGATAGGAGGCTCGTTTTGGAGTCGGGACGTAGTGCCAGATCAGGACTACCTACATCTCGGCGTCTGAAGAGGCGGAGGACCCATACCCAGCCTACAGACCTTGCTGACGATGATATCGAGGTTGAGTATGATAGAGCAGATATTGTGGGTTCGAGTCATCCTTCTCATACAGGCTCTGCTCTGACTCATCCTCCACCTCCACCCCCGCCTCTGCCTCCACGCGTGTCCCTTCCATCTCCACCTCCGCCTCCGTCTCCACGCGTGTCCCCTCCTTCCATATCTACGGCGGGCCCATCTGGGGCTCCACGTTCCTCTGCACAGACCGGTGCACCACCTGTTCTACCCAGTTTTCCGGCTAACTCCACGGTGCGCCATTCTGCTCGAGTTTTCCTGCATATGGTGGAGACAATCATAGGTAGGACGGTTGATCGTGTATTAGAGCGCCAGAGGCAGATCATGATGGTCTCAGTACGAGATGAAATTCACTTATATTTAGATACCCGAGTACCTTCTTTGCTTTGTCAGAAACTACGTGAGCAGGCTACAGAGCCTATCACCGCCATGATGATTTAGAGCCGGTGACGGATGATCCATCTCTACGCACCAACCACAGAACTGGTCGAGCTCAGGAGGAGACAAATATTGTACTGACATTAGACTTTGTATACGGGGTATGTATATGTTATGCATTCAATTTATATTGAATTATTACTTTGTATGAATAATGATGTTAATAGTATATTTTAATTTAATTTGTCAGGACACTAGGCTACCCACCGCGATGAAGGGTTTTTGCAGGAAGTACCTGATGGTGCTCCATGTGGCACACCCCCCCCCATCGCTTCCACCCCGCGATCATTGAGCATTGCGGAGAGACCTCTCCTGCGGTGGCGGTCAAGCGTGCGGGGATACGGGGCCGAGATGGGGACATTATTCCCGATGTGTCATTACGTCATGCTCAACGCATTCGTTTCTTTGTCGAGTACCTCCGATCTCCATTTAAAAACATAAACGAGCAAAGGAGGCAACGATAGACACGACAACGACATGCTCGACATTTGGAGTTCCACGACCCCCGCTATATGATTTACATTTTCTTTGTGTCATTAATGATATTTTACTTCATTACTCGTTAAACGATAGATAATTATATATAATTATAGATAATTAATTAAGCGCTCTTTTATGTCATCGGCCGAGATGTAGGGCTACCGTTTGGTACCAGGGCCCAGCTACTTTCACAAGACAAGTAATTAGTTTTTAAGTATTTATTTCATTTCAATAATTGTTATTGTTGTTTTAAACCCATGTTGTTTAAATTGGTGCATCATATGGATCCTTATCTCGAGGTCCTGATGCGGAGGTTGCGTTGGTGTTCGCCGCATCCCGATGTCGGAGCGGACACTGAACATCCAAGATTGTTCATTTTTGTATGTTTGTAATTTCGATTGACGTTTGATGAACATACTTTCTTTTGTTGATATTAATAATTTAAAATGAAAAATTATCCACGAGGCGTACACGAAGAATGCATGGAATGCCCTACATCCTAATGACAAGGAGTGTCTAGGTGCTTATGGAAGCAAAATTGCCCATACCTACAGTGGGATCCGCCCATACCTCTGATGGGATCCGCCGAGGAAGTTCTTTGAAATATGTACATGGTAGCGATCCAGTGGGGGCAATCTTGCTACGAGGTCCCTGTGTACGTATTAGTCATATTATAGCTTTGTTGTAATTCTATTTGACTTGTAGATCATTTTATTCATATTTTCCACTTAATAATATTTCATGTTTATTACTTGTAGGTCGTCTTCGTATGTCTATAAGTAGGCAATTGGGTCGAATGTCGAGTTCGGCTGATCGAGTGGGATATTCAGTTTTACGATCCATTGTCGCATCAGATGGACGATCCTACTGACTCGGACATCTTTTATCACCATCACCGCCAGCTACTCCCGCTTCGACGCCTTCTTCCCCATTTGCTCATGGCCAAAATTATTTTGACAAGCGCAAAATTCCATCTAGATGCGACATGCTGACCATTAGGACGATGTCGGCTGACCAGCAGTTCATACAGATGGATAGCCATAGATGTGGCGTGTTCGCCTGCATGTATGTTGAGCATTTGTTGGGTGAGTACATCCCAGTGAAGCAGACTATAGATACAATCCGTGAGTATCGGCGGAAGATGGCCTTGGCGATTATTGCTCACAGCAGAGAGATACTACCCTCATAGTTAGTTTGTATTTTATTTTGATTCGATGTATGATTGCATATTTGATGTTGTATATATTGACCACTAGATTCACTTGTATAGATTTGTTGTTCGAGATAATTTGTGTTTTGTTGTGGTATTCTTGTTGTTGTTACTATAGATATTGGAATGGTCGCGCGGAAATCAATGTGAGAGGATGAGTGTGAGAGAAAGATAATTGAAAATGAGAGAGAGAAATGCAACCTGATGTAATATGCTTAAAGGGTATTAATGTCATTTGCTTGGCCAAAATGGCTCAAAAACATGTGTTTTCAAAAGGTGGCTATTTTTTATTTTTTTATTAAGGAAGGGGCCATTTTGACCTATTTCCACTTATTATAATTGTAGTGTGATAATGGTGAATATGCATATTGCACCTTAGAATTGTACTCACTTGGTGTTAGTCCAAGTGGCTACGATAATCTGGAGGGGGGGTGAATAGATTATCTCGGTTTTTCAGATTTTGCCCCTTTTTTCGAAAATTCAAGCAAAGACGAAATGCTAAGTGCGGAAACTAAATAGCACACTTCGATTTAAAGAGGTTCAAACCACCTAGGGCCTAATCCTCTACCACCCCAGTATATCCGGGATGGATTTCAAAAAGGAAAAAAAATTTATTAATTACCAAAATTAATAATACAACACCTTAAGGATTACCACAACCCTCTTGCAACACCTTGAGGATTACCACAACCCTCTTACACCACCTTGAGGATTACCACAACCCTCTTACAACACCTTTGAAGATTACCACAACCTTCAAACACCTATCACCTACATCACCCAAGTGTATTCTTACCATAAGAATACTCACAAGGATGTCTTGTGTTGAATGATGACCAAAAATCAAGATTACAACTCAATGATGAATGATACAATATGAGTACAAGTGTAATCAAGAATTGAAAGCCTAGACCTCAAATTTGTGCAATTGAAAGTGCTAAGGCTAATACAACAAGATATATGAAAGCGTTTGCTTGTTTGCTCTTTGCTTGTGTAGAGTGTTGTATCTTGTTGCTTGAATGAAGCCTCTATTTATAGGAGAGGTCTTGGCTTTGATTTCCGAGATATAGGCTCCTCCTCGGGAGTGATTTGCTTTGCAAAAGAAACCATTTAAAATCATCAATATAGCTGTTAGAAATCAATCCCACAAAATAGGGAAAAGTCATGCGAAAATGCAACGGATAGTTTCTTTGATAAAATAGGTGCGACCGGTCATGCAGAGATAAGATTGAAATTGAATTTCTGCAATTTTTACAGGGGGGACCGGTCGGAGGGTGCGACCGGTGCATTGATGTTGACCGGTTGGGGTTGATAAAAATACGAAACAGAGAAGACTGAACCAAAAGAGGGACTCCCAGGTACCGATCGCCCAAGGGTCGACCGGTCGCCCTCACCGGTCGACCACCTGGTCGACTGGTCGCCCTCCCTCAATTTTTCTACGTCCCTTTTTCTGTTTCAAAACTCAAATCAGGTACAGGTTGCCCTATAGGGCGACCGGTCGAGCCTGAAACAAATGTGTTGTCCAATTTTTTATCGAAAATAAACTCCGAAAAATAGTAAAAACATTTTAAATCGATCAGAAGTATTTAGACAACATTTAGGGACATTGTTTTGGTTTAAAAACACATTTGAACAAAATCATCAAAATCATGATAAAAATATTTATCTAACAAACTCCCCATTTTTGATGATTACAAACCAAAATAATTTTCTCGAGGACGATTTTGAAAACAAATAAATTTTCCGGTTTTACGAGTGAACTATCCGTTAAAAAACATTCCATACAAAGATCCCCCTATCTATGAGCATATCAACAAGAGATATTGCATAAGCTAGAAGCACAAGCTATAACAAGCTTATATAAGATGCATATAAAAATCATAAGCTAAGAAACCCCCCCCTGTCACAGTACTTATAATCTTTTGCAATTGAGTCCATAATACAAGCCATGGACTAGGTATACTTGGCTTTAGGAAGCCGTAGCTTAGAGCTTTTATTGCGAGATTTTATTAGCTTCTTTTAGCTAACGAGCCAATTTCCTGTTTCTCCCCCTTTGGAATCATCAAAAAGAATGTTAGGAAGATAAAAACATCATACAATTATATCAAAGTGCGCCAAAGAAACGGTTTATCAACCATTGAACAATTTAGGCTTAAAATCCAAGGAAAATGGGAGAAATGTATCATGAAGAGATCATATGCTCATTTTATTTGCCAAAACATGATCTCAATAAGTATTTAAGACTTTTGGAAGCAAGAGAATCATGGAGAAGTTGAAATATTCATTGTGACATTTCATCGAACACCTTGTGGGCGTAAAAATTAAAAGAAGTTGTATAGAGCCCTTGTAAATGAATCAAGCCAAAACATTTCATCACCAATTCACATCAAACATCATACAATACAATATAACAATCAAGCTCATCATGATCATAATATATTTTCATCAAAAAATATACAAGAAAGCCACAAGCTCAAGGGTTCAACCCAATTGAGTAAAGAAAGGAAAATTCTTACCATTCGATCGGTAAAGATGAGCAATGATGATGATAAGCATGCTATATAAGGTCCAAGACATGAATTGAATGCATGAAAATCAATTTTGAGTGAAATTTGTGTGAATTTGGCAAATGGGACGAGAAATGGCAAGAATAAGTTAAAATGTCGAATGCTGAAGACAAAATGGTTTTAATCCAAAATATAGCTCAGGGCGGCCGGTCGTGGTTGAGGGCGACCGGTCGACGTTTGAGGGCGACTGGTTGCCCTCAACCTCTTCGACCATTGTTTTGTCAAGTTTTTCAAAATCCGAATTTTCAACCAAAAATCCGATTTTTCGCCCCTAAGTTTTAAAAACATGCAAAATGTAAACGTAAACCTCATTCAATATGCATTATGCCTAACCGAGCTCGTATGGACGCAAAAGTCTCGGAAGATAGCGGTTTTGTAAAAATGTCCGCTAATTGATCTTGAGATGGTACAAAAGATATCTCAATTTTTCGTTTTGAAACACAATCCCTTAGAAAAGGATGTCGAATCTCAATATGTTTAGTACGGTTATGATGAACCGGGTTTTGAGCAATATTTATAGCGGATATATTATCACAAAAGATAGGTACGTTTTCAAAAGAGCATTTGTAATCCGCTAAGATTTGTTTCATCCAAAGAAGTTGAGTACAACAAAAAGCGGCAGAAATATATTCGGCCCGGCCGTTGAAAGAGAAAAACACGCTTTTTGCTTCTTTGAAAACCAAGAAACTAGGCAATCGCTAAAAATTGACATGATCCTAAGTACTTTTCCGATCATCAATATTTCCCGCATAATCCGAATCACTATAACCTTTAAGAGAAAAATTCTCATTCTTTAGATAAAATAGACCATATTGAATAGTGTCTTTCAAATATCGAAAAATCCTTTTAACGGCACTCATATGAGATTCTTTGGGATTGCTTTGAAAACGAGCACATAGGCATACAACATGAAGAATGTCCGGTCTACTAGCGGTTAAATAAAGTAAACTACCAATCATACCTCGATACTTTGATTCATCCACGGACTTGCCTTTTTCATCTTTGTCAATTTTGACATTTGTTGCTATGGGAGTAGAAACGGTTCTTCCTTCTTCAATGCCGAACTTTTTCAAGAGTTCTTTTGTATATTTTGATTGCGAAATGTATATGCCTTCTTGACATTGCTTAATTTGGAGTCCAAGAAAGAAGTTGAGCTCCCCCATCATACTCATCTCAAATTCACCTTGCATCAACTTAGAGAATTTCTTGCACAAGGAATCATTAGTAGCACCAAAAATAATATCATCAACATAAATTTGCACAAGTAAGCAATCTTGCCCTTTTTCAAAAAAAAAGAGAGTTGTATCAACTTTACCCCTTATAAAACCATTTTGCAAAAGAAAAGAGCTAAGTCTATCATACCATGCACGGGGTGCTTGCTTTAAACCATACAAGGCCTTTTTAAGTTTATAAACATCATTAGGCCTAGAAAAATTTTCAAACCCCGGAGGTTGTTTTACATAGACTTTTTCTTGAATAATACCATTTAAGAAAGTGGATTTAACATCCATTTGGTAAAGTTTGAAATTTTTAAAACAAGAATAGGCAAGTAAAATACGAATAGCTTCTAAACGTGCTACGGGTGCAAAAGTTTCATCATAGTCAATACCTTCTTCTTGACAATACCCTTGAGCTACTAACCTTGCCTTATTTCGAACAATGTTGCCTTGATCGTCAAGTTTGTTCCGGAATACCCATTTTGTACCAATAATATTTTGAGATGGAGGAGAAGGTACCAATTCCCATACATCATTTCTTTCAAATTGATTCAACTCCTCTTGCATCTCTAAGAACCAATCCTCATCCTCAATAGCCTCCTTAGCATTTTTAGGCTCCTTTTGAGAAATAAGAGCTTTCTCGGCAAATTTTCTCCGGGTCATCACTTTGTCAAGGGGATCACCAATAATAAGATCTTTTGGGTGATCTCCCTTAAATTTTAATGCAATGGGAAGATCCAAAGTATCACCTCTATCTTCTTGAGGAACATTTGATGTAGATGGTTGATCATCAACTTGAACAATTGGTTCAATAATATCATCTTCATCACTTTCATCATTGGGTATTCTTTCAACACCCGAAGCTTCATTGAATTTGACATGGATGGATTCTTCAACAACCCCACTAGTCTTATTGTAAACCCGATATGCTTTGCTTTTTGTTGAATATCTCATAAATATCCCTTCATCGGTCTTAGGATCAAGTTTGTCCAATTGATCCTTGGTATTCAAAATAAAGCATTTACAACCAAATATCTTGAAATAACTAATATTTGGAGTTCTACTTTTCCAAAGCTCATATGGAGTTTTATTCATTTTAGGACGAATATAAACTCGATTAATAACATAGCAAGCGGTACTTACGGCTTCGGCCCAAAAATATTTTGGAAGTGAAAATTCATTGAGCATGGACCGACTCATCTCTTGTAGTGTCCGATTTTTCCTTTCGGCTACTCCATTTTGTTGAGGTGTCCTTGGAGCCGAAAAATTATGAGCATATCCCTTAGTTTTGCAAAAGACTCTAAATTCACCATCAAATTCTCCGCCTCGATCGCTTCAAATAGACTTAATAGTATCTTCCTTTTCATTCTCAATAAGTCTACACAACTTAACAAACTCATTAACGGCATTGCTTTTATTGGTAAGAAAAAGAACCCAAGTATATCTAGAAAAATCATCGACAATAACGAAAGTGTAATGTTTTCCACTTAGACTAGCTGTACCAATATCCCCATACAAATCAAGGTGAAGCATTTGTAGGGGTTTGGTTGTGGAAATTTCATTTTTGGGCTTAAAACTACTCTTAACTAATTTGTTCTTTTGACAAGTGTCACATAAGCCAAGATTTTCAAAATTCAATTTGGGTAGTCCTTTTACATGTTGGTTTTTGTAAATATTTTTCAAATTCTTATATCCAACATGTCCAAGTCGCCTATGCCATAAACTAGTTAAATAATTATTAGCGACTAAACAAGAAACATTTTGACTAACCAAATCACTTGTACAAATTTTGTAAAGATTGCCTTTTCTATTTGCTTCACAAATAATTTCACCATTTTTAAGAATAAGACATTTTTCTTTATTGAAAGAAACATCATAATTTGAATCACAAAGTTGACTAACACTTATCAAATTAAACTTAAGCCCTTCTACTAAAAGAACATTACTAAGAGAGAAAGAAGAGTTACCAATTTCTCCATTTCCAAGAATTCTTCCTTTGCCATTGCGAACATGACCATACCCTCTTCTTGGAGCTTGATGTTGGTAAAACGTTCTCTCCTCCCGGTCATATGGCGTGAACATCCGCTGTCCACGAGCCATTTTGAATCTTCCATTGTTGTTATAGCCCCTATTACCTACAAAAGAATTTCTTTTAGGTACCCTATAATTTTGGGGTCCATGGAGGTTAGTCTTGAGACCTTTGGGTCTCCAAACATGTCTAGAGCTATTTCTCAATTTGCAATTATTAGCATAATGTCCAACTTTGCCACAATAAAAACAAGTAGGAGTATTAGAACTACTAGCACGTACAAAAGTCGGACTTTGGTTATTTTTCTTAAAAATACTTTGAAATGGCTTATAACCAAGTCCCAATTTGGAATGCTCACCTCTTTGTGCATCTAAAATTTTTGTGACTTTATCCGTGCTTATGTTGAAACGATGCACATCATTTTTCAAACATTCAATATCTTTTGTGAGTAATTCCTTTTCGGTTTCAAGAGAGTGAACTCTAGTAAGAGTAAGTGTATGAGATTTGTCTAGAGATTCATAAGAGGTAAATAATTTTTCTTTTTCAACCTTAAGCTCCTTATGCTCCTTTTTCAAATTTTTGTATTTAACAATTAAATTTTGAAACTCAATTTGCAATTCATCAAACATTGCAAATCATCAACTATGGAGGAGGTAGAAGAATTAGAGCGTACCTCATTATTTTCATCGTCTATGGCCATGAGACCATGTTCGGTCTCTCCTTCCTCATCGGTTGTTTCGAGTAGTTCATCCCACGTTTTGACCTCCGCATTTAGAGCCTTCTTTTTCGTGAAAGGCTTCCTTTTCTATTGTTCCTCTTCATCGAGTTTTGGTCAATCGGCAATGAAGTGCCCGGGTTTTCCGCATTTAAAGCAAGCACTATCTCTTGGTTTTCTTGCTTTATTTTTATTCACAAATTTTGCAAATTTTCGAACAAGTGTGACCGTCTCCTCATCATCTTCTTCATTATCATAGTATGCATTATTAGAAGAAGAAGCAAGATCTTTAGGAATAATTTGCACACCCGGTTGATTTATGGATGGTTTGGAATTTTTCCTCTCCTTGAGATAGACTTCATAGATGAGGAGGTTTCCAATAAGCTCGTCAAACTTGAGTATCTCAAGATTTTGTGCCTCCGTGATTGCCGTCACTTTCTCGGACCATGAGCCGAGAAGAGCATTCAATACCTTAGTCACCTTGTCTTCTTCGGAGATGACTTTACCGAGGGCCACAAGAGGATTGACAATATTGTCAAGCCTTTCCACCATCTTGGAGATGCTTTCACCATCATGCATGTTAAAGTTTTCAAAGTCTTTAACAAGCATAGTCTTTCTTGCTTGTTTGACCTTCTTGGTCCCTTCATAGATTGTCTCCAATTTTTCTCAAACCTCATGTGCCGACCTTATGCCTCTTATGCGATTGTACTCGGTGGCGGTAAGAGAACAATGCAAAATATTTAAGGCCTTACCGTTTAGAGAGAAAGCCTTTTTGTCGTTTTCATCGAACTCCTTAAAAGGTTTAGGAGCCGAGGTGCCATCCTCCGATTTCTTGGTTGGTTGATCAACTCCTTCAATGACCACATTCCAAATGTCGAACCCACACCCTTGTAGGAAGCACTCCATACGGTCTTTCCAAAATGCGTAGTTGTTGGCGTCGATAGTGGTGGCTTGTTGGTGGAGGCGCCGGTGGTGAGATAAGCATCATTTGTAGCCATGGATCTTTCCTCTTTACTCTGAACGAGCTAGTCAAAGAGTTTGGCTCTGATACCACTTGTTAGTCCAAGTGGATACGATAATCTAGAGGGGGGTGAATAAATTATCTCGGTTTTTCAGATTTTGCCCCCTTTTTCAAAAATTCAAGCAAAGACGAAATGCTAAGTGCGGAAACTAAATAGCACACTTCGATTTAAAGAGGTTCAACCCACCTAGGGCCTAATCCTCTACCACCCCAGTATATCCGGGATGAATTTCAAAAGGAAAAAAAAAATTATTAATTACCAAAATTAATAATACAACACCTTGAGGATTACCACAACCCTCTTGCAATACCTTGAGGATTACCACAACCCTCTTACACCACCTTGAGGATTACCACAACCCTCTTACAACACCTTTGAAGATTACCACATCCTTCAAACACCTATCACCTAGATCACCCAAGTGTATTCTTACCACAAGAATACTCACAAGGATGTCTTGTGTTGAATGATGACCAAAAAATCAAGATTACAACTCAATGATGAATGATACAATATGAGTACAAGTGTAATCAAGAATTGAAAGCCTAGACCTCAAATTTGTGCAAGTGAAAGTGCTAAGGCTAATACAACAAGATATATGAAAGTGTTTGCTTGTTTGCTCTTTGCTTGTGTAGATTGTTGTATCTTGTTGCTTGAATGAAACATCTATTTATAGGAGAGGTCTTGGCTTTGATTTCCAGACATAGGCTCCTCCTTGGGGAGTGATTTGCTGCAAAAGAAACCATTTAAAATCATCAATATAGTTGTTAGAAATCAATCCCACAAAATAGGGAAAAGTCATGCAAAAATGCAACAGATATAGTTTCTTTGATAAAATGTGGGCAGTGCGACCGGTCACGCAGAGATAAGATTGAAATTGAATTTCTGCAATTTTTACATAGGGGGGACCGGTCGGAGGGTGCGACCGGTGCCGCCCTTGATGTTGACCGGTTGGGGTTGATAAAAATACGAAACAGAGAAGATCAACCAAAAGAGGGACTCCCAGTCACCGGTTGCCCGGGGTCGACCGGTCGCCCTCACCTGATCGACCACCTGGTCGACCGGTCGCCCTCCCTCAATTTTTCTACGTCCCTTTTTCTGTTTCTAAACTCAACTCAGGTACGGGTTGCCCTATAGGGCGACCGGTCAAGTCTGAAACAAATGTGTTGTCCAATTTTTTATCGAAAATAAACTCCAAAAAATACTCCAAAAAATAGTAAAAACATTTTAAATCGATCGGAAGTATTTAGACAACATTTAGAAACATTGTTTTGGTTTAAAAACACATTTGAACAAAATCATCAAAATCATGATAAAAACATTTATCTAACACTTGGCACTATGCACCTTAGAATTGTATTCACCTGACTCTATGCACCTAAAACTGAAATTTGGCGGACCGCACCATTAAAATAGAATTATATTGACACTTTGCACCATGAAATTACATTTTAAGCTAGAATTGTAAATAGAAAATTAATCAAATTTAGTACAAATGGGAATATTTGGGCTTTGCACCATGAAAATACATTTTAAGCTAGAATTGTAAATAGAAAATTAATCAAATTGAGTACAAATGGGAATATCTCTTCAGTTCATTTTTTCATGCCAGCTACGTGTATTCCCTACTTCTTGTCTATTGTCTAGTCCTTTCATTTATTATTTTTTAGATTACGCCCCTGTTTTCCGGCATTTTTCTCCCCTTCTCGCTTTAGATTTTCATATTTCAAACCGAACAATGAGAACCCACACAACTTCACATATGCTAATGACATTGGCGCCCACATACTTTCTTAAAGTACTTAGAGGTAGAGTCGGTCCTAGGTTTTGAGGGGCCTGAAGCAAAAAAAAGATGAGGCACTTGTGTATATATATAAAAAATAAATGTTATAAATATAATTTTATTTATTTAACATAAAAAAATAAGAATAAAAAAACTCAAATCCTAGCCTCATTTTCTCTCAAACTCTCATTTTGATTCTACTTCTTGTCCTTCATTGTTAATGGGTGATTTTTAGCCATTTGTGGCCTAAATTCACCCCATCTACATATTTTTATTTTTATTTTCTAAATAAGTGGTTTGTACACGTAGATCTGAGTTATTTGTTTTTCTCTTGTTTGTGATTTTGCCGTCAGGTGCGGCGTTTGGTTGTAGTCATCTTGGTGCAGTATTTTTTTGTGTGCGGGCAACTCAGATTGTGGTCTTCAACATGTCACTGATCTGAAATCATAGGTGTTCTAGGCATTATAGAATTTTCAAAGTTGTAGGCATTAAGCCGAGTTTTATTATTAACCTAGATGCTATGAAATTTTTCATAGTTTCATCTTTTATAGTTTTTAACAGATTTGTTTATGTCTTCTATCGATGTATTGCTAGTTTGAATTAATTAATAAAATTATTTTTATTGTCACAAAAACACATAAAAACATAAGATACGTAATAATAAAAATACCATAATCCAACTTTAACATTTCAATCTTATTAAAACAAATTACAAAAAATATTATTCAATATAATTTACCATAGATAAAACGACAAAAAAAAACTAATAAATTAGCTATAAAAAATTGATCTTCTTGTATTTTTAAATTCTTCAATTCAGTTTTTAGGATTTGCAAAAAGGAAAATATTAGTTAGATAAAAATATTAGGTAGGTAGAAAGGCGGAAAAAAATAGTTACATAGAAAGGCAAAAAATAAAACTTCAGTTATGCTTTTTTGGTTGCAAAAAGAAAAAAAATTGGTAGATAGAAAGACAAAAAAGAAAACCTGATCTTTGCTTATATTAGGCTTTGATCTCAAAACCATGTAGCACATGCACATACACAGTAGCACAACAACTGTGCCAATTTCTCTACGGGGGCTTTGCCTGCGGCTGGGGATTTGTACGGTGGCACCACCTTGGTCATCCCAGAGCCGCTCCTGCTTAGAGGATTGCACAAGGAGCATAACCAACAGGGACAGATCCAGAAATTTTTTACAAAGAAGCCACAAAACAAGGCAAAAACTTGTATAAGACCATCACACCGTGCGACGAAAAGAAAAAAATTTGTGTAAAATATAATACTTTTAAGACAAAAAGTAACATTTTGCCTGAATATACTTTTTTAGTTGTTTAAATAATATATTAGTTTTCGAACTAAACGTATTAGTTTTTACATTGAAAAGTGTTACTTTTTGTCTCTGTAGCACGGTGCAACCGCCTCATTAGATCGTACGCACAAAACAAATACAATTATAAATTACATCAAAAATAAAATAATTACACATAAACTACACAAGAAAAGAGTTACTTGAAGCACACTTTGTTAATTATTTTTAACACAAATAATAGCTTCTAAAAATAAAAATAAAAATGTTATGGGGGCACGTGCCCCCATAAGGGATGCTGTGCATCCGTCTATGATAACCAACATGTCCAACTACCGTCAGCACAACTATTTTTAGAGCCCCTTATTGACTGCACCAACATAAATATGCAACCAAAGAAAAAAAAAAACTGATCTATATTTTAGTAAATTCTTCTAACAGTATTCAACTTTATGTTCAATTAATTCAATTAGACTTGTACCCAACAAAAAGAAGTCTAAGATTGAGCCTAAAACGAGTAACGAATCACAAGTATTTCTGCTCATTGGCAGCAACAAATTTTTTCTTCTACTTAATTATATTCCATATTACTATAAGATTTATAAAAGCAAAGATGAGACATAAGAGTACATATTTACGACATCATTTCAGATTCTAAATATCCAATTCTGTTATACGAGTCCAAAATGGATCAACAATTTAAGATAAAGTTCAAGACAAGAGTTACTAGAAAAACAATGTAACAGTTTAATTTGTAATCGGAACAACACATCTTGAATATATTCCCTGGTGCTCACACGTCGTGCTTCAGTCTTTCCCTCTTCATCTTTTTCTCCGAGATTGGTTCTTTGTCGTTATAGGATATTAGGATGATTTTGTTTACGGGCATTTAGATGCCTTTTACTTTAGGGGTTACTAAGCATAATTTTACCTTTAATTTAAAGGTTACGAAAGACACTTTTTATAAAAAGATATATTATTGGGCCAAATCTATAAATGGATCACACTCCATTGGGTGGGTTATCCAAGCAATTCTTAAAACAAAATTTGCATGGGCTTATGACAGAAATACCCACCTTTTTTAAGTCAATGTCATCCTTTTACGCTTCCCGATGCAATTTTACCTTTATTTACGCTTCCCAGTGCAATTTTACCTAAATTTACGCTCCCCGCTCTTTTTTTACACAACAATACGCTCCAGCAAAAATTCCCGAAAAATTTTACGTTTTGTTTCAACATTGTTTCAAACATGTTTCAAATATGTTTTTGTGTTTCAACATTGTTTCAAACATGTTTCTAACTAGGGCTGCGATCGAACCGAACCGAGCCGAGCTTTTGAGTATTTGAGTTTGGCTCGTTTATTATCGAGTCGAACTCGAGGCTAAATTTATCGAACATGTTGATGGCTCACGAACTTTTTCGAGCCTTATCGAGCCTAAACGAGCTTAGTATTTATTAATTAAAAATTAAAATATTCTTCAATTTATTACAAAAAATAAAATTATTTATATTTAAAATTCATAATATATTTATTAAAACTTATAGTTTTATTCAAATAATTAATTTTATTGAAATATTTTATATTATTTTAAGTAAAAATATGAAAAATTAAAATTAAAATCAAATTATTAGTTCAATTTATACGAGCTTACTATCGAACCTATTCACGAGCTTACTAACGAGCTTGTTCACGAGCTAACGAACCGAATATCTCTAAGTTTGAGTTTGGTTAATTTATTTTAACGAGCCTCATTAAACGAACTCGAATGAGCTTTTATCGAATCGAGCTCCAAATAGCTCATGAGCGGCTTGGTTCATTTGCAGCTCTATTTCTAACATGTTTCTGTGTTTCAACATTGTTTCTAACATGTTTCTTTTAATAAAAATAGGTAAAAAATTGTATTTAAACATCGAAAACTTCATTGAAACAACAAAGAAATATCATAACAATATTAAAAAGGGTATGGAAACATCCCAGAAACAATGTAAAAAATATTTAAAACACAACACGAATAAAAATAGCTTAAAAATAGGTAAAAATTGTATTTACACATTGAATACTATATGAAAACAACAAAAAATATTATTAGAACAACATTAAAAATATTATAAAATAACACCGAAACAATAGAAACAATGTACAAAATAATATATGAATAAAAAACAACATAAAAAATAGGTTTAAGTTATTTTGAAACATCGAAACAACAAAGAAACAACATAGAAACAATAAAGAAACAAATTTAAACAACCTCGAAACAACTTATATAACATATAAAATATTGCAGGAACAAAAAAACGAAAAAAATAAAAATAATCAAAAAATAGCAAGGAGCGTAAAACAAATTAGGTACAAAAGTAAAAAAATAGGCACAAGAGTAATTGGAGCGTATTGTGTGGTAATTGTACAAAAATCAGCGTATTATGTGTAATTTCCCCAATTTGCATCGAGCACAAGATATCAATTATCATGCGTGCCAGGTCCATAAAATATAAAGGTATGTATGGAATTGGGCCTTACAAAATAGTCTATCTGAATTTATTCTTCAAATAAACGGGGGTTAAGTTTAGGGGAAATTACACAGAATACGCTAATTTTTGTACCATTACCACACAATACGCTCCAATTACTCTTGTGCCTATTTTTTCACTTTTGTACCTAAATTTTATTTTTTACGCTCCTTGCTATTTTTTCATTATTTTTATTTTTTTTCATTTTTTTTTGTTCCTGCATTGTTTTATATGTTATATAAGTTGGTTCGAGGTTGTTTAAATTTGTTGCTTTATTATTTCTATGTTGTTTCTTTGTCGTTTCGATGTTTCAAAACAACTTTAACCTATTTTTTATGCTGTTTTTTATTCATATATTATTTTGTACATTGTTTCTATTGTTTCGGTGTTGTTCTATAATATTTTTTAATGTTGTTCTAATAATTTTTTTGTTGTTTTTATGTAATATTAAATGTGTAAATACAATTTTTACCTATTTTTAAGTTTTTTTTAAACATGTTGTGTTTTAAATATTTTTTACATTGTTTCTGGGTTGTTTCCATACCCTTTTTAATGTTGTTCTGATATTTCTTTGTTGTTTCAATGAAGTTTTCGATGTTTAAATACAATTTTTTACCTATTTTTATTAAAAGAAACATATTAGAAACAATGTTGAAACATAGAAACATATTTGAAACATGTTAAAAACATGTAAGAAACAATGTTGAAACACGGAAACATGTTAGAAACAATGTTGAAACAAAGCATAAAATTTTTCGGGAATTTTTGCTGGAGCGTATTGTTGTGTAAAAAAAGAGCGGGGAGCGTAAATTTAGGTAAAATTGCACCGGCAAGCGTAAATTTAGGTAAAATTGCACCGGGAAGTGTAAAAGGCTGATATTAACTTAAAAAAGGTGGGTATTTATGTCAATTTTCCTTAAGTTTATGTAATAATTACTTATAAAAGAATATTTAATATACGTTACCATGCAGGTATGATGCGGAAAACAAGAAGAAATATCATCCTAACAAGTACTTTGAGATCTTAACAATTATATCATTTTGGCCGTATAAAAAGCAAAATTACTTTATTGATAAAAAAAAAGTAGTGAAATATCTTATTATTTTTTAGAACTTATTGATTTAAAGAAATGAAGGATATATGGTTAAAGTAATATCTCTATATATATATGGAATTGATCCAATGAGACCAATACTTGGGGTGAGAGCAAAATTTTGAAATACACCTTTTGGATAGTCCAAACTCTTTTTTATTCCAATTTAAAAAAAAAACTCTTTTTTACCATCAATTACCAAAATGCCCTTAATTTAGTGGAGCCCATAATACCAACCAGCTCTTTCTCAACACCATCTTTTGACTCTCCACTTACAAAAGTCAAAACAAATTCACCTCAAATAAATTTAATACTCTTGTCGTGGAAAATACTTGGGTCTGCCATCTATTATTGGAGCTAACAAAAGTCAGAGTTTCACTTCCATTATAGACAAGGTTTGTGCCAGACTAAATGGTTTGAAGGAGAAACACTTATCGCAAGCCGGACGCACTATTCTAATCCAGGTAGTAATCCAATCAATACTCATGCAGGCAATGACTTGCTTCAAACTACCAGACACCATTCTAGAGAAAATACAATTCTTAACAGCATGCTACTTGTGGAGTGGAAATAAGGAAATTTAAGCTATTCATTGGAAAAATTGGAGCAAGTTGAGAATTAGCAAGAAACCGGGAGGGGCTTGAATTTTGGCACTTAAGAGCTTTCAACCTTGATTTATTCAATAAACATGATTGGAGAGTTCTAACTTGCCCGTCATCCCGTTTGGCCAAAGTGTTTCGCCCCAAATTTTTTCCAATTTCGAGTTTATTACAAGCTCAGCTTGGTCATCGCCCTTCATGGTCATGGCATAACATTTTTGACAGTTTGAAGTGCCTAAAGTGGGGTTGCAGAAAACTCATTCGTTCGGGCAACACAACATACATATAGGGTTACCCATGGATCCCTTGCAACTCTGATTACCTGTACCACAACTCTCCAAGTATTAACCAGGAAATTTTTAAAGTTGCTGATCTAATTGGGCATTTGGAAGACTGATGTTATTCACACAGTATTTTCAGAGACTGAAGCAAGGGCGATTCTTGCAATTCCAGTTGGTTCTTCTTCCTCAGCACACTTATGGGGTTGGCATTTCTCAAAAAAAAAGAAAGGAAATTTACAGTACGTACGACATACCATGTTTTTCTACATTCTGATATCTTCCCCCATTCTTTGCATAACCAAGCTTCCCCTAGTGACGCCCAATAATCTGTCTGGAGAAAAGTATTGACATTGCAAGTCCCTCACCGAACCCAACTCTTCATTTGGGGTTGTATCTCGGCAACAATACCCATTTTTTGATGATTTTAACCCAAAATGAAGAGGAGATATTTGAAAAGGGTTTTCCCGGGTGGAGAAGTTGGTACTTACAATAGTAGGACATGTACCAAACAAGTGTGAAATCTGATTTGAACAAAAACAAAAATAATTTTACCGTCGTCTTTTTTTTATGCTTATTTAGTTACAAATTATTGCATATTTAGTAATGTTTGTTGCTTATTTAGTATAACATGTTTGGTAATTACAATTACTAAAAATACATCCTATTTTTTCATGCTTATTTAGTAATTCACCTTATTCAGGGTCTACTCTTATGCAATAAAAAAAGTTATAACAAAAAACTCTAAATATGGCTATCCCAGTTTAGATCATCTTTGATCCTTATTTTTGATGTCAAATGTTTGTTGCTAATTTTTTGATAACCTGCAATATATTGTTAGTCACCAAATTTTTTTGATGCTTATTAAGTTGCACATTATTGGATTTTAGTTAATATTTTATAGCTTATTTAGTTTATGATTCTCCCTTTATTATTTTTATTGCTACCTTGATACTATTTTATTGCTTATTTATAATAACAAATTTGCATCTAAGATTTTTGCATGTAAAATAATCCCCAAAAGAAAAAGGATGAGGAAGCATAAATCACACAAACACACTCAAAATCGTGTTCAAGACTCGTATCAAAAATCAAACAGCACAAAATATTAGCGACACTAGAAAAAATAAAAAATAAGGTCACAAGTGTTGATCATGCTTCCCAAATAAACAAAGTCACATGACTCCTAATAATTAGAAAATAAACATTCTTTTAAACATTGGAAACACACTCTTAACCACTTGAAGTGCTAACAGTTTTCTTCTACTCATAAAAAATATTTTTTACTCATCAATGTTCTTCAGTCTCAATTCGTTCATGTTATCAAGAACAATGACTGCATAGTACTTCATCCGCAAAGAGAAAATTTGAGACAAGTTACCCTTTCGAAACCCACCATCCCAGTTCCGAGTACCACCTCCCATATCTGCATATGGCGCATTGCAAATATGCCACAGTCGACCTTGTTCTCATTGTCCCCCCACATACGCCATTGCCAATCTAGCAATTGACGATTGTTCAGGGGATAAACAATGACTCATATAATCTTTGGACTTTAAATATCGGAAAAAAGGCTCACGCTACAAAAAATTAAGATTATTAATCAACATGCGTGATATTAAGCACCAATTATTCGTAATAAACTGTGTAAATAAAAGAACACATATACAAAAAGTCCTATCATGTACTAACTGTGCAATAAAATAAAATTAATTATGTAATATTGAATAACTTTGCATATCAAAAAATAAAATACAAATTTGTATTACGCAATACTAAAACATTCAAACATGCAGACATTTTGTACTAAAAAGCAACAACTTATGCTAACCGTGCAATAAGAAATACTAGAAATGCAAACAAAAAAACTACGATAAACAAGGCAAACATGTAGACATTCTGTATTTAAATGCAACAAACTAATACTAACCGTGCAATAAAAAGTACTAGAAATGCAAACAAACAAACTACGTAAAAAGGTAAAACATGCATATATTTTGCACTAAAAAGCAACAAAATAATACTAATTGTGCAATAAAAAGTACTGAAAATGCAAGCACAAAAAACTGCATTACAGACTATGGGAATCAACTAATGGAATTTGTACAACCAACATGTGCCATAAGATTAACTAAGAAGATGTAAACTATGGGAATCAGTAGAGGTGGTTATGAAGATGATCGGACATTATATTTTTTTCTCTTTTTAGTTAGGGAGGCAAAGGTGGTAATAGATGATCAGATAAAGTTACAAATTTCTGAATTTCAAAAAAAAAAAAAACAAATTATAGCACTAAATGTGCAATAAAAAGTCCAACATAAGCAAAAAGTACAAATCAATACCAAATTCAAATAATCATCATCCAACCAAAGACTGAAATAAAAAAACCATGGGATATTTTTTCCAACTATAAACCCTAACAAAAAACACATAATACGTAAACTCTTCAAAAATTGACAAAACAACTTTCCTATGAACCCACAACCTAAACCATCCATTTTTTTTTACCGGAAATGAAAGGGTATTTTATAAATAACTCAAGTAACCGATTTACAAGATGTGGCACACTTGCCAATCACCCTTCATGGGACAACCTCCCATGTAAGGAAAAGGATTCTTGAAAATAAAGAATCACAAACAAACCAACTAAACTCCAAAGGACAGTTATGTTGGATGACAAAGATGATACCCATGTGAACATGAAGCAAAAATACATACAACCAGACAACTACAGACCAACATCAGCCTTCATTCATCACCTGCTCAAACCATGCCAAAAATCAGATTAAAGGCAACTTCACTGGTTCAGATGAACCCTATAGAGAATAGCCAATTACACAACCCATCACATAATATAATCAAGCTCAATCCATTCATTAGCTGCCTTTGTAACCAAGTCGACCATATGAATAATTTTATTTTGACAATGCCACATATTCTTAGTTTTCCATAACCACCAGAGAAGATAATTTGAAAGTTGAATACGATCATGAAAAGCACCTTTCCCATCACTCCTACAAAGAGAGAGCCACCATTCTTTAAAGCTCAAATTCTTGCTTTGGATTCCCACCCAATGTACAGGAGCAATCGACCACATTTTTGTTTGCTATTTCACAATGAAAAAAGAGATGTTCAATAGAATCAAGATTCTCTCCACAAAGACAACAAATCTGATCAATTCCCACCCCTCTTTTGGCAATAAATATTTTAATCAGAAGAATACCTTGGAGACACTTCCGTATAAAATGTTTAATCTTACCTTTGATTATTAGTTTCCACACGCTCTGCCATATTTGTTTCTTGATCCCTTTGAGTAGAGCTTTCTTCTGCATCAATTCTGGAATGATGAGATTGAAACTTAAGAGCTTTATAAGCGGACTGCACCGAATATTTCTTGTCATGAGTCAACTTCCAAATGATTTTGTCCTCCCCAAGGTTGTTGCTGATGGGGATTTCCAAGATGGCCTTGGCCTCATGAGTACTGAGCAATTTGGAGATGAGCTTGATATTCCAACACTGATCTTCTTGATGGAGCAGCTCACTCACCCATGTGACACCTTGTGCAGAATCATGAAGTCCCACAGGGGGTGGGAAACATGAAATTAGGGATCCACTTGTGCTCCCAAACTCTGATAAATTTGCCATCTACAATATCAAATCCAAAGCCTACATCTAGAACATATTTTGCCTTTATTATGCTCTTCCAAATCAATGAGTCAGGAGACTTGGAATCAACATTGAGGATACCCCATTTCGAGCAACACTTTGCTTTCAACAATTCACACATCATTAAATTAAGTTGAGTAATGATTCTCCAAAGTTATTTCACAAGGAGAGAATAATTAAATAACCCAATTTCCTAAAAACTCAACCCACCAATCTCTTTGGGAGCTGATGAGTAGTCCAACACACCCCATGCATTGTTTTCTTCCCTTCCTCAGATAAACTCCACCAAAAATCAGTCAACACTCTATTATAAGCTTTATAACTACCCACTGACATCTTATAGCATGGCATGATATAGGTGGGCAATGCACTCAGAACGGATTTAATCAAGACTTCCCTCCCTGCCAAACTCAAAAATGAGGATTTCCAGTTTAGAATTCTTTTCTTGGCAACCTCCATAATGAATTTAAAAATTTCTTTCTTGGATATCCCAACAACCAAAGGAAGGCCCAAGTGTTTAATCTTTTTCTGCTCTTAGATTTCTCTTAACAAATGACACATATCCTTCCTCACACCCTCCAAAGTATTAACACTGAAGAACATAAAAGACTTTTCCATATTCACCTTTTGTCTGGAAGCTTCAAAAAACTTCTCCAGAATGGTTTTAACATTCAATGTCTGCCCACTGTTAGCTTCATAAAACAATACCACATCGTCTGCAAAAAAACAAGTGTGTGATAGTAGGAGTCTTTTGCAAATCTTAAGACCTTTAAAGAGCTCTTTACAACATGATTGGTGAATAAGATTAGAGAAAGATTCTGAAATGATAAGGAATAAATAGGGAGAATGAGGGTCCCCTTGACGAATTCCTCTTGAAGGAAAAACTAGACCTTTAGATACGCCATTAATTAAGAAGAAAACGAGGAGGATTGCACACAATTAAAAATTCAGGACACAAAAGTAGGGGAGAACCCTATCCATTTTAAACACTTTACCAACAAATTGTCATTCTACTCGATCATAAACCTTAGCCATATCTAACTTAATAGCTATAAATTGATTTGCAGACCTTATATGATTATTCAGGAAATGGAAGCACCCATGAGCCATAATGAATCCAAGATATGTCTAACCCAAGACAAACGATGTCTGAGTTTCACAAATATATTGATGTAGAAAAGGTTTCAATCTAGTGGCTATAATTTTAGAAATAATCTTAAAGACAGAATTGCAAAAGCGAATAGGTTTATAATGAGAGATGGAAGAGGGATTCTTAGTTTTTGGGATAAAGGTAACAAGGGTGTGATTTATACTACGAATCAATTTTGAATTTGAAAAAAAAAATATTTAACAGTTTGACAGGGTCTCACTTGTAACTGACTATAGAAGTGTTGAAAGAACAATGGTGATATTCCATCTGGCTCTGGGGCTTTGAAATTATTAAGACCAAAAAGAGTTTCATTGATTTCCACATCACCAACATGTTTTGTTAACCACTGATTCTGGAAGGGGGTAATTAAGTTTGAGATGACTTTGAGTAATGAGTCCACTGACTTTGTATTGGAAGATGTAAACAGATCTTTATAAAAATTTGTGATTTCCTCAACAGTTTCATCCACCTATTCACAGTAGCATTATATTTCTGGCTTTGAATTGTGCACGCATGGAAGAATTTGGTATTTCTATCATCTTCATTAAGCCACAGATTCCTGGAGTACTTTTGTTTCCAAAAAAATTATTCACTCACATATGCTTTATTTAGTACACTTTTAAGAGTATTCCAAACCTCCCAATCTCTCTGACCACCCAACCTGTTCATTACTTTTATTTGTTCAGAAGTCTCTTTAATCCTTTTTGTTGAGTTTGTTTTGATATTACTACATTTCAGAAGTTCAAGTCTACAATCCCTAATTCTATTCTGGATTTGGAACATTGGGGTACCACTTTGAGGAGAGTTCCATGCCAACTCCACCACTTGATCAATACCATCCATATCCACCCATCTTCTATCGAAATGTAATCTTCTCTTAGTTTTATGTGTAATTGGATCATCCCAATAAGCTAAGAGAGTGCCCAAATTATTCAATATACTAAGTTGACCATCAAAATAAGCTAAGAGAGTGCCCAAATTATATTCTCACAATACTTACCCTAAGCAACTGAGTCCATATGGGAAAAAAAAGGAAAACTAAGGTTTAAAACTAATCTAAATAAACATACCTCCAAAAAGAACAAAAAAAGTCGCCGAAGCTCTGTCAATGGTAGCCAACGATAGTGCACAAAAATTTTCCGCAAAACAATCACTCCCAAGCAACGTGAAGAAGGATACAGAGACGGTGAGTGAAGAAGAAAATAGAAAGGTAATGTCCTGGGGTAAGGCCATAAATATTTTTGGTAAAAATATTTTTTTCGTCCTCTAAGTGGACCGACTCGGAGAATTGGTCCCCAATTAACTTTATTTTGATATTTAGACCTTTATCTCTCCACTTTTCGGACATTTGGTCATGTAACCTACTGTAGACGGTAACAGTGACCGGGAATGCTGAGTTGGCTTTTTTTAACAAAAAAAAAATATTTTTATTATTAATAAAATATTGACATGTATTTGGAGGGAAAAATAGAAGAATCTCAATCGATTTTAGTCTCCTAAATTCTGCAAACAAGTCCCAAAAAAACCCTAATGTTTTCTTCCCAATCGTTCTTCCCAAGCTTGAAGAACCCTAAATCCATTCAACACAAAAAAAACCCCAAAATCTACCATCATCTTGCTGCACGAAGAATACCGGGTCGATCGCTTGTTCAAAATAAAACTAAGAGAACCAGAGTACTTCGATTCTCCACCACCATAATACGGTTAGTTTAAAATATTTTGTATGTTTTTTTTCTGACATCGATTCCCCCCCTCCCAAAACAAATATTTTGTATGTTTTTTGTTTGTATCTGATAAAAATGGACCTTTTTTGTTAAGATTCTTTCATAAAGTGTGGTGGGGACCTCACAAAGCTAAAGTGGTCCTTTTTCTTTAAGATTCTGTATGATTTTTTGAAACATGTGGGGGATCTCTTCTATCTTAAAATATTTTTATAGCTGATCTCTAGGGTTCTGTCATGTCTCTATATTTTGTAACATGTGGGGCTTCTATTTATTATTCTTTTTTGATTTGGTTTTGACGGATGCAAAAAGTCATGTACTTACATTATGTGTTCATTTTGGGGGAGAAATACGTGGTTTAGAGTATTCAGGTGGGACAGCCTATAAGTTTGATTATATTGATATCAGTATGTTATCAATAGATGCACTGAAGAAATTAGCTGAAAAAGAAATAATTAAGGGCATTATCAAATTACACACTAAGGATGGACAAGATTTCAAGCTTATTGACAATGATAGTCAACTGACACTTATGTTGGAAAATGAACTTACTAAATCAAGGGAAGTTGTTGTCTACATTGTTGGTGAAAAAGAGAATGAAGGATATTTTAACTGGAGGGACATAGATGACTGGGGTCTTAGGGATGTAGACCTGGATGAAATGATGGAGGAATGGGAGAGTGACAAGCTTAAAGAGACCAGTCCTGTTGAAGGCAAAGGGGAAACTGAATCTTAAAGTGAGAGTCTTGAAGACAATGAATTTGAAGAAATGTCAGATTCAAGTTCAAGTGTAGATGATGATGGGGATGATTTAGGACATTTGGATGAAAATGGGGATGCTAATCTGGTTGAGAGTGATGATGATTATCCTAGTGGGAAGGACAATGATGGGGACCATGAGAAGAAGACTGTTCCTATGTTTAATCAAGAGCAACTCTATGACCCAACATTTGCCTTAGGGATGGTATTTGGTTGCAAGGAACAAATAAGGGTGGCAGTGCACTCACATGCAATAAAAAACAAAAGGAACATAACAATCACAAAAAATAATTTGAAAAGGTTGAATGCAAAGTGTGCCAATAAAGATTGCCGGTGGAGGTTGCATGCAACAAAGTTAAATGATGAATCCAAACAAAAAGAAGAAAACCTGATGAATTGGTCCCTAAAAAGAAAAAAAGATGCAGGGGTCCCCAAAAGAACAAAGATCCAAACAAAATGAAGAGAAATCAGGTTACAATTAAATGTTCTAAATGTGGAGTTGAGGGTCACAACAAAAGATATTGCCCTATGCTAGTTGCTGATGCAATTTCCACACAAGGTGAAGGATGCAGTCAAGTGACTCAAGCTGAACTATCACAAAGGCCAACCAAACTAAAGGTATATAGTCTGTTGTTTTACTTGTAACCAATTGTGTTGTTACCAATATCATATATCTTATGCTTGCGGTGAGGAAAGGCAACTCGAGGCCAAAAAAAAAGACAAAGGCAAGTCAAGTTTTCATTTGAAGAGTCCAAACTAAAAGTGCACCATCCATGTATGATCAATTCTTGGAGCAGCAAGGCAAGGATGTCACTGAGAGGAAGAAATGAAGGAAAAAACTAGTGAAACTTTCACAATTGCCAACAGTCCTATCTGGGAAGGATCAAGATAAGGGAAAAAAGCCACTACCATGAAGACCTTCTTGAAGTTTTTGATGTGAAGAGATATTGATGTTTATTTTGTGGCAAAAAAATTTTTTTGCCTTATTTTGTTAAGTTCTGGATACATTTTGTTAAGTTTTTGGTATGATATTTTGGATAATCAGGTTGTTATGGTATTTTTAAAACTGATGGTATGAAACTGATGGTAGTTTGTTATGGTATTTTGTTAAGTTCTTGGTATGTTGTTATGTATGAAACTGATGGTATTTTGTTATGAAATTGATGGTATTTTGTTATGAAATTAATGGTATTTTGTGATTTATTTTGGAATGTCAAGAGCATGTTGCTCACAATGTTTGTTTATATTGGAAATTTGGAATGTCATGAGCATGTGCATGTTGCCAATCGAGATTGTCACTTAATAATTTGGAATTTTGGGATGTCATGAACATGTTTCTAGTCAAGTTGTTTAAATTTTATTTTTCGTCAAAACACTTGGGAAGTATATAAACAACAAACAACAAACAAACAACATCAAATTGAACCAATTGTTACAGACAACATCAATTTGGAATTTAAACAACAAACTAGTCGCATTTCTCTGGAAACATAACCTAACATCAAGCTTACATCCAATTACACCAAACCTGGAAACCTAACACTAGAAATCTAAACAACCAACAATAAACACGGAAACATAAGTCTGGAAACCTAAGCTTCAATGAAGCACCCAAACTAAGAAGAAGAACAACCATGACAACAAAAGCAACCAATTCAGCCGCATTTTCTCTCTGCCCAGCTTTTTCAACTCCTCATCACGAGCAAGCAATCTTTGTCATAGGCTTAGAATGATGCTTCTAGCCCAATTGTTAACGGGTGGATCTTCCCAAGCAAAATAATCACATCCACCACTCTGCCATGAAAATCGGGATTTTGAAAAACAGAAAAAAAAATCAACTGTAACATTGTGTATGTGAAAAAAATCAAAATGAAGCTTACTCTCCAATTTACGCAACCATGAAATCTTCTTCCGGGATTTTCTTTGGTCCAACTTGTTCGAAGTTGAGCTCTTCTTCCACAATCACAATACACAAAACCAGGTGAGGAAGACATTGACATTGTGTGCAACACCTTTTTTTTCAACTGTGAAATGAGAGTGTAAAAGAGAGAAATGAAAGTGAAAATGTATAAAAGAGGGAAAAAAAAACCACAAGTTTCCCTCCATTTTGCAACAAACAACAAATTTTCCCTCCAAAAATGTCCAACCAAATACATGTTAGCATTTTATTAATAATAAAAACATTTTTTTTTTGTTAAAAAATGCCAACTCAACATTCCCGGTCACTGTTACCTTCTACAATAGGTTACATGACCAAATATCTGAAAAGTGGAGAGATAAATGCCTAAATGTCAAAATCAAGTTAATTGGGGACCAATTCTCTGAGTCGGTCCACTTAGAGGACGAAACAAACATTTTTGCCAAAATTTTCCCTCAATCAATGTAAAATCGGAAGTTACTCCAAACTAGGAAAACCACCCATAAATCATGGGCATCAATTTACCAAATTAACCCACTGGCTTATCCAACTAAAAATGATATTATTTTCATACCCTTGTAACTAATTTAAAAAATGACTAAAATCTCAAAAAGATAGATTAAATCTTGACCATTAAAAGAAATAACAACAATCCAAATTTGTCCTTATGTTCTTACCCCGAACACTGGACTCGTAGGATCCATATTCTATATATATGTATATTTATCAGATAACATAATTTATGTTGACAGTATTCACACATAAATAATTATTTTTTATTGAGTAATTAAAAGAAATATCGACACATTTCCACATTTAATGATGAATTTTGTTATGTAAACAGAATTTTGTTGAATATAATTTATCTCGAATAATATCTTAAGTATAAGGTTTAAAAGCTAATGTATAATCTTTGACTTTCGAATTTGTTACGATGGTCTTATAATACCCATTCTAAATGAAATATTTTTTTAGTGCAATGGAGTATAGTAGAGGAGGGGACACACGCACTCATATGAGAGCAAATCAAAATTTCAAATCTAGGAATAAGGGGATTTTTTTTTTAACTACACACTATGAATAGTGGGTATTCTTTTCTATCCACCAACTTAAAAAAATACTTTTTTATCCAATTTGACCAAAATACCCCTCATTTAATTTGAGGGTTTTGAATTTTGAAACTTATGTACTTTATTGTTTTACTTGGAAATCGTGTACACTCCCCCCCCAAATAAACACACCCCTATGTACATATACATATATAAAGAAGAAGACAAGGAATATATACATATACATATCATGATATATATCGTGTCCATATCGTGCCAATATCGTGTCAACCCCTATGTACATGTATAGACAAAGAACATATACATATTGTGCATATATCGTATCATATCGTACCAACCCCTATGTACACATACATATACAAAGAAGAAGACAAGGAATATATATATATATATATATATATATGTGTGTGTGTGTGTGTGTGTGTGTGTGAAAATATCGTGCCCATATCGTGTCAACCTCTAAGTACATGTGCGCCAAAAACTTGTTCGCCTATTTTCTTAGCTTCACCGCAAGTGTACGGATCGGTTTATAGAATAGGGTTTGCAAGGTCGAATCCACAGGATTAATAAATTAATGTACTAAGTATTGGATTATAATAGTCCTATTTTTATCTAAACTATCGAAATTTGAAGGTTTGGTTTTATTACTACTAAAGCAGAAATTAATCCTAAAATAACAAAGTAAAGAGTGATTAAAAGATCAAGTATGAATGGATGGATTCCTGGGTTATGGTTTCAATTAATATCCCACTTTTATGCTCAGGTTAAGCAAACCAAGGTTAAACGTATTCTTCTCTATAGACCAATCACCAAATTAATTTACCCCCTCTCGAGATGTATGTAAAAGTGTTGATTGGAATATCTATGTTAGCATCTCTACTCAACATGAGATATCCAACTCCCAAAAGTTCAAAAGATTAAAAGATCTCACAAATATTCACAGACTTCTCAATCATGCAATCTATTTGTGTCAAGTACTCAAGATCTAGTATTGAAACTCATCGGTTAGAATTATGGATCAATACATCAAACAAGTTTAGATCAAAGGCCTTTTGATAAAACAAGATTTAAAGCAAAATACTTGAATAGAGAAAGAAAACATTAACTTCAATTATCATTAATCATCACATAAAAGTGTTTATTAATCTACTCCCAAACCCGGGAATCACAAGAAGTTTAGCCAGACATTGAAGATAAACAATTCATAGACAAATTATTCATAATCAAAATCTAACTAATTGAAATAACGATACGATGGAATGAGTGACTCGGGGATGACGACGATCTCTCGATCTATCTTCAATCCTCGAAGGTGTGGTTGCGGTCTTGATCAATCTCTCGAAGTATCCGGTGGGAAACTGCTCTTTTCTCTGGTTTCTAAGGTAAAAATCAGCGTCTTCCTGTTTGTGGCCGCCCCGGGTCTATTTGTACTTCGTTTGGGTCGAAACCTAGTTAAAAACGAGTCAAACTCTGTTTTTCCCGCAGAGGAGCACGGGCCGTGCCATATGGCACGCCCAGCCCGTGCTGGGTGCCGCAGAACTTGCTCAAACCGCTGAAGGGAGCACGGGTCGTGCTCATACGCATGACCAGCCCGTGCTCCACCTAAACGTCCGAATTTGCTTATGGGGTCTTCATAAGAGTTGTAGATCTCTCTCTTAGCTTTCCGTGGCCATTTGAATCAGCTCAATATCAATTTTGTAGAGAGAGTTATGGCCAAATTACTAAACCCTGCCAGTGCTGGAAATTCCAGACGCGTTTGGACGTTCCTTGAGATAAATCCCCTCGTTGTTTGATCATCCATGCTTCTTTTGACACACGAATTATTACTATGACTCTAGACTCAATATAATTGGCTTCCAATTGGGTGTAATCGCTCGATTCTTGATGCTTCTAGGTCGCAATGCTCGTATTTGTCACAAAATCACTCCAAATATCGTTAAATTCCTACAAAACGAGCAAAGCGTAATCCTTTTCCACAAAACAGAATATAACCCTATTTACTCATATAATGCATGCATATCAACACATTCTAGCCAATATTAAGCCCAAAATACATGCAAAATACATGTCAATCAATAGACAAGGAACATATACATATGGTGCTCATATCGTGCAATATCGTGCCCATATCGTGCCCATACCGTGTCAAAACCCTACGTATATACATATACAAATAAGAAAATAAGGAATATATACATATACATATCGTGCCCATATCGTGCCAAAATATGTTCTATAAAATTTGAACCCATTCTTTAAATTAATTTCATTTTTGAAGTAAGCTTTATATTAGCACATATATATTTATATTACCAATATTTCCATTAAATTGAAATTAAAAAAATAATGCCCTGGCGAATCCAATTTATTGTACGCAATTCGGTTAATGGGCTTATCTTATAATTGATCATTCGTATTCCAATAAATTAACAAATAACACTAATTCTCTTAATACAAATACGCAAACAAGTTAAAAAATTCTAATAAAGAAAATTCTTGTTATTTTGTGTAGATGAGAGGGTAGTAGAGAGAGAAAAAATAAAGAAAACGTATTTTATATGAGAGAGAAATAAGATTCACCTACTTTTTGTTTTTATATTCAAGTGCTAGAGGTATTTGGGTAAAAAAACCATTAAAGTGGGTAATAGTTTTGTATCTCACATGTCAAAAAAGTCTTTGTCTATCCAAAGTGGGTATATTGAGCAATTTGCTCTAGAAATAATAGACTGCAATTCCTTGGTGCTTTTTTGTTTCTTTTTTTGGCGGTATTGGTTAATTATCATTAGCATTTGAAACAAAAGTAAAACCGCCCGCCATAATCTCTCCCGTTTGGACGGTTGTCTCTGAAAACCATACAAGGCCTTAACTGCTTACAACTACTCAAATTATGTCTTCCTTTCATTCACCATTTTCATATTTTCATTCAAAACACTTTTATCTACTTTTTTTTTTGTTATATCTATTATATCTATTAGACCTTAACTATTCACACATGTTATCGTCGTTTATGTTAATTTATCTTTCTCTACTTGTTTCATTTGCCACAACTGTTTATTTTCTTGAACGATTATTCCAAGTTTTCTGTATTTCTCCCACTTTTTCGGATTATAATGTGAATAAACTAATTTTTTTAGAATTTTTTATGTTTTCAATTCTGAATCCTTGATAAGTTTCATATGATATGTAGTTGAGTTTCTTTTCCATCTTTTTATGCTTTTCTGGACTTTAATTCGGCCAAATTGAGTTATTTGCATAAATATATTGTACATACGGAAATGATTTCTATGAATATGATTCGCATGCAATGTGCGCAACTAGTTGAGGTTGCAATTTCACGCTCAAAGGTTCATGCGCATATCAGTCTTTCAACATACAATAGGACGCTACATAAAGCGCCCAAAATAACAGTCGGCTGGCGCTCAATAAAAGCCACCTCCATCGCCACCACAAGGCTTAAGAGAGAAGATTTCAAGCATACAAAATTTGACTCTGCTTTCTCGCCCTGGAAGGTCCGCTCATACGCCTTCCTAATAAACTATTAGAATAATCACAAAAACCACCCCTAGGGTTTGGGATAGTTAAAAAAAGAACCAAAGAGGTTTCAAAACTTAAAAAAAAAAAAAAAAAAAAAAAACTGATGTTTGATTCTAAGACCATAACATTATTTTTTTACAAATGTAAAATGAAGTGTTTGAAATGTTTTTTCAATCAGATAGTTGGTTTAAAGCCAATTGAGGATATCCTCCGGGGGTTGTTGGGTGAAAGTGAAATATAACAAAATGTAATACAAAATCAAATGTCATCGTAGTTTATTTTATAATTATCCCTAAAATATTTCATAAATATGATATGAAATAAAAAAGCAATAAAAATTTAATTAACAGATCTCAAAACCAACAAAATTCGTGGTTTAAGTTAAATTACAGCTCTTGATCAGTAAATTATAGCATTTTTGTTATGGCATTACATTTTTTTTTTGCTGATATATTGTCTCAATCTATGTTGGCGGTTGATAGACTATAGTAGGACCCTCTGATTGGGAAAACTATTCAAGGGAAAAGGAAGGAGCAGAAAAGTACAGGACACAAAACCTCCCAAACACTTGTTGTCCAGGAATTTACGAGTTTGCCATAGCTATATCACTCCCAGGACCTGGAAGAGAAATTAGCTCGAGATATGTGCTTGTTGTTTATGTTGGCCAATCCGACGATGTTAGGGGTAGACTACAACAGTATGGCCGCAACGGCGCACATTTGGAGATTGGATTTTCAAATAAGGGCTTTATCAAATGTCTCCAGGGCCAGGGGCCTCGATTATTTTCAGGCACATTTGCGAAAGGATATGCAATTATTTATCGATGGGCTCCAGTAAGTAGTCTCACCCTTGATTCTCACTTTCCTCTAAAAGAGTTTTAATTTTTATTATTTGATAATGTTGCTATTTTTCATGAGGGTAAAGTAGTAAATTCAAGTTTTTATCCAATCACATTTGTACAACATATTGGGATAACTAGGGAATTGGTTGTAGATTTGTTGGTTCAACGATTGTAAACCACATCATTGACCTGGGATCAAAATCCAATCAATCGTACAAAACCCAAAGGAATTTTTAAAAAATAAACCTAAAGATTGATTATGTCTTAAATGTACGAGGCCAATTATAATATAACGAAAAGTGTAATTTAAAATCTAATCTGATTTTTGTAATTTTCAAAAATTTCTGTTTCTTTTTCTAATTACCCTTAACCTCATGGGTAGTTTTTGTAATTTTCCCCAACTATTTATCTAATTACACACTGAAATTGAATATATACACGTGTGATAATTTTTTTTTTTTTGGGTAGATGAAAAGCAAGAAGGATGCAGAGAAACTTGAAGAGGATATTCTTAGAATATATGATTACGCATGGAACAAAAGACGCAATGATGATCGTCGGCCTGATGACATCCGCAAAAAGCTCCAGTCTCTAAGTGCAACAAAATCTCTGTTTTCTCTTTTAAAATATACGATTTTTCAATATTATTTCCAGCACAAGCAATTGGGCAACAAAATTAGAAATAGGAAATTGCAGGCTAATAAAAGCACAAAGAAGGGTAGTATTTGTGGCGTAAACACAGGAAATAGGTCCAATATTTGTACCAAGCCACCTGTTGATGGAAGAAAGCGATGTGCTGAGCACAAAGGGATGAAGGTCAGTTTCCAAAATCAGAGCAGAGTGACACATAATCACAAATTCTGGACCAATTTATGGAGTTATCTTCGGAAATGGTTCTCCTTGTGAAAGCAAGTGTTACAAAGAATGTATAGTGTTTGTGGTGTACAATTGAAAATTTGGGGGATATATTGTTGTAAAATTGGCCTAAGTCTAACATTTGATCATCAATTCAATGGATATATAAGACATAATCAACCGACAGTGCGACTGATCCAATGAGAACTGATTGCTTTTTAATTATGTTATGTAAAACCACGAGCTTGTAGCTCAGGTGGTATCGCTTATCCTTTGTAAGGGTATTGACCAGGTTCGAACCCTATATCTTTTAGTTTCTTTGAAATTTATCATCCCCTCAAACCACTACTCCCAACTTATTAAAAAAAAATTATGTTATGTAAAATAGTAATACCTATTGTGATGTACTAAATGTAAAGGGTAAAAGAAAATGACAAATTACCAACCAAAAAGTATATATATGTAACCAAATCTGAAATCCAAATAATCACATACCAGGAAAATTGCAAATTTAGTCCCATAAGTTATGACCAATTTTGCATTTAGTGTAACTTTGTAAAGTAGCACTTTAGTCCTTGACCATTTTAATCTTATAGCAAAAAATAACATTTTAGACCAGGAACTTTTTTAAGTAAGTAATTATATTGCCATATTTTTCTGGATGTGACAATTTTGATCTATTGCACAAATTAGGCTAAAATGTTAAATATGTACAACATGTCATATCAGAAATCACAACTAGATTCAATACATCCGTATTAGAGCTGGAAAAATCTAGCCCGACCCGTGGACCAGCCCGATCGCCTTGGGTTTGGACCGATTGGGCTGCGATTTTTCAGGCCCATAAAAATTCGAGTCTATTTGATCCGACCTATGGGCACAACTTGGCCAAGACTTTTGCCTCGACCGACAATATTCATGCACAAAATGAATTTTCGAGTTGGGCTGGGCCATGCATTTCCTCGGATCGACCCGACCCAACTGTAAGTCCAAGCGGCTACGATAATCTAGAGGGGGGGTGAATAGATTATTTCCATCTTTTCGATTTCGCCCTCTTTTTCGAACCAAATGCTCAAACACAATAATAAAGGTGCGGAATGTAAACAACACACGTCGATTTAAAGAGGTTCAACCCACCTAGGGCCTAATCCTCTACCACCCCAGAGTTATCTCCGGGATGGATTTCAAAAAGAAAAGATTTTATTTAATTTTCAAAAATTAATACAAATTCAACTTACAACACCTTGAAGAGCACCACACTCTTCTTCAACACCACCTTTGGAGATTACCACAATCTCCCTTTGAAGATTACCACAATCTTCCTTCAACGACACCTTGTGAAGATTACCACAATCTTCAACCTTGAAGAATACCAAATTCTTCAACACCTCAATAAGAAGATCACCACAATCTTCTTGCACCTATCACCTAGATCATCCAAGTGTGCTCTTACCACAAGAACACTCACAAGGATATCTTGTGTTGAATGATAACCAAAAATCAAGATTACAACTCAATAATGAATATTACAATTTGAGTGCAAAGTGTAATCAAGAATAGCCTAGACCTCAAGGATGTGAAAGTGATAAGCTAGGCAAATATACAACAAGAATAATAACAATGAAAGACCAAGTATTTGCTTGAAGTGTATCTTGTTGTGTTGTATCTCAATTGTTATCTTGGTTGCTCCAAAACTTCCTCTATTTATAGGAGATGATTGATCAAGCATAGGCTCCTCTTGGGGATTGAAAATCTACAGAAAAATACAATTAAAATCAAGAATATAGCTTAGAAATCAATCCCACAATTTAAGGAAAGTTTGTCTGTTTTGTCAAACGGTCGAAAATTTGTCAAAAAGATAGGGCGACCGATCGCACAGAAATAGACGTTTGAAGATTGCACAACAAAAAAAACACAGGGCGACCGGTCGATGTCTACCTCGACCGGTTGACGCTCCTACAACCGGTCGGCAAGACCAAAAATCAAAACAGGGAGTTTTGTTTCATCCTTAGGCTCCCGTACCAAATCGACAATGGTCGATCGGTCGACGCGTCACCGTCGACACCCTGGTCGACGACGACCGGCCGACCGCCATTTTCCTATCCGTCTCATTTTTGTTTCCAAATTCATCTTCAGGTGCACGGCCTATACGGCGACCGATCGATCTTGAGACAGAAATGTTGTCCAATTTTTGTCGAAAATAAAACTCAAGAAATACTCCGAAAATTTAGTAAAAATATTTTAAACCAATCGGGAGTATTTAGACAACATTTAGGAACCTTGTTTAGACGTAAAAACTCATTGACATAAAATCATTAAAAGTGTTGTCCAATATTATCAAAAATAAACTTGAGGAAATACTCCGGAAAATATTAAAATCATTTTAAATCAGTTAGGAGTATTTGGACAACCTTTAAAGACATTGTTTTGGTGACAAAATCAAATCATCAAAATTAAGATAAAAACATGTATCAAACAATCTCCCCTTTTTGATGATTACAAACCAAAACAATTTTTACACAAACTAAGAGAGCAATTTTTAGAAAAGATTTTCCGGTAAAAATATTTGACCGTTTGGAAGCAACCAAAATTTCCAAAAATATTAAAGCAACCAAGTAGGAGTAAATATTTTCAATAATAAGCACAAGCTCCCCCTATCAACAAGCATATCAAGAATAATGTAAAAGCAATTTTCCATAAGCTAAAAGCTTTAGCTTTTACAATTTGTTCAAGAGCTTATAAGCTCCCCCTGTCACAAAACATCATTTAAACAATATATAAGTCCATCAAGCAACAATTGGACTAAAAAGAATCACAATCTTATGGCTTTTATGAGCCATAGCTTATAGCTTTTATATAAAGCTTTTATTAGCTTCTTAGAGCTAATGAGCCAATTTCTGTTTCTCCCCTTTGGAATCATCAAAAAGAATGTTAGGAGAATAGAAACATCATATAATGATATCAAAGTGCACCAAAGGGACGGTTTATTAACCGTTGAGCAATTAGAGCGTAAAATCCAAGAAAAATGGGAGAAATGTAATATGAAGAGTTCATACGCTCGTTTTGTTTACCAAATCATGATCGCAATAAGTATAGAAGACTTTTGAAAGCAAGAGAATCATGTAGAAGTTGAAAATTTCATTGCGACATTTCATCGAACACCTTGTGTGCGTGAGAAATAAAAAAAAAAGTTGTATATAGTCCTTGTAAATGTTTCAAGCCAAAAATTTCATAACATCATCAAACATCCTTATTACAAAGCTCAATAAGATCATTTGTAACATATGCAATATTTGTTCATCAAATAAGAGGCTCAACAAGGAGATTCTCAAGGTTCAACCCAATTGAGATAATATAAGCCAAAAAGGATCAAGGCATTACAAATGCCAACAAATTAGAGCATCCATCAAATTATACAAGTCATGCCTTAAACAATACATGTAAGATATATCAAATGTTCCAACATATTCATCTAATCATAATGATCAAAGCATTAAAAAGAAGCACTTTTACCATCAAGTACTTCATACCAATTATCAAACAATATGCAAAATTGGAGTAATTTTACCATCAAATACTCCATCAATACCATGATCATCCATAAGTCATTATCAACTCGCAATTATAACCCTTTTAAGAAAACAAGCAAATATCATTAGTGCAAACGAGTTTTACAAAGGTTCATAAGAATACAAAGCAACATGAATGAAAATGCTAGAAAGTAAAAGGGGTGGGGAACATCATTCCTCATCCGAGGAGAAGCAAGTTCCGGGAATAAGATCTTTGATGAATTTCTTCAATTTGCCAATTGACTTTTTCAAACTAGAATTTTCCTTTTTCACAACCCGGAACTCTTTTCTAAGAGAGGCCACATCTCTAAATGTTTCTCTTTCCACTTTGGCCATTCTCTCTTTGAGATTTAGATCTTCAACATCCAACTCGTCTTCATCTCCTTCCTCATTTTCTTCCTCCCTAATTTCTTGTTCATTTCCCACATTTTCTTCTTCATTTTCCCATTTTCTTCTTCATTTTCCTCTTCATTCCCCATCATCTCTATGTTCGACAAACTCACCTCTTCCAATATTTTCAACCTCATTGTCATTAAAGAAATCATCCCGAGGTTGTTGTTGATGTCGCACGCCCTAGCGGCTTTGGTAGGAACCCGTGGTAAATGTCACGCATTCTTACCATTTGTAGGATGTTGGCATTATCAAAATCATTGTGACGCCAATTTCGTATTCATTTCATTTTTCGGGTATCCCGATAAGTATAAGAGTCGGCAAATCAAATTACCCAAGGTATATTTTTCTTGGTAAGCTTTCTAGATTCCAACAAGCAATACACAAAAATTGCCCCATAATTTACTCTTTCTCCTCGAACAATCTTATAGGTGAGAAAGAGTTCGAGATTACTCGGAAGTTTTACTTCCTTTCCACAAACACAATAGGAGCAAATGATAGATATAATCCGATAATTTGGCGGCATTGCCGAGTATGTCACTTCGGATATACTCCTAAAAAGGTTTTCACATCATCTAGTGAAACACCGAAAATGTTATCATCCCAATGAGCACAATTCACATTGACCACTCCATTATTTGGCACGTTAAAGTGATTACAAATATCGCCAATGTCCATGAAAAATGCCTACCATAAACAAATGTGTGAAGTTCCAACGGATTATCTACCGTAGCATCAACAATCCACATATTTGCATAAAAGAGTTTTATAAGCTCGTCATCATAATCAAACACGGATTATCCCAAAGTGAAACCCATCCTTGAATTTCAAAATAAGCTCTAATATCCGGAAATTCATCATGAAATGCTTGAAATCGAACCATACGAGTGCACGCAATTTTCTTATCATTCAATTCAATATTCTCATAATGCTCCTCCGCAAGTTTATTTAAAAATCAAAATCTATTAGCTCTAGAGGGAGGCTCGTAGAGGAGTGATAACTTACTAGAGTCCCAATGAATGCTTGATTTTGAAACCCCGGTTCTTAATTCGACAATCTTCCTCTTCCGTAGCCGATTTTGATAGTCTCCTTGTGAAATATCATTTTGTTGGGGATTGGAAGAAGATTCTCCCCTTTGCCTCCTTCTCCTCTTTTGAGGATTTTGTTCGTAGAATTTCTTGGAGATGCCATATATGTGAAGTTCTTGAAAAAAGAAGTGAATTAGCAAGAAAAATTTCAAAGATTGAAGAAGAATTGAAGATTGTAAGAAAGGGGATGAATATTTTTCGCACAAGGGTTTTGGGGGATTTGATTTGCGTCTGTTAAAAACAGGAAGACAAAACGTATTTAAGTTGAGAAATTTCCCTGGCTACCGAGTCGGGTAGGGTGCGGCCGGTCGGCGTGCGAGGCGGCCGTCCCCCGCTTGACCGTCCCATTCAAATTTCTCTTTCCCGCAATTTTCAAAATTCGATTTTTCACCCCAAAAGTTTTAAAACTTTGCAAAATGATAATTTTGGATCAAGTCAACAAATACGGGTTTCGGAAAACATATATTCGAGAAAATCGAGACTTAACAAGTAGTGCCCTTTTAAGAGAATATTTGCAAAATCATTTAGGGGCACTTAAGGGGTTAAAATGAAATATCTTGAAAGATATGTGCATAAGCATAATATCGAGTTCTAAAAAAAATACGAGTGAATGTACCTCGATAGTTTAAGAAACTTGATGATGAGATATATATCCTACACAATTCTTAAACAAAATTTGCACAAAAACACAAGTGTAGGCAAGTGATAGGAGATATCAAGATAAATGCTTATGCTTATGAGAATAAATAGAAGATAATAAACCACATAGATCTAATTTAATGCACAAGAGTTTTAGAAATATCATGCAAGGTCTTCCTTAAAAAATTTAAAACTCACAAATATATTAAAGACCAAGATTAAAAACATACTTGAAAACTCATTTTACAATTAAGACACAATTAAAAACATGCATTAAAATAAAATGCATATATAAATGGGGAGATACGGTTTACCAATTACGCCGTTTCCATGGGTTGTATTTTTCCCATTGTTGATGATATCTTCGGGTAATTTGTTTAAATATAGTAAAAATGAAATGGATTCGTCAAAATATGGTAAAATTTGGGAGGATTGTGATTTTGCTCGTTGGCGCACACTGTGTGTGCGCCAGGAGCTTTTTTTCCAATTTTTATAGGCTGGCGCACATTGTATGTGCGCCAACACTATTTACGGGTGGGGGGTGGGGGAATGGGGTGGGATGGGGTGGGGTGGGAATTTAATGGGTGGCGCACAAAAGAGGTGCGCCACCTATTCAATTTGGCTGCAAGTGGGGGTTGGGGTTGGGGGTTGGGGTGGGGTGGTTATTTTAATTATTTTATATAATAATAAATTAATAATTATCTCATGAAATTAGTTTATATGTAACTTTTTCGTTTTTTATCTGTTTTTAACGTGCAATATATCAAATTAATTATTTTTTTACGATCTTCAATTTGACATCCATATTGCATATTTTTGCAAGAAAAAAAAATATGAACTATGTATATTTTTTTCTTGCAAAAATATGCAATATGGATGTCAAATTGAAGATCGTAAAAAAATAATTAATTTGATATATTGCACGTTAAAAACAGATAAAAAACAAAAAAGTTACATATGAATTAATTTCATGAGATAATTATTAATTTATTATTATATAAAATAATTAAAATAACCACCCCACCCCAACCCCCAACCCCAACCCCCACTTGCAGCCAAATTGAAGGTGCGCCACCCATTAAATTCCCACCCCACCCCCATCCCACCCCATTTCCCCACCCACCCCCACCCCCACCCGTAAATAGTGTTGGCGCACATACAATGTGCGCCAGCCTATTAAAAAATTGAAAAAAAGCTCCTGGCGCACACACAGTGTGCGTCAACGAGCAAAATCACAATCCTCCCAAATTTTACCATATTTTGACGAATCCATTTTATTTTTACTATATTTAAACAAATTACCCGATATCTTCCACTTGAGAAGTCACTTTGTTGATGATGACTTCTTTGATTACTCCATTTCCAAGGTTTGTTACCTTCCCATTGTTGATAGTCTCTTCTTCATTGAAAATCATCTTGTTGATGATGTCTTTGCCATTTCCAAAGATTGTGTTCTTCCCATTTTTGATTATATCCTTTTCTTGGAAGTTGGCTTTGTTGAGAATAGTTTCTCCTTCTTTGATCAAATGAAACGGTCATTTGATGTCTTCTTGGCGGTATAAATTTTCTTCGATCATTATTTTGCCGGGTACCTAATATGACATTGTTTTGTGGTACCCTTATGTGTTTGGTCCTTTGGGATTAGTCTTGAGACTTTTAGGTCTCCAACAATAATTAGAGCTATTTCTAGCCCGACAAGTATTTACCGTATGACCCTTTTTACCGCAATAAAAGCATGTAATAATTCTAGGAGCATAATGGCCAATATGCATAGTGACTTGATCCTTTTTCATATGATTAACAACATTAGGCTTATGATCAAGTCCTTTATCACAATTGTGAATATCAACAATATTGGACATTTTATTGGAACTCAAGTTTGATTTGGATAAATCATTTTTCAAGCAATTAATATTCTCAACAAGAGTACTATTTTCTTTTTCAAGGTTTCTAACCTTGTCAAGTGTGGTGGTGTGAGCACATGATAGTGATTCATAAGAAGTAAATAAACTATCCTTATCATTTTTCAAAACATTGAATTCCTTTTTCAAATTTTTGTATTTAACAAGTAAGCTTTGGAATTCATTTTGAAGTTCATCATAATCATTTTGCAAATCACTATAATCATTTTGAATAACGATATCATAGGAAGTAGAGGGTTTAAGACATACCTCATTTTCTTCTTCGATGCCCATAAAACAATATTCAACTTCTTCATAGTTGGAAGATGTAAGAGGCTTGTTCCTTAGATTTGAGCTTGTATGACCTCGAGAAGTAGATGCTTTTGATTGACTCCTTTCATTTGCAAATACTCCATAGATGGCTTCTAATTTTTGCCATACTTTATGTGCCGATTGAATTCCTACAATATGTTCATATTCCAAATTAGTAAATGAATAATACAAAATATTTAGAGCCTTACCGTTTAAGGAGATGATTTTCTTCTCTTCATCATTGAGCTCTTTGAATCCTTTGGAGGTGTGTGGTGTGTCTATCATCTAAATGGATTCTCCATTTATGATGATGTTCCATAAATCGAACCCGCAACCTTTTAGATAACATTCCATTCTTTCTTTCCAAAATATAAAATTTTTGGAATCAAATAGTGGTGGCCTGGTGGTGGAGGTGCCGGATAGATGAGCTTTGTTCGTAGCCGACGATCGTTTCTCTTCACTCGCGATGTGAAACGAGCTTGCCAAAGAGTTTAGCTCGATACCACTTGTAAGTCAAGCGACTACGATAATCTAGAGTGGGGTGAATAGATTATTTCCATCTTTTTGATTTCGCCCTCTTTTTCGAACCAAATGCTCAAACACAATAATAAAGGTGCGGAATGTAAACAACACACGTCGATTTAAAGAGGTTCAACCCACCTAGGGCCTAATCCTCTACCACCCCAGTATCTCCGGGATGGATTTCAAAAAGAAAAAAAGATTTTATTAATTTTCCAAAAATTAATACAAATTCAACTTACAACACCTTGAAGAGCACCACACTCTTCTTCAACACCACCTTTGGAGATTACCACAATCTCCCTTTGAAGATTACCACAATCTTCCTTCAACGACACCTTGTGAAGATTACCACAATCTTCAACCTTGAAGAATACCAAATTCTTCAACACCTCAATAAGAAGATCACCACAATCTTCTTGCACCTATCACCTAGATCATCCAAGTGTGCTCTTACCACAAGAACACTCACAAGGATATCTTGTATTGAATGATAACCAAAAATCAAGATTACAACTCAATAATGAATATTACAATTTGAGTGCAAAGTGTAATCAAGAATAGCCTAGACCTCAAGGATGTGAAAGTGATAAGCTAGGCAAATATACAACAAGAATAATAACAATGAAAGACCAAGTATTTGCTTGAAGTGTATCTTGTTGTGTTGTATCTCAATTGTTATCTTGGTTGCTCCAAAACTTCCTCTATTTATAGGAGATGATTGATCAAGCATAGGCTCCTCTTGGGGATTGAAAATCTACAGAAAAATACAATTAAAATCAAGAATATAGCTGTTAGAAATCAATCCCACAATTTAAGGAAAGTTTGTCTGTTGTCAAACGGTCGAAATTTCTTTGTCAAAAGATAGAGGCGACCGATCGCATTTAAAATAGACGTTTGAAGATTGCACAAAAAAAAAAAACACGGGGTGTGACCGGTCGATGTCTACCTCGACCGGCCGACGCCTTACAACCTCATTTTTGTTTCAAATTCATCTTGTCGGCCAAGACCAAAAATCAAAACAGGGAGTTCTCGTAAAAACATTTTAAACCATTCATCCTTGTTTAGTAGGCTCCCAGTTCAAAAATAAACTTGAGGAAATGGCAAAATATTAAAACCATTTTAAATCGACACCCTGGTCGTTTTGGTCAAAATCAAATCGATAAAAACATGTCGACACCCTTTTTTTTTTTTTTTTCAAAGTCGGCCAAATCTCCGACCGCCATTTTCCTATCCGTCTCATTTTTGTTTCCAAATTCATCTTCAGGTCAAATAGGAGAAAAAGATATAAACAGGTTGCCTATACGTTATTCGACCGATCGATCTTGAGACAAAATGTTGTCCAATATTTGTCAAAAATAAAACTCAAGAAATACTCCGAAAATTTAGTAAAAACATTTTAAACCAATCGGGAGTATTTAGACAACATTTAGGAACCTTGTTTAGACGTAAAAACTCATTGACATAAAATCATTAAAAGTGTTGTCCAATATTATCAAAAATAAACTTGAGGAAATACTCCGGAAAATATTAAAACCATTTTAAATCATTTAGGAGTATTTGGACAACCTTTAAAGACATTGTTTTGGTGACAAAATCAAATCATCAAAATTAAGATAAAAACATGTATCAAACACCAACCTGGTTTTTTTTTCAAAGCGCGATGGGCTCGGATTGGGCCATTTACCCAAATAGTAAAAATGATACTTTAAGCATAAGACCGTCTCACGAATCTAGATTTGTGTGAAACTTTGTTAGTAAAAAGTGATACTTTAAGCTCAAAAATGATACTTTTAAGTAAAAATAATACTTTTTACTGTTAGTAAAAAGTGATACTTTAAGCTCAAAAATGATTGTTCACATAACAAAAAAAATATACAAAAATATCATTTCCCATATAAACTTATACTCATCTACACAAACCACACTATGTATCTTTCTTGAGAGACATTTGCCAATTACGAAAAAATCAAATAATATTACAAAAACTACCACAAGATTCGTGTGATACTTTGTTAGTGAAAAGTGATACTTTAAGCACAAAAAGGTATACTCTTAAGTAAAAAAATGATACTTTTCACATGTAGTTGTTCAGGTTAACAAAAAGTATACATGTTTTCCCATATACACTTGTACCATCCACACAACCTACAAAAACTACACAATGCATCTTTTTTTTTCATACACTCATTCTCATTACAAAAACTATCAAAGTATCATTACAAATACCTCCACAAATATCTTTACAAGAAGGATGCACCACATGAATACCCAAAAATAAACACTGCACATTAATCTCTCATCTTCTATAGACTTTCGCGCTTTCACTTTATAATACCATCATTTCCGTTTCCCAATAACAGGAACGATTGCTGATTCTTGAGCCATTATACTTCACTGCAAAAACATATGGAAGAGTGATAGAATTAAAATTGGGAAAAAACTTATAATACCTTTTATACAAAAAGTGATACTTTGTATGTAAAAGGTGATACTTTTGAATTATTTGAACTCAAGAACCAAACGAACAATAATAAAATGCATGCAATACTTTGTTTACAACAACTGATACTTTTACGACCAAAAGTAATACTTTTAAGGGCAAAATTGATACTAGTCATGTAAAAATACAGAAACATCAAAACATCAAAACACAATGTTACTTCACATACACTCCAGAAACCTGAAAATAAATGCTCAATTTTAAACCCTAACATATATTTTCAAGCAAAATCTGAAGAAAAAAAAATTCGAAAATACCTAAATTCAAAGAGAACCAAAGAAACGAAAGAAAAAAACTGCAGAAAAATTTAAGAAGTACCTGATTCTTGGTCGAAGGGAGGCCAAACTTGGAACCACTATGAAAAAGAGGAAGAGAAATGCCCAAAAATCGCAAAGAAAAACGAGAAAAAGAAAGGAGAAAAATCGCCATGAAACGTCTGAAGAGAGAGAAGAAAGAACAGAGAGAAATAACGATGGTTTGGGTAATGGGGGTAATTTCCGCGGGTTGTGGGTAGAGGACGCGGGTAGCGGGTTTGGGGCTCCGTCGCACAGATGTAGATCCGTGAGACGGTCTCATATAAGTTTTTGTGTATCTTATTATACAGTTACATGTATTATTGATAATATTAAAAACAAACAAATACTAATTGCACTAAACTGAATCGAAACATCTTAATTATTCGACAACAAAAAAAAGACTAATCATACGCAATAAAGACTAAACTAAGCCGATCTGGTCGGCCACAAAAATGTCGAACTGTTCCCTCTCCTCAAGATGAATGATCCAGACCTGAAAGTCAAGAAGATGATTAATCTAAGTCAATGCTCAGACATCGTGGCGGTTAAAGAGATCGTGTTGGCATATAGTTAAATGAGTTAGGAAAAGAGGATATCCCGAGGACTACTGTCAATGCTGAAGCAATTAAATTAGTGTTCCTACATCGAGGAAGTGTTTGCTATTATATAAGTTCGAGACTCAGATAGAAAAACCGTAACTCGAGCTCAAATGGATAAGTTGACACATTTATTTTATGGAAATCCTAGGCCTTGTTTGTTTATGTTTCCAGAGGGCCAATTTTCAATTTCCAACTATTAATAGAAATGAAATCATGTTTGTTTCTAAATTTCCAATGGAAATCATCATTTTCATTTTCCAATTTTCACATAAAACAACATCTCAAACCTATATTTTCAATTTTCAACTCTATATTATACCCTATATCACTCATCAATCACTTTCTTACCTTTTCATCCAATTATACATGTGGGACCCTCCATTACCAACTCTATCTACTTAAAATATTACTATTTTTTAATTATATATATTTAATGGCAGGGGCGGAACCAGGATTTGATATCGAGGGGGGCCGATTTTTGCAGCCTAGACCCTCCTAGGCGGACGCTTAGAACCGATTTTTTGACCGCATGTCAAGTACCTAGACCGGATTATTTGACCGTAAGCTGATTTTTAGCCAACACGATTTTTTGCACCGATTTTAGCAAAGCTGACCGCCTAGGCCAATTTCTACAACACTGATTTGTATCGAATACAATGTCAATATTCTTCGTTAAATATCCCAAAATACATAATTACAACACAAAATTGACGTACTTTTTCATTTTACAGAAAAAATAAGAGGGGCCAAATAGAATTAATCACAAAAATTACATATAAAAATAAAAAAATAAAAATATTGGGGGGGGGCCAGGGCCCCCCTCCCTACTAAGGTAGGTCCGCCCCTGTTTAATGGGACCCACTAACCTATAATCTTCCAAATATAATATTATATATACAATTAAAAAATTCAACAACTATCAACTTTTCAAATTATTATATACATAAAATACTATTTCAAAACTACTCAACCAAACATAATCTCATTTTTAAACCTATATAAAACTCATTTTCATTCTCTCATCCAAACATAATTTCAGTTTTCACACGAAAATCAATAAATTCTCAAAATTCTATTTCCAACACTAAAGCGGAAATGGTTCATGGAAGCATAACTATACAAGGCCATTGATTCCCTTAACAAACCCCAGTTTCTCAAAAACCCTAATTCAAAAACATCTAAATACTCAACTTCAAGGTATGTTTAGGGTTAAACTTTAATTATCACTACACTTGAATTACTTATTTTTTTTTCTCTTTAAAGGCATTCGACTTGAGTATCGCGAGTGTACTGGAAAAATCCTTTGGCTTCCTTCGACGTCACGGTTGTTTTGCAAGCATTCAAACGAAGCAAGTAGCATAGATCAGTCTTTCGTCGTGGAGTAAATCGTTTGCCCCACCAGTACGCCATTGATTTTTAAGCACTCGCTAATTCAAATCCAATTTGAAAGCATTTAATTAAGTTATTTCTTTCTCATGAATATCACTTTTTTTCAAGAATAAAACTAATCACATAATAAAAATAATTCATTAATTTTATGATTGATTTCATCTTGACCTTTTTTCCTTTTTTCCCCCTAATTATTACCAATTATTAGTTTTCTTTTTCATTTTTTGAAGGAATTACCAATTATTAGTTGTTATGGGAAAGAAATCATAATAAGCATTATGCTAATTATATTGTATTTACTTTGTACAATCAAATGCAATAGATTCCATCATAAATTTTCAACCTGTATAAAGTTAATTCAAACACCGAAAAGGCGAAAACCATACGTATACTCCAATGCCAACGGGAGAATTCTGCCACCCTCCACCGCTACCTCCAGCGCCGGGGGCGGAGGAAGAGGAGAAATGGGTGTGGGCCCAGATCAAAGCCGAGGCTCGGCGCGACGCCGAAGCCGAGCCGGCGTTAGCCAGCTACATGTACTCCACCATCCTATCTCACTCTTCATTGGAGCGGTCTCTTTCGTTCCACCTGGGCAACAAGCTATGCTCCTCTACGCAGCTGTCCACCACACTCTATGATCTCTTCCTTAACATCTTCTCCACCGACTCCAATCTCCGCTCCGCCACCGTCGCTGACCTACGCGCCGCCCGTTTTCGTGATCCCGCCTGCCTTTCCTTCTCCCATTGTCTTTTGAATTATAAGGGATTTCTCGCCTGCCAGGTATATGTGTCTGTGTGTGTCTGTATATATATATCTCTGTTTTTTTAATAGATATTTTTTGTGTTAATTCGTAAGTTCAATTTTAGTGATGAACACAAATTGTAATCAAAATTGATTTTAACGAATCAAACTCAAACGGATATTAGTGAATTTGGATAATTTCCTTGTTAGTGATTTTCTTTGAAATACTTGTGGGCTATTTTTCATCTTATATTTAAATACATAGACATTAAGTTATGTGATCTATAATTAAATATTTATTTGAAGAAATATTTTCAACATTTAGTATTTATCTATGATGTAAAAAGAAAAACTAGGATTCAAACCCATATATTTTTCTTAGAATAGAATGTGGGGATCAAGGATTTTTCGTAACTTATTGGACTGTTGTAGGTGTCTTGCAGCCATAGCTATGAAGCTTTTCTTTATAAGAAAAAGGTATGAACTGTGTAGAGTAGCCCTTCAGTACACAGTACAATGTCCTTCTTAAATCACTTCTTTATAATTCTGTTTAATTTCTACTAAAACTGATTGAGAAAAAAGAGTATTGGTTGAAGTTTGTACAATGCTTAAATATTTATTGTCCTCAAGCTTTTCATGACAAAAACTCGTATGAAATGGTTTCACGGATTTAATTTCACGAGACGGATCCTAAAATAACCTATATTAGCTAACCAATTTAAATTTGGATCTAACTTGTTTTGATTTGTAAGATGGGTTGAAACCGTTTCTCTTGAATTTAACTCCGTTACGATATGCATCAACTTGTCATAAATGTACTTTGATCAGGCTTACCGAGTGGCTCATAAGCTCTGGACTCAGTCTCGAAAGCCTTTAGCACTCGCCCTTCAATCGCGCATCTCAGACGTCTTTAATGTCGATATCCACCCAGCTGCCACAATCGGCAAAGGCGTTCTTTTCGATCACGCAACCGGAGTGGTGGTTGGCGAGACGGCCGTAATAGGAAACAACGTTTCGATTCTCCACCACGTGACATTAGGTGGAACAGGAAAGTCCGTTGGTGACCGCCACCCCAAGATTGGCGATGGAGTGTTGATTGGCGCTGGGCGACAATATTAGGGAACGTGAGAATCGGAGATGGAGCCAAGATTGGAGCGGGTCGCTCGTTATGAAGGACGTGCCGCCAAGAACGACGGCTGTGGGGAATCCGGCGAGATTGGTTGGTGGGAAAGAGCAGCCAAGAATGCATGAGGATGTTCAGGGGAGTCCATGGATCATACTTCTTTTATATCCGAATGGTCAGATTATGTTATATGATCGCATTTTACTCTTGTGTTATGATATTTTGTTCTTGTTTTGGTGATTCACTTGTGGATTCTGCATTTGTGAGTGATAATTGAGGACCCTGGATTGGAAGATTGTGATACTGTGCTCAGTGATTCGTCTATTAAATCGAGTTACTTTGATTAGATAACCATTTTAGTTGAATGCTTGTATGTCAATGAGATTGCGAAAATATTTCAAATGATACTATAGATGATTTTGAAATCCATCAAAATAATTCAAAAATAATTTTAAATAAGAACTCAATGATTTCAAGTTCATTATATAATGAAATTATCCAAACTAGTTCTTTAAAAAAAAAAGGATATCCAAACAAGTAGCTAAATGGATTTCAAATCATTAGCTTTTTTTTTTTGTATAGTACATATCATGGGAGAGGAAGGTTATAAGATTGAAGGCGATGTCTAGGTTTGAGGATATTAATGAACGTAATACATCAATCCAAATGGTCCGGTGCGGGCCACTAGACCACTATTCGATTTCCTTCAAATCATTAGTTTTTTTTAATGGTCATAAAATATTGTGAGTAATAATATTCATAACTAAGGCCAAAAGAAATATCCACGAACAACAAAAAGAATAGAAAAACTCAAAAATAAAAGGGAAAAAAAACCTCACACCACGAAAAAATATATATCCCTAAATAAAAAAACTTGATTAATAAATAAATATAAAAAAACATCTATCAGCCCATGAAATATCAATCATCTTCTAGTTGACGATCATCCCAAGCCCAGGCGTCTAAGCGCCTGATCTCCGCCTCTGCTTCAGGAGTATAGTCGTTTTGAATGTCGAACTCTCTCCTCACCCATTCCACCAATTTATTCTTCATGATATCAGCCATTTTCTTCGCCACAGTATAACATAAACATGTTACTTGTAACGTGTCCGTGGCCAAAACGAGGTATTTAAGGACATCAAACTCCTTCCCGGAAACAAACTCTTGGTCGAAACTCCTCTTTAGGTCATCGGACAAGCCATCGTCGGCGTGCGTGCTGAGGTAGGCGATGACCATTGCTAGAGTCTTGTTGTCAATGTCCGAAAGATGGATAAGACGATCTTCTTTTTCTTCCAGAATCTTCTTAAGGGATGTGGATAAGACGGCGGCGGATTCCGAGACGAGGAATTCATCGCCGTCGCAGCTTCTTATTATCACGGATTTCTTTTTCGCCGTAAGAGGTCCCTTCTCATCCGTGGTCACCATAACAAAACTGAAGAATTCAATTCAAACTTGTTCAACCAATATCTAAAAGCAAGCCGCCACCACCTACCGCCCTATAGCAGCTCAATTTTGACAAAGAAGATTCAACAGCTTTTCATGGTTGAAGATTTCAACCATTCACACCTTCTCCCACCTCTATAAATAGAACAGATTTCATCAGTTGGAAATCATCCCTTGTAAGTGAAATATCACAAAGAGTAGAGAGATCCTTGAGAGTGATCAAATTCAATCCTTGAGAGATTGAGTGAGTTTTTGAGAGTTTTTGAGAGTTTTTTGTGAGTTTGTACGTCTCTCTGTAAATCTATTCTTGTGTGAAATAGAATTGATATTTTTCTCTCAAATTCATCCATTTAGTTTCATAATGATCATGTGATACATAACAAGTGGTATCAGAGCCTCGTCAGAGTGCTCGACGGAATTTACAAAGGTCTGGAAATTTTGAGTTTTAGAAAATTTGTCGAAACTCAATTTTAATCAGTCCATTAGATTCATCTCGTTGATCTGAGTGCATGCGTATTTTCGGATCGAAAAACGAATGTTGACGCCAAGCCGTCAAATGCAGTAGGAATTATGGAGAAGATAATGAGCAGTGAATTCTCGATAACTTTCAAATTACAAACCAGATCCCTGAGTTTTATATTTTTCATTTTTGACCCCTCAATTTTTTGAAAATTTTATTTTGATCCCAGTTTTTAAAATTTCATTACGGTCCCGATCTTTCGAAATTACGGTTGGCCCCTAAACTTCTTGGTATTTCACTTGGTCCCTATACTATAGTATCTTTCACCATGTCGCCGAGACGGATGCATATGTCCTCCGCGAAGCTGGAGAACATGTACCAAGCCAAGACTCGGAATAAGGCCCCGTTGATGAGGCGCTTAGTCAACATGAAGGCCAAAAATAGAACTTGATTCTCGACCGTCAGCAGGATGCCACTTGGAGATGAAATTCAAGCTCTCCTACTTCTTAGTTCACTTCCCGATAGGGGAAAAGCTAGTTGTTTCTCTCAATAATTCGGCCCCATAAAGCAAACTTACCATGTCTATGGTTAAGGATGCCCTATTCAATGAGGAGGCGGGAAGAAAAGACATGGGCACGGTCGGACCCATGCCCTTGTGATGGAAAATCGAGGGAGACAAAGACGGGGAAGCAACAACCAATTAGTAGAGGCAAAGGGAAAGCGAAAACAAAAGTAGGGAAGATCCACCGATGGCGAGAAAACCAACTTATAAATGCCATCACTTTGTGGAATAGAGGTCATATTAAGAAGAAGCGCTATAAATGGCTAGAGGAGCAAGGTCGGGCGGTTCTAAAAGAAAGAATAAGGGTGGAGAAATGCTAGCCATCATTCCTGGAGATGAAGCGCTCTGTTCAACCCATGCTGAGACATGCCTTCACATCTCAAGAGAAGATACAGAGTGGGTGGTAGATACTGCAGCATCCTACCACGTAACTCCTCATAAGGACTACTTCACAACATACAAAGCTGGCGACTTTGGAGCAGTGAAGATGGGAAATTCTAGTTCCTCTGGAATTGTAAGAATTGGTGATATACAGATAAAGACAAGGGTCGGGAGTACAATCACTTTGAAGGATGTCAGACATGTGCCTCGATCTTGGTGAATCTCTTTTCGAGATTGCCCTTGACAAACAAGGCTATGATAATCATTTCACCAAAGGCACATGGAAGTTGTCAAAAGGCACTATGATAGTTGCTCGAGGACACATTTGTGGCACGTTGTACAAGACTCATGTGAAAATATGTACAGACAACCTCAACGTTGCTGAGAAAGAGGCTTCTCAAAATTTGTGGCACCAGAGACTCGGTCACATGAGTGAGAAAGGGTTGTCTACCCTGATAAAGAAGGAGCTTATCAATGTTGACAAGGACGCTGCACTGGATCCTTGCAATCATTGTCTATTTGGTAAGCAACAAAGAGTCTCGTTTAGTTCTCTTTAACGAGAAGATCAGAGTTGCTCAGTTTGGTGCACTCTGATATTTGCGGTCCCCTGGAGGTTGAATCACTAGGCGGTAACAGATATTTTCTGACATTTATAGATGATGCTTCTCGAAAGTTGTGGGTGTATTTCCTCAGGTGTTTGAATATTTCAAATTGTTTCATGTCATGGTAGAACGTGAAATGGGAAAAAAGCTGAAGTATCTTTGATCAGATAATGGAGGCGAATACACTTCTAAAGTGTTCAATGCCTATTGAAAAACATATGTCATTCGACATGAGAAGACGATCCCACGCACCCCTCAACATAATAGTGTAGCCGAAAGAATGAACCAGACAATCATGGAACGTGTTCGGAGCATGCTCAGTATGGCTAAGCTGCCAAAGCCATTCTGGGGAGAAGCAGTCAGAGTTGCTTGCTACCTGATCAACATATCACCATCAATACCAGTGAATTTTGAAGTTCCGGAGAAACTGTGGTCTGGGAAGGATCCATCATACTTGTGAGTATTTGGATGTTTAGAATATGCACATGTATCCAAAGAGCTCAGACAGAAGCTTGATGCAAGGACCACTCTATGCATTTTCATTGGCTATGGAGATGAAGAATTTGGATACAGGTTATGGGATCCAAAGGAGAATAAGGTGATCGGAAGTAGGGACGTAGTGTTCCATGAAAGTAACACAATAGAAGACATTGAAAATCCCACAATGTCTCAAAAGTCAAATATTGGTGCTCAAATCTCAGATGCAGCACCAGAACCGTTCGTGAGAGATGGCAACGTAGTGCTAGAAGATATACCAGAAGCAGAATATGAGGAGGTAGAAGAAGGTATTGAGCAGGGGGAGCCACAACGTGCTCTACCAAATGTTCATGTACCATCAGAAAACCAAGATGATGGTGAATCTCCTCGGATTCCAGGAAGTTCGTAGGTGCGAGCGAGGGCGAATTCCATCTAGAAGATATTCAGAATCCGATTACCTTCTACTTCGAAGATGGAGAACCGAAGAGTTTCCAGAAGCGATATCTCATAGGACAAAGAGAAATGGGTTGCAAGCAATGCAGATAAAATGGAATCTCTGCGGAAGAATCACACTTAAGAGATCATAGAACTTTAAAAAGGGAAAAAGTCACTAAGAAACAAATGTGTGTTCAAGTCAAGAAAGATGGCGGCGGAAAAGTGGTGAAACACAAAGCTCGGTTGGTAGTCGAGGATTCCAAAGTGAGAAAAAGGGAATCATGTTTGGTGAGTCAAGGCTACAAGAAGGTTTTGAGATTTTAGGTGATAATCTCATTTGCAAGCTCAAGAAGAGCTTGTATGCGGTGCAAGCGGGGAACCAATGCAATGGTACACGAAATTTGACTTGTGTATGGTGAGACAAGGCTACAAGAAGACTAATGCGGATGAGTGTGTTTATATTCAAAAGTTTGAGATAGAAATTTTGTTGCTCTTCTACTATCGTAGACAATATTACGATCATGGGAAAGGACACAACGAAGATTAGCCACTAAAGAAAGAACTTTCAAAGTCCTTTGACATGAAAGATTTAGGATCGACTCAACAGATTTTGGGAATGCGAGATAGTTCAAGACGAAAATAGTCGGAGGTTATGGCTATCTCGGAGAAGTATATTGAACGAGTGCTTGGTGGTTCAATATGACCAACGCCAAACCAAATCGAAATTCCACTAGCTAACCACTTCAAGTTGAGCAAGAGTTCATGCCCTCATCCAAGGAAGAGATCGGGAATGTCATCGTACAATATTCTTGGCGATTGAAAGTTTAATGTATGCAATGGTGTGTACAAGACCCGGATATTGCTCACGCAATGGAACAAGTGAGTCGTTTTCTCTCTAACCCCGAAAAAGAGCATTGGGAGGCGGTGAAATGGATTCTCAAATACTTGAAGGGTGCGTCAAAATATGTCTTTGCTACGGGGAGCTGATCCGATCTTGGAGGGCTATCGAGATCACGAGATATGGCGGAGATCTTGACAATAGAAAATCAACTTCATGATTTCTCTACACTTTCGCAGTGGAGTCGTTTTTCATGGCAAAAAGACTGCGAGAAGTGTGTTGCTTTATCCACAACATAAGCAAATTATATTCTTTGCTTTGAAGGCGGTAAAGAAATGTTGTGGCTAAAGCGTTATCTCCAAGAACTTGGAATCAAGCAAAGGATTACAAGGTACATTGTGACGATCAGTGCTTGGGATTTGAGCAAGAACTCCATGTACCATTCTGAACAAAACATATTGACATTAGATATCATTGGATACGAGGACAATAGAATGACAATAGTTGAAACTCGTTAAAATACACACAAAAGAGAATCCTGCCAGACATGTTGGTGAAGGTGGTTACACGAGAAAAGCTTAAGCTATGCGAGAGACATAAGCGGGGATGCTTGTTCCGATATATGGTGAAGGGGAGAATTGAAGAATTCAATTCAAACTTGTTCGACCAATATCTAAAAGCAAGCAACCACCACCTACCGTCTATAAGCACTCGATTTTGACAAAGAAAATTCAACAGCTTTTCATGGTTGAAGATTTCAACTATTCATACCTTCTCCAATCTCTATAAATAGAACAGATTTCATCAGTTGGAAATCATCCCTTGTAAGTGAAATATCATAGAGAGTAGAGAGATCCTTGAGAGTGATCAAATTGATCATTGAGAGATTGAGTTAATTTTCAAGAGTTTTTGTGAGTTTGTATATCTCCCTGCAAATCTATTCTTGTGTGAAATAGAATTGGTATTTTTCTCTCAAATTCATCCATTTAGTTTCATAATGATCATGTGATGCCTAACAAGAACTGTTCTGAATTTTCTGATGATCAGTAATCTCCATAAGAGGGATTTCGTTGCTTCAAATCATTATCTTGAAATCCATCAATCCAAATGAATTGTAAAACTAAGTTTCATTTGGATTTCATTTGGGTTGATGGAATTGAAGTTTAAGATCTTGAATTCATTGTAATAAACTCATTAAGCTTGTTTAGGTCATAATGCAAAAAAATTCAAAATTGTGAACTCTTATTTTAAGTTATTCTTTTAGTAGTGAAATCAAATGGGAATATTTAAAATATTTTGCCTAAATTCTCCCCTCAAATTCAAATCATTCTTTTCCAAATACAACCTTTTGAGAATTATTAATACCAATCGAGTAATTAAAGTAATTGACGACTATTCATATTTTTTTTAAGTAGACGACTGTTCGTTTTGGATGAGTGTTTTTCTTTTTTTCTTTTTAAGGTATTGGATGGGTTTTTTAACAGTGTTTAGTGTAGCTTAGGTTGTATTGGGGTAAAATCGTAATTATATTTCTTTTGTTTAATTGTGTTATTATTTAATTATTCACCATGAATATTTATTATTGGGTCCAAATATTATCAATTTACCCATTAGGTTCAAACCATTATTGAGCAGCCCATGAGGTTCAGTTCACTATTTACGGCCCGTGAGACCTACTATAGCCTAAGCGACACATTTTATTTCGCTAAACTCATGCGGCCTATCATCCATGTATAAAAGGTCCCTCCATATTCATTTGTAAAAATGTTCTATTAATTACTCTGAATTATTGTCATTTGCTCTGGATTTTTCTCTCCTATAGTCGCTAACTTAAGCATCGGAAGGGCCTCCCTGAAATCATCCTAGGGATCTCCTAACATTCTTTTTATGCGTTCTGGTGGTTAAAACTTAAAGATTTTTCCAGCTTTCTTGGGGTGGAATTTGGACTGTCACAATTACATTGACCAATTTGGAAAATGAATTTGTTCGACCCCTCAAAGAATTTTATGACAGAGAGCCAGCGACCCCTCCTGTCCTTAAGCTCTTGCCTCAAATCTACAAGATAATGTTATTAATGTAAATATAACATTTTACTTGGGATATTGAAGTACCAAATGAAACATATTCGCAAATGGGAGATTCAGACTGCTTCAGTTGCTAAAACTCTATTGAACCACATTATTATCTTTTTGTGATTTATGCGTCGACCTTTTTAATCAAAGTTCAAATGGTCTTTGAGATTACTTCTTTTTTTTTTGATGAAAATGTGAAAATTTCATTAAAAAAGGTGAAAAATTACAAATTAAAAGGGGCATACCCCAATTTCAGCCTTAATGTCAAATGGACAGGCCCATTAACACTCAGAGGGGCAAAGGAGGTTCAAACGAACAAGATAACAAAGAAAACTAACAAACCTCAACAGAGGTTAACTCAAAACAAACTAGGATCTCCAACCAATTATTTGAGTCAGCAAAAAGGAGTGGGCGGTCACGACCCAATGCTCCTAATTTGTGCTCAAATAAGGGTGGCGAGAGATCTACAAGAAAAATTACACAATGGACATAGGGCATACCCTATTAAAAACATCAGCAACCGCAGCCGAGATGGATAGCCAAGGTGGGTAAAGGATTAAACAATACCCATCAGGAAGTTAAAAAGCAACATAAAATGGGACATACCCCAGGTTGCTTCAAAAAGAAGAAGAAGAAAGACCAACATAGGGCCTTGGGAAAACCAGATGAAACTGGGGAACCACAAGACAACTACAACAGTCAGTCCGAGCACAGTGGGGCAACCAGGAAGGCCACACAAACCACCAAAGCTCAAAGAAGCCATCCAATGGAGGGTAAGTCCAATTTTTCAAAAAGTTCTAAAGGAAAAAATTGCATCAGTTTCAAGAACAGGTACAACTGGATCCTTGAAGAACACATCAAAAAAATTTTTTTATTATAAACGGCAGCCCAAAAGAAAAAAAAAGGACTTCATCATTTGGGACAAAAATAATCCTCGGAACCACACAAGTTGGGAATTATACGTGTAATTGTTAATATGTAATGTTATTAAAGTTGGGAATTGAGTTGGGTTATTAAAGTTGGGAATTGAGTTGGGCCAACCCAATAGACTTGTAGCCCACCTTTTGGAAAATCCAAAACCAAGCCCATACATCTACTTATTATGATGGTCATTTGAACCAAAAAAAAAAACTTCTGTAGCTTGAGATTGATACGTAAATTGAGGATGGCAATTTACTTCAAACCCGTTGAAAGATCCAATACCCGACTCGAACAAAGGAGAGTATGGATAGTTTTTCTGGACCCAATTATATAAATGGTTGCGCGTGTGCCTATGGGGATTTTTGAGTTCGGGTATGGAGGCGGTGTGGGAATATCCTACTCATACAGGCCCAATAAGCGATTCAATATCATTATAATATATATTTATTTATACATATATCTTTATTGGGATTGGATCAAATGAGACAGGGTTCTAGAGTAAGACCTATAAGGACTAATCTTAGCCATTGATTGAAAATATTGGATCGATGAGATGTTTCCAATTTTTTTGGTAAGTAGTTTGTAACTGACTATCATTAAGGACAATATAGCAATTTTTTGTTTTAGCGTTTTTATATAGGGTATAATTATAAAGTTATAACTGCCTTATTTAATGTCTTATTTAATAGCGCAATTTAGGGGCATTGTTTTTTAAATTTTTTTTTAGGAATCCAACATATTTAATGTTTTTTGTTGGTTAGACAACTTTTAGATAATGCATAGTTAGTTATTTTCTATCGCAATGTTTTATGACATAGTTGAGAGTAAACATAATTAGTTTTCTTTTGATGCTTATATAGATCGTAGACAACGCATAGTTATTTATTTTTCGTTGCATTGTTTATGACATTTACTGCATAGTTGGATATAATATACTACACATTTAGTTTGTACACACTGCATATATAGTTTCTAGACAGTGCATAGTTAGTTGATTGTTGCTGCATAGTTTTGTGACACTTATTGCATAGTTGAGTATAATTTACTGCATATTTAGTTTTTTTTACATTGCATAAATAGCTTATAAATAATGCATAATTAGTTGATTTTGATGCATTGATTGCTTTTGGGCAATGCATAGTTAGTTGATTTTTGTTGCATAGCTTTAATGACAGATTCTCTTTTCCAATTGTGTATTCATTATTTTATGAGATTGTGGAAGATAATGGCGATTCTTTTCCAATTGTATTCTCTTTTTATGGAATTAGTTAGTTCATTATTTTACTTTATTTCCATTTCTTTGATTAAATTAATTATTTAATTATATTTTTGTCCATCTAATCACAACCAAAATTCAATCAATGGCTAAAATTAATCCATATGGTCTCACCAACATTTTTTAAATTTGATCAAACCGTGAATTGCTTAAAGCGTTTCAATTCTTATCTTTTCATTTTTTTTTTTCGTTTTGATTAAATTAATTATATTATATAAAATATTAATGTAATATATTGATATAAAAATAATAATATATATTTTTGCATTTCTTATTTTTTATTATGTAAATATTCGATTGATGGTATGTGCTTATATTATAGAGTTTTATCCAATTTGAGAATATTTTGATTGATTAAATTCTTGTTTGAATTAGTTAAAATATAAATAATTGATTTGAATATCAACATAAATAATGAATAATTGATTTGAATTCTTGTTTGGTTTGAATTATGGCATAAATATGTTAAATATTAAGTTTATAATTTCTTTTTTTAAAAGTTAAAAAAATAAAAAAATAGCTAAATCCGATTTAAAAGTTTTGAACCGATTTTGGCAAAATTCAATTTTGACCGGTTTTCGCGGTTTGAAACTTTGTATAATCGCATAAAAATGGTATTTAACTATGAAAACACAACCTTGTACTAAATAAAATGACAAATGTAAAACATTCTTGTGCAGTAGATATTTTAAACAAAAAGTCACAAATGTGCCAACTGTTCTTTGTGATCCTTTCCCTCTTTTAATTTATATTAAACTGAAAAAGCAGTTTTTTCCCTCAAATCTCAATCAAAATCCACTAAACTATGTGTTTTGCCTTTTCTAACATTTTGTTATTTTTCTAAATTTATTAGTTTGCTAATTCTTATCTTTATTTTTTTTCGTATTGTTCTCTTAAGAATTTAGTAAATATACATAGATTCATCGAAATAACTCAAATTTGGAAATGACAGAAGAGAATGGGGAACACAGAGAGATGACAGATCATCGAGCAACAAGAGTCACCAGCTCAATTGCTCTGTATTATTTATTGCTCGTCGTTGTCATAAAATGTCACCTTCAACATCATTTACAGATCATACAAATCAAGTGATAGAGTTCATGACTGACTACAAATGAATGAATATAATCCAAATACTCCCACCCATATATTCAATAAAGAATTGGCTTTTTCTATGTATAACGACTTCTACCCTCCTCAATCCTTTAAACAAAAAAAAAAAAATGAAAAAAAAAATATGGACTTCCAATTTACAGAGCAACAATGAATGGATCAAATGTTATCTTTGTGACGAGATGCGAGTCTTGATTGGTTTTAGTTTCAATCCCATGCTTTCTGGAGAAAGGAGCTCCGGTGCAATACAAGTAGGGCTCAGTGGACTCCTCGGGCTGCCGCTAAACTGACTCGGTCGGTGTGTAGACCGTACCCCATGAAAAATATTCCATGGGTACCAACATAGCATGTGGCTGCTCCTCCGTCACCATTGATCCATAAGCCTGTACCTGTGTAAACGACGTTCTTCCATCAGACCTTTTATATGATCACGTAATAGAATTATAGAAGATGCAATTCAGATATCGAATTCAGAAGAATAAATATTTTAGGCGTGATATACATGCTTGAATGTAATGCTATATTAAGATAACAAATACGACCAAAAACAATTCATTAGTGAATGCAGTGAAGTAGACATAGCATTGCTTTTTGTGAATGGACAAAATATTCCTCCCATTTCTAGATATCATACACAATCTCCCCTGAACAAAAACAAAGGTAGAAATGTCTGCTTATGCTTTTAAAAAAGCAGCACACTGCCACCCTATCAAATTAAATGTGGGTTTTAGTGTCGAAAAACATTCCTTTGTTTCTATTCTTCCTTCCTATTTATACCGGAATATTTCAAACCCAAACCTAAGCTCCAACCCGCATTATATACAAACATTATAAGCATATATAATAATGAATGTTACACATATTTATATGAATTATATGGAATTATAAAATATGCCTTTATTACATTATCTAGTTATCTAGGTTTGATACATATTTATATAGCATCTAATATGGATCGTTAATTTCTCATCAAATATGATGTGGAACATTGATGTCTATCAAGCAAGACAGACACCATTGATCTCTATGAAGCATTTCTAACATAGGTATTGTAAATAGGGATATATAAGTGTATTTTATAGAAAAGTCCAACACCAACTCCCCCTCTCTCACCCCAAATGCCAGCTCAAAGGTTGCCTTGAGGGTGTTTTTGCATTCCTTTTTAAAAAGCAGCAGTGAGACATCTTGATTTTTTTCCAGGGTTTTGCCGTTTTTCTTATTCCACATGAGCAAATTGTTTTTAACCATTCATCTTTGTATATGCTTGTTGCGTACCTCAACCAAGGCACTGTATCTTCTGTCCAAATTAGCAGCCATATGAAGAGCCTCTGAATGAAAAGGAGAATCGTCTCCAACAAATATCAGAGTCCGACATCTCAGCGTCTTCAACCCATCCGTGATATCAGGTCTCCTGTGCATTGTGGCCAAAAAAAAAAAAAGTAAATTCTGGAATAAGCTAACGGTAAAGCCATGAAGAAACTTGCTCTCAGAGCTGGATACCTATCTATTGCTTTAAGGAAACGCAACACATTTATGCTCTGCCTCTCGTCCAGCAGCTGGAAAAAAATTCAAGAAATTCAAAAACACCACATTTTGAGGTCAGCAAAAATTTTGCTGTAAGAAAAATACATTAAGCAGTAGGTTGGCCAATAAATGAAAACGAGATGCATTAAAGCACTAACTCTTCTGCATGCTTGAACTATGTCTGATTCTGGAACTTCAGCACTGCCACGAACTTCCTGATACAATCAAAAGAAAATTTTCTCATCCACATATCCCAAGCAAGATCGATATGAAAAAGAAATCTCAAGAAACTAAAATACCTTGCTAAAGTACCGGTAAAGTAGGCAGTCTTTCAGCAGACCACACATACCATAGTAATACAGCAAATTGGACATCACCTGCGAATTCATATTATATCAATATTTATCTTTTAGAAATTATGTTTATATACAATAATGATTGAAAAGCATAAGATTATATGGGACCTTATTACAGAGCCATTCTGTCCAAGATGGGGCTTTGCACAAAGGAGAAACAAGGATCAAACCAAGAACCCGCTCCCTATATTTCATCTGCAACATAAATCTCTTCACTCATAAAAAAAAAAAAGATAAATGAACATTAAAAATTAGACGATAATAGTAATAGCTGATACACAGAATATAACATACAGCAAACAAGGAGAGGATGTAAGCACCAGCCATTACACCCATGCACAAAACTGCACCAAGCCTGAACAAAGTTATCACAATATCAGGAAGAGATTTCAAATGAAAATCCGAAATAGTAGCTCCAAGCCTAATCCAAATTCAAGACAGAAGCAGTCAACCAGAAGTCGGTAGCAGCAGATTCAATTCACTATTATTATTATTACCTAAAATAATTGAGCACTTCAACAACTTGATTCGCTAAGTCATCGACAGAAGGCAGAGGATCATCGGCACAAATTGCACCAGCTCCCAACTGCAAGAACTCTTATCAGAGTCCCATTTAAATTTTTTGTGAGCTATATTGTTCAATATCAGTATAAACATGTAACAACAGTTGGAAAATAACAAACAAGGATGAATTTCAACAAGCAGGCCAATTTACAAACCTCATGTCCAGGAGGACTAATATGGTAAACACAGAAATTGTGAAGAAGCAATGCTGCAGCTTCTGGACAAAAGAACAACCCTTGGAAGCAAGACATATCTGCAGAAAAACACAAACAAGACGTTTTATTCGACTGTGGAGAGAAACGAAATATAAAATACACAAAGGGCATAATAAAAAATTGGTAAAAGCAAACATCATAACGAACAAAAGTTACTACCAAGGCCAACTCAGCACTCACGATTTAAAGCTAAATCAGGATAAGTAACCAAAGCTGGCTTGTCCGGGTCTCCATAAACTATAACAGATACAGAGCCGCTCCCAGTTACAACAGTATGCTCCTGAGCGAAAATTATAAACATCAATAATAAGCAATTGTCTATAATCAGAATGTATGAACCTCGCTAAATTGTAATAAAGGCACTGCTATGATGTATATTTTCTCCCAAATAGAAAACGATTAGTTAAAAGAGTCGCAAGCATTTCTTTGTTTAATCATCCTTCAAGCAAAAGAAAACATCAGATTGCTGTCGATTAATGCATAATAAATTTTTAAAAAAAAGGTTATTTTTGTTGTGACCAACCATTTAAGTTTTAAAAAATCAAATCCGCATCCAAAAGAGTATGGCACTAAGAGAAAGTATTATAATTCAGAAAATTATAAATGCTAATATAATGATTGAAACTTCTAACCACTGACAAAAATAAAAGAAAAGATAGCATAACAGCCAACCTGTATTCATAAAACTATTTCAACAAAGAAAGTGACAGGTGTCACAAGATGCTCTAGATGATTAACCAATTTTTACTAATGTCATTAAAAATCCAAAGCAAACAAGAAATAGCATCAGAACCAATGGAACCTAATCTCTAAAGACAACGTATCGCAAAACAGGTAATATTATGGTGTATTTTTCAAAGAATATTGATCAAATTTCCAGCAAAAGACAAACAAGTTCAATGATAGCTGCTATTGCCATCTGGCATGACTACTCAGTTTTCTCCCGTAAGATATATATATATATATAGAGAGAGAGAGAGAGAGAGAGAGAGATGAAATTAGAGAAAACAGCTATCATGATCAAATTTCTTCCATTTATATTAAGGAACATACAACAAGGCGATTCTGAAAACTATTAAAAATTAAATGAAAAATCCAAAAAAGTTTAAAAAAATGTGAAACCTAAATTCTTTTTTTTGGGCAACATTGAAAATCTGAAAGAGACCTATTTGAAAAGCAAAAGAGAAACAAGAAAAAGAGAGGAAAAAAAAAAAAAGGAATAGGGAATTGAAATTAAAAAGCCAGAGTAGGTTACAAGAAAAGTCTCCCAATAACAAAGAAATCATTGCTCATGTCTGCAAATAGCAGATTAAATACAAAGAAACATGAAGCAGATCTAAAATTATTTAAAAAGGAGACTCAGAAACTCTCTCATACTCTCGCTCTCTTCATAGACTCAGAAAAATGTAGTAACAGAAACTGGCCGGAAATGGGAAATAACAATTAGCATTTCAAATAATAGAATCATAAAAAACAATATGAACTACAAATCGGAAACTTCAAAAGAAATTAAAGATCAACCTTCCCGCCGAGATAAATGGTCTCCACGTCGAGGCGAACGGAATCTCCGCTCAATTCAGCCATGGCCGTCGCCTCTTCCTCGCACACTACACCCACTATTTGTTTTGTTTCTCAAAATTTATCCTCTAATTACAAAAACCAAAACATTCAGTCAACTATATGAATGGAGAGAGAGCTGTTGAGCTAATTGATGGCTTATGAATGAAGCGATTCTTTGGCCTTCCCCTTTGTTATTTCTTTTTCTCTCTCTGTAACTTTTTTTTTTCTAATTTATTTTCTCTTTCTGTATCCAATATGAATTCTCCACCGACGCTCTCTCTCAATCTCTCCCTTCCTCTAAATTTATGGCACACAGAATATAATAAATAAATTCGGACAAGGTGAGGGTATTTCCGTCATTCCATAATAACGGATCCGTGATTGAATGCGGTGAAGAATCTAACCGCAGTTAACGGTCCACAACTTTTACGGTTAACTGACGGAATATTGCTGCACCTGCACTCGTCCTCGCCGTTTCAACTTACTTACCTTTAAAAATAGTCTTATTACTCTTAACAAAACAAAAACAGTCTTTTTTTTTTTTTGAGAAAGAAAACAAAAACAGTCTTTTTTTTTGAAGAAAACAAAAACAGTCTTATTTAAGCATAATGAGTAGGGATCACAATGGATGGGAGGAAATTGCATTTTAGTCCCATGAGATTTGAGGTATTATAATTATAGTCCCACAACTTGAATATTCAGTCACAATCTTAAAATTTGAAAATGTCCCATAAGAATTCGTTAGTCCCACTTCGTCAAAAATTTAACGGAGCAACACAAGTGCATGTTAGGTTAGAATAATACAAAACTTAAAATATAAAAAATATAATAATTTGTTTAAAAACTAAAAATAGAAAAGAAAATGAAATTATTTTCAAATCCAAAAATTACAAAATGAATATTGTTAATTAAAAAAACAAAAAATCGTTTTAAAAAAATTGACATTTATTTAACAAATTTAAAAATATTTTAAATTCTAAAATAAAAAAAAAACTCAAAACTCTTTTTAATATTTGAAAATTCTTTTAAAAATCTCTGGAAATCCGCTAAAAAATTTAAGATTTTTAAAATAATTTAAAGTTTTGCAAAAACATTCTACGTTGTCACTCTATTTGGATTTTCTAAAAAAAAAATTAGATTGTTTTTGCACTTTTTTTCAAAAGTCTCCAATAGTTTTCAGTTTTTAATCCATTTTTCAGATTTTTAGACAAATTTTCATATTTAAACAATTTTTCAGATTTTTTAATTTTATGTTTTAATATTAAAAATAATTATTAGATTTTTAACAAAATTTTTAGTTTTTAAACAAAATTTCAGTTTTTTAAAACATCTTTTAGTTTTAAAAATAACTTTTTGAAAATAGTTTTGAGTTTTTTTATTTTAGAAATTAATTTTTTTAAATATTTAAAATAAATATCAGATTATTTAAAACAATTTATAGTTATTTTAACAATTCGCATATTTGTTTTTTGTAGTTTTAAAATAATTTCGATTTTTTTACTATTTTTACTTTTTTTAAATAAATTATCAGATTTTATATATTTTAATTTTTAGATTTTAAAATAATTTTTGAATTTTTTAAATCTCTCTTAAAATAAATGCAAATAATTTTAATTTTGTTAAAATAATTTTTAGAATTGTTAGACAGTTTTTCAAAATTTTCATATATTGATTTTTTTATTTAATTAATTTGTGGAGAAATGCACTTTTGGTTTCGTAAGAATAGAGTTAATAATCGATTATGTTTTAGTTAATTTTTGGACTAAAGATGTAACTTTTGATTCATATGGGACTAAATGTGCTAAAAAAATCAATTACTTCTAGGTGTTTTTCCTTAAATGCATGTAGTATTTTGTTCTTGAGCACTTGAGATATATATATTATGTATTGCATGTTGATTTCATGTATCAATTGTGAAAATTCTCAAGTGTTGCTCAAAAATGCTATTTATTGCAATTTAGGTGCATGCATGTACATTTTAATGATGTATTTGATGAATTCTTGGATAAGATGTAATGCATGTTTGTGATTCTTGATATTCATGATTTATTTGACTTATAACCTGGAAAAGTCGAGCATAATTTATTAAACTTGAATTTTTGGGCTTAAAATGCAAAAATGGCAAGTTGGTGGACTTAATTGCAAGAAAATAAAACTTAAAGGACTCCTATGTAATTTTCGAATTTTAGGACTATACTCAGGTTCAAAAATGATATTTGGACATTTTAATAAAGTTGTAAAAGTTTTGAGATAAATAAAATCAACCCTTAAAAGCCCAAGGACTAGATTGTAAAATTTTAGAACTTTAAGGGCTAAATTGTAATTTTCGAAACTGTACCAGGACCTATTTTAAAATTTGAAATTTTAACTTTTAAGGGACTGTAAATAACATATTTTAAGAGTATTCCAAAATTCTAAGTGTTTAGGGCTTGGAAAGTACTTTTATAAAAATTGAGGGACTAAATTGTAAAAGATTAAACTTGAGAACCCAAATAAAATTTCCAGGACTTATACAGTCCATGTACCTAGAAATACTAATTTAACTATAACTTTATGATATTTTGAACCCAAGGTTCAAATTTCATAACAATTTGACCCTAAAAGCGCCTTAAAGGCAATTATTTTAAAATGAGACAAAAATGAGATTTTCAAATGTTAAGGGACCTATACATATTTCTTTTTAAAACTATTTTTGTCCCAATATCCCACTGACCCTAGTGACATTTTACAACTGGAATCACATTAAAAGTCCTTTCGGTTTGTGAGATCCGAATATTTTAAACTTAGGCCCGAAATGACAATTTTAACAAATTTAGGGCCAATGTGAGAATTTTATAAAAACTCGACCTCAAAACTTTAAGAAACCTGAATCTCCGAACAATTTAGAGGATTTAGGAATAGTACCTTATAATTTTTCAAGGTCGGGACATTTATTTATTTAATTTTTAACCCCAAAAGTATTGGTTTTTACAAAACGGGGCTAATTGTAAATTTTCTTTTAACAAAGACCTAACTCAAATTATTTTCTTTTAAGAACAACCCTGGACCCTCTGACTTATAGTAATTATTTAAAATATTTTATTTTCTTAAAATCCCATTACATATCGGATCGTCTTGACCGACTAATACGCGATCACGGGGCGACTTCCTCGTCTTGCTGTTCCGAATCTATAACGGGACTTATGTCCCACCTAATTCTTCAAGACATCAAAGATTACTTATTCTCTCGATAATTATCTTCATCCAAATTACTCCACCAACACCAATAAATACCACACGCTATTTCGAAATTTTTTCCTGAACTACTTCCCTGAATCAATATACTCGACTGTCTGGTTGACATCCTGTACTTGTAATTATTTTCTGCGCCAGTCAACTTGGTGTGTCGAGCTCACGGTCGGATTGGATACGTCGGGGATGGAACCGAGCAACTCGGCTTATTCCACTCTCCACCCCATCGTCCAAATCCGTGGCGAGAGACCAAGTTTGTCCCGGGGAGGCGGGTCGTAGTACTGAGGTATAATTATGATTATGACAATCCTGCCTAGCTAGCTCTCTTTGTGGATTTGTCTTTGCCTATGGAGCGATAAGGTGACAGGTCTTGACCATCTTGCTCGGGAGTTACAAAGAAGAAACGAGGAATCGTTATCGATCCACACGATTAAGAGTTAATCATACCCATTTGGTCGGCAAGACTATAAAATCCGTGACGCAACCCCTACTTGTATTGCATTGGTTGGCGCTATAAATCCGTGCGCAACCACTAATTGTCTTGCATGGAGTGGAGTTACATTCCGTACGCAATCCTACCTGTCTTGCTTGAATCACATAGTGCTTGTGTGATCACGAACTGTTTCATCAAAACGGTATAAGTATATTATTTTAAGTATATATATCACGATGCTTGTGAACTGTGTGTGAAACCACGCATCATGACTCACGCATATTTCATATAACAGTTTTCTCGCATTAACTATATATATCGCCACACTTGCACACGATCACCCCATCTACTGAGAATTTTTATCACATCCCCTCCTATTTTCTAATGGCTAGATGAGAAGTATGTTGAAGATGCCGAACCTACCACGGACTGATTTTCCGTGCTCGGCTTATTGGACTTACTTCCTTTTATTGCTGTTGTTGGACTTTTCTTCTGTTTCCCGTTTAAGTTGTAACCAAGGGCGTAGGACCTTTTGACATTTAAGTTGTCATTCGAGGCATACTATGTTTCTTTTCGTTGGACTGTAAGTTAATTTGGATAATTCTTGACTGTAAGCTTATTTGGTTGATTTGTTGGGATGTATTTGTAATTTGTACCATACTTGTAGTTTAATCCTCTGTTTTAGATTCTGTTTTCATTTGGGGTTATGTCATCATTTGTCTAGACTTTTGGTTTACTTGTATTTAAGTTGTGAATCGTCGTCACGTCCCGCCCAGGGCGTGACGATTAGAGTGGTATCAGAGCTCGGCTAGTAAGATGGAAACTTACACCGAGCTGACCCAGGATAGGACCCTCGGTGTGTGTTGGGTAGTACCGCGACTTGACCAATTAAGTGTGAAATCAATTTCAAAGTGGCATAGAACCGTATTATTGATGTTTAGACTGAGTTAAAAATTTCATACTTGGAGATTGCATAGTTATACTTGTCTTGACTTAGTTTACTCTTGACTGACTTTCTTTATTCTTCATTATCCTTCCGTTATATTCATCTAAATTATGGATTATAACTAACACTTCGAGATACAGAATGGCAGAACATAGAGGACGCGAAGACCCCGCCGAGTTCCCAGCGGACCGCCGATGTACCTAGGGAAAGGATACCTCACCGAATTTCCACCACTTTCTCCACCGGTTGTAGGAGAGAATTTAACGCACAAAGCCCTACAACAGATTTTGGTTTTCATGAGGCAGCAAGCAGAGCCCAATCATCGTGAACCTGAACTAGCCCGAGAGGCGAATGATGGAGTTCTAGAACGCTTTCTGCGGTTTGACCCGCCGACTTTCTTGGGAGAGCCAGGCGATTTGAAAGTCAAGATGGGTTGAGAAACCGGAGAACATCTTTAACGCTCTTCAATACTCGACGAGCGGCGAAGGTGACACTCATTGTATTTCGATTGGAATCGGCAGCTAGGGACTGGTGGAGATCCGTCGAAAGGAAATGGGACCAATGGTAGCTTAACTTGGGAGAATTTCTTGACTGAGTTTAATGAACAATATATCCCACAAGTGGTAAAAGGAAGCATGTCGGGATGAATTCCACAGTGAGACAGGGAAACATGTCAGTGGCTCAATATGAGTCAGAATTCCATCGATTGTCCAAGTACGCTCTGGGGACAATCAGTACAGAAGAAGATAAGTCGTAAAAGTTCACCAGGGATCAAACAGAACTTCAAAAACAAACTTTTGCCTATTGAGTTGGCCACCTACTCAGCCGCGGTAAAGGCAGCTTTTCGCATTGAGTCGGGACTGAATCGCATTGGGCAGATCCAACAGAGTAGGCCCTCAAACAGTCTCAAAAGGACAGCTGTGGGAGATCCATCTAAGCAGCCTTCTAAGTTTGAAGGACCAGGACGATTACCGGGCGGATAAAGGAAAGGACCTGTTCAGAAAAGCGGGCGGTGTGCTCACATTGCCAGAAACCAGGGCATACTGCCAATGACTGTTGGTGCAAACAGGGAAGGTGCTTGCGCTGTGGCAGTAATCAGCACCAACTAAAGCATTGCCCAAAGTACGATGACCGAACCAAATAGGTGCAGCCGCAGAGGCCAGGCAATGGCCAGGGTAATCGGGCAAAGATGCCCGCTTGAGCGTTTGCACTAGCCGGGCATGAGGCTCCGGAGGCAACAAACGTGGTGGAAGGTACGCTTCTAGTATCTGACCACTATGCTAAAATACTGTTTGACCCTGGATCATCGCATTCATTTGTCGCACCGCATTTTGTACACAATCTGCATGCATGCATGGAACATATGCCTATATGTCTAGAAGTATCAACCCCTATGGGCGCAAGCCAGATAACAAATATTATCTATAATGAATGCGAAGTTAAGATTGATGAGATAAATTTTCTTGCCGATCGATCTTATTACATATATCCGAATACGATGTGATATAGGGAATGAATCTGTTATCTACACACCATGCACAAATGGACGCCATCGCAAGTCCATTAAGCTATCTTGAACCCGGAAAGCCCGAAGTGGAAATTTTGGGAAGGGCATGAGTTAAGATTGTCCCAATCATTTCAAAGAATCAAAGCGAGGAGACGATCACTAGAGGGGCACAAGGGTACTTAGCGTTTGTAATTAACAAACCCAAGGTTGAGACAAAAATTCACCAAGTGCCTATAGTATCGGAATACACAAATGTATTTCCACAAGAACTCACAACTGTCCCTCCAGATAGGGAAGTCGAGTTCACCATCAAGGTATTACCGGGAACCACCCCGATTGCTAGAACACCGTACAAAATTGCTCCTATTGAGTTGGAAGAGTTGAAGACTCAATTGCAGAAGTTGATGGATGTGGGATTTATCCGACCGAGTACGTCTCCATGGGGAGCACCGGTACTGTTCGTCAAGAAGAAGGATGACACATTAACACTGTGTATATCTTATCGCGGTCTTAATAGCGTGGCCATCAAGAACAAATATCCCCTACCGAGAATAGACGAACTGTATGATCAGCTTCAAGGAGCGACGGTGTACTCAAAGTTTGATTTACAACAAGGATATTACCAACTGAAGGTCCGTGAAGAAAACGTTTCCAAAACTGCATTCGGGACCAGATATGGACACTACGAGTTTGTAGTAATGCCTTTTGGTCTGACGAACACGCCTGCAGCATTTATGGATTTGATGCATCGGGTCTTTCGACCCTACTTGGATCAGTTCATAGTGATATTCATTGATGACATACTCGTATACTCTAAGTCTAGAAAAGAGCACAAACGTCATCTGAAATCATTTTAGAGACACTACGAGAGCATCAGCTGTACGCCAAGTTCAGCAAGTATGAATTTTGGCTTAGTGAAGTTGCATTCTTGGGACACATAGTATCCAGCAATAGGATCGCAGTAGATCCATCGAAGGTACAAACAGTGGTTGAATGGAAACAACCCGAGTCAGTAACAGAGATCAGAAGTTTCTTAGGATTGGCTGGATACTATCGAAGATTTATCAAGGATTTCTCCAAGATAGCCGGACCACTCACTCGACTAACCCAAAAGCAAGTCAAGTTAGAGTGGAACGACAAGTGCGAGGCTAGTTTCCAAGAATTGAAGAAACGACTTACTACAACTCCAGTCTTAGCCCTTCGGAAGGGAACAGAAAGCTTTGTCGTTTACAGTGATGCATCAAAAGAAAAACTATGAGAAGTACTCATGTAGGAATGAAATGTCATTACTTATGCATCATGGAAACTCAAACTATATGAGGCCAATTGTCCGATGCATGACTTGGAATTGGCAACGATAGTATTCGCGTTAAAGAAGTGAATACACTATCTCTACGGAGCAATATTCACGGTTTTCATAGATCACAAGAGCCTAAAATATCTATTCTCTCTGAAAGATCTCAATTTGAGGCAATGGAGATGGATGGAGTTAATTGAGGACTATCAATTTGATATTCAATACCAACACGAGAAGGCTAACGTAGTAGCCGACGCCTTGAGCAGAAAGGCGAGTTTAGCCAAACTAATGATTTGAGAGTGGAAATCATTAGAATAACTGAGCAATTGGAATCCGACGAGGACCAATACTCGGATTACATGTGCTAACATTTCGGTTAAACCCGGCCTACTAGATGAAATCAAAATCGCCCAGGAGAAGGACATACCTCTTCAAAAGCTGAAAGAGAAGATACTTAAAAGAGAGAGACTAGAATATTTGGTACCCAAAGATGGGATTATTAGATTCTGAAATCAAGTTTGTGTACCAAGAATGACGAGCATATGAGAAATAGAATTCTGGCAGAGGCACATTGCTAGAAGTACACTATACATCCTGGAGGAAACAAGATGTATAAGGACATGAAACAGAATTTTTGGTGGGTAAACATGAAGAACCAGGTAGCGGAGTTCGTTGCGAGATGTTTAACTTGTCAACGAGTAAAAGCAGAACACCAACGACCATCTGGGTTACTGCAGCCGTTGAGGATTCCCGAGTGGAAATGGGAACACATAACGATGGACTTCGTGACGGACCTACCAATGACTAGAGGAGGCCGTTATGCTATATGGGTAGTTGTAGACCAACTCACGAAATCTGCACACTTCTTACCCATCAAGAAGACTGACAGTTTGCAGAAACTCGCACAGACTTATATCTGAGAGATCATTCGACTGCATGGAGTACCAGTCGACATAGTATTGGACCGAGACCCGAGGTTTGTCTCTAGATTTTGGAAGTACTTGCACGAGGAATTAGGTACCTCGCTAAGTTTCAGCACAACAACACACCCACAAACCGATGGATAGTCTGAGTGAACAATTCAAACCCTGGAAGATATGTTGCGAGCCTGCACATTAGATTTCCAAGGAAGTTGGGATTCGCACTTACTGTTGGTCGAGTTTGCCTATAATAACAACTATCAGGCCATGATTGGGATGGCACATTACGAGGCACTATATGGGCGAAAGTGTAGATCCCCACTACACTGGGAGATCGATGACCAATGGACACCAAAAGGAAAACAAAAGTCTCCATCGATCCCAAAGGATGACCTAGTTCAGGAGGCCATGGAGAAGCTCAAACTGATCAAGGAGCGGATCCGCGCGGCTCAGCACTCAGGTCAATATGGCGTATTTGCACCACATGAAATTTATTGCAAATGAAGATGGTGTGTTGGTTCTTCTACAGAAGAGAGGTGCCACATTTCCACTGCCTAACCCGAGATACACCACAGTAGATACCTTAGCGGACACAACCAACTTCCTGCTTAACTCTGAGGCACATAACAGAGTTATGGATGCTATCGATGCAAGGAAGAGGCGCAGAGTTGAAGGCTTCCCGGATGTAGAGGATATGGTGGCAGAAGAAGAAGAGTTAAACAGACAAGAAATGGGAATGGAACCTCATCACCCTCAAATTGGTTATGACATTCCCGGGACCTCACACGGAAGAGATCACCCCAGACCCTCACATAGCGGGGATCATCCCGGAACTTCTTATGGTGGCGAGTCCCAACGAGGCAATGAATTTCATGACATGCTATATGCATTTGGGGAGGACTTGCGTCATCAAAAGGAGGAGTTGCGGCAACAGAGGGAAGACTTGCAGCAACATCGGGCTGATTTTCGGGCATTCCTAGGACTATGATCGGAGGTCCGAGGAGACGTGGCAAGTGCTACAACAATTACAAATGTGGCACATCTCACAAGGCCACTTCCCACCGCCGCCGCCACAGTCATTCAGGTATATCTCCACTTTTCTTTATTGAAATTCTACCTTTCCCCTTTCGGACATTATAATTTCATTCAACTTTGGGGAAGAGGTAGTATTTTGATACATGAAAAGTGTGGATGGGAAAAACAAATCTTGCATCTCTGTGTGTTTTTCATATAGTTGCATGTAGAAAATTCTAGGTTGCATTGCATTAGAGGCACGTTTACGGCTTTAACACGTTTATTGCTTTCATAGATGTTAGAGAGTGAGTTGACCGGGCATGATGCAACTTGATGTTTGTGTGTTGATTGAAAATTTGTATTGTTGGGAGTGGATGTTGAGTATGAGTTGATTGAGCAATGAATAGATGACATTGAGCATGTGGATAGTAAGAACATGGTTTGATACTTTGAATTACATATTTACAAGCCTGTGAGCTTTTTAGCCTTTACTGTTTCTATTTTATGCAGTCTTGTTTGTGATTTGAGTGTATCATTCATGTTGTTAGAATTCTAGAACTTGCTCTGGTATCTCTATTAAGGCCACATGTTGAATGCAATTTGTGAATGTGATTAAAGGCTTGTTAGCCTTTCAAGCCTTTTGCTTACCTAACGTTGTTGAAATTCCTAGTTAGCCAATTTGAGCTTATTGCCTATTTTTTTGATAACCACAAATTTAAGCCTTGAACTTGATATATCTGTTACCCTAAACTCGAGTGTATAGCATTAAGTAAAGGGAGTGAATGAGGTTGAATGAGTGGGAATTGAAAAGTTGGATAATTGGGCATATTTGGTTGATGGGAACAAAAGAGGAAAAAAAAAAGGAGTTGAAAAGAAATGTTGAAAATTCACAAAAGAGTCGAAAACAAAAAAAAATAATAATAATACAATCGACGTTATAATGTGAATTTTCATTTAAATGAACTTGGGGGGCTAAGGATTGTAATTTGAGGTGATTCTCAAAAGAAAGATAGGAGATGGAGATGAGTAAAGTGATGAAAATAAGGGAAGATTGGAGTAGCATATGAGATTGTAATGTAGATAATTGATATGCTCACCGGTCTACATGCTCGAGTTTGAGTCACTTTATCCAAAATTTCCTACCCTAACCAAAGATCCTTCATTACAACCGAATGAGAAAGTCCATTTTGATTCACAAATTGCATACATTCTAGTGGCGGAGATATGAGACGAATTGCAAGCCTATGGTAATTTTGCGACATTGAATTGATTTGAGCGTAAACACATCCTATATTCATGTGAGATGAGAGCATACACTTGATCTGGAGAGATGTGATTCAGAGCCTTCATCATGTTTTGTTTGGTACGTGCTCCATGATTAGATATTTGAGGCTTGATCGATTTGTTGTTTGACATCCATAACGAACAATATGGATTTCCTTTTGGAGTCTTGGTATGCGGTATCATTCATTACTCCCTGATATGTTTTATCTCGTTTTCAAGATCGTCTTATAGGAATATTGATAATAACTTGGCTTTAATTAAATCGGACAAATCGAAACCTTAACCCAGGAATCCATTTTATCATCTTGATACTTCTATTTTTCTCATTGTCTTAATCTTGTGTTTTTAGTAGTCTTAATTGTCTGAATCTCACAACAATCATCATATTACGATCGTCTAAATAAAAATAAGACTATCTTAGTTCGATATTTAGCATATTAATTTATTAGTCTCTGTGGATACGACCTTGCTTGCCTATTCTATAACTTACACCGTACACTTTGCGGTGAGCTAAAAATATAGGCGAACAAGTTTTTAGCTTACCTATATTTTTCTTGTTCGCCTATATTTTTAGCTCACCGCAAGTGTACGGTGTAAGTTATAGAATAGGGTAGCAAGGTCGTATCCACGGAGACTAATAAATTAATATGCTAAATATCGAACTAAGATAGTTTTATTTTTATTTAGACGATCGTAATATGATGATTGTTGTGAAATTAAGACAATTAAGACTACTAAAAACACAAGATTAAGACAATGAGAAAAATAGAAGTATCAAGATGAAGAAATGGATTCGGGTTAAGGTTTTGATTAATATCCCTCTTGTTGTCGATTTAATCAAAGCCAAGTTATTATCAATATTCCTATAAGACGATCACGAAAGTATTTTATCCTCCTCTCGAGATGCATATAAAATGTAGATTAAAATACCTATGCTAGCATCTCTACTCAACATGAGATATTCAACTCCCAAAAGTTTAAAAGATCAAATGTCCTCACAAATATTTACAAACCTCTCGCTTTATGCAAACATTTGTGTCAAGTACTCAAGATCCAATATTGAAACTCATCTCTCGATTTATGAATCAATATATCAAACATGTTAAACCATTTATCAAGTGATAAAACAAGAATAAGAACAAAGTACTCAAATAGGCTTCAAGACAATAACTTCAACTAAGATTAAAACATTCAACAAGAGTTCATTAATCTACTTCCAAAACCCGGAAATCTAAAGAGTTTAGCTACACATGATGTCTAAACAACTCATAAACAAATTGTTCAAAGCCATGACAACTAAAAATTAAAGATTGAAACTACAAGAGAAGCAAGAAAAACTTAGGAAAGTCGACAATCTCTCAATATATCTCAATTCCTCAAGCTCCGATGCGATCCAATTGTCTCCTTGATGTCTTCTTCCAAGAATAGAGCTTTGTCTTGTGTGCTAGAGCCAAAAGTGTCATAATATCCTTGGTGTGCCCCAAAACCTTTTTATACCCCCCCGTCAAGTTTAGGGCAAAGTCTTTGCAAAAATGACATTCCAGCGTAGACGCAGGGGTCGTGCGCCCCCTGCACGGGCTACCCGTGCGTCATCCTATAGCAAAGGCCCTACTTTTCGCCAAACACGCACGGGTCGTGCGCCCCAAGCACGGTCTACCCGTGCGTGATGCGTAGGCATCTTAAATTTCTCGATGGCGCACGGGTGTGCGTCGGCGACCACGGCTACCCGTGCGCCATGCCGTAACGCCTCGGTTGCCATGCCCAGGGGCACACGGGTGGTGCTAAGGCACGCCCTACCCGTGCGTTCCTCTGTATTGGCCTTATAAGCTCAACTTCATCTCATTTTGGCTTCCGTTGTCGTACATTCACTCAATTCTTGATGTTTCCACCTCGCGATGCTCATATTTTTATCCAAATTGCTTCAAATATCATTAAATTCCTACAAAACAAGCAAAGCGTAATATCTTTTCCACAAAGAGTGAATTTACATTATTTTACATGAGTTTATGCATGCTTAATCACCATTTTTATCATAATTATACCTCAAAATACATGCAAAACTCACACCTATCAATTACTTAGGCATCACTATATATCATATAAATCTACAAAGCACCGCCTCATCCTTTAGTGATGAGATATTCAAATATATATCATCGACTCTCACTTAAACCACGTACACACGAGACACACATTCAAAAGATAAAGCGAAAGAAAAGGAAATTGAGGGCAAGCTCGGAGAAAGAAAAAGAAAAAAAAACACGAGAGGAGGAGGGCTAGCGCGCGAGACAATCGACAAATTGGTAATTGTTCTCCAAAGTCATATATTCTTTTGTGTGATTTGATATTAAGAAAGCAAGATTACTTCAAGTGAGGATTTGGATGTGTCTGAATATAGAAAACATGTTAAACCTGGTTTATATATAATTAAATGAACTGATGTTAAAAATATGAGAAGTTTATTATAATTTAATACATGTTAATGATAAAAGGAAAATTACTGTATATAAAAAGTACAAACTAATTTAATTGCATGTTTCAATTGTCCTGGTTATATTTGGGTATGCTAGATTCTTAAGTTAATTAAGTGAGGTTGAAATATGTTCGTGGATATAAGATTCAATATTTGATGGTGGACTTGGTAGTGTTAAATCTTAGAATTTTGGTAATTTTCCCAGTTTAAAGACCCACATCATTAATTCTATTTATTAAGATTTCATAGCTAATTAACAAATTTATTATATTGAGCATATAAATTCGGGTAGACAATCATAACATCAATTATATGTTTATTTCAATTAATCGATTTATTCCATGCCTAAGTAAAATATAATAAGTCAATTCATTGGTATATATACATATATTAGTACATTTTTTAGCCTTAAATCGGTGACCTATTTAAAAGCTCACTAGCTAATTTTATTATTTATAGTTCAATGAAGTCCGAAAGTTTTGAGTATAAACCTTTAAAGTGGAGACGTGATTGAGTCCGGCGGTGGAACTTACATCATGAACCTTCTTTCGTACATTATTAAGGCGGACATTGAGTTAAAGGTGGGCAAATTATCATTTTTCTAAAGAAAATTAAGTTTGCTTGTAACTTCATAAATTTCACGACATTAGTTATTTCATGAACTTCATGACATTAAGCAATTGCATAATTTCATGATATACATCATTTTCATGAAGTTCACGATATAAAGCTGTTCTATGATTATATTTTGTGTTCCTTCCAAGATAATTTCATTTATTAAAGAAAACATAAATTGAATCATTCATGCATGGTTTCAAATTACATATTCATTTGCATTATAACTCTAGAATCGTGACTTGGCCTTTGGGCAAACAAATATCATTTTGACAAAAATATTAACTGACCGAGTCCATTGCGGCGTGGGTAGGTTAGACAATGGATCGAACAGGTTGCCTGCAATCCCTGTTTGACTACCCATTTGCCTACTCCTATTTCCGGGTCGCGCCGGAGACGGTGATAGAATTGGGTCGTAGAACGGTATATTCATGAATATGACGATCTCTGGGCAAAAGCCCAGGCCAAAGAGACGCCGAGTCTAGTGGGAGGGATAAGGTGACAGGGCTTCGGCCAAATATTGTTGGAAAGCAACAAGGAAAAAGACAGTGGTCGTGTCCGATCAACACTAATCCTACGTTTCTTATTTCGGGCTGACGAACTAATTGATTAACTGTTTATATTTTATTTTTAAAATGAGATATCCACTATTTGTTTTAAAAATTGAGATATCTATTGGCCGTTTGAAAAGTAAAATATTTACCGTATTTGACTAACTGTTGTCCAATGTGCATTGCATCATTGATGAAATCAAACATAAATATCTCATTATTGAATTGCAATATGTTCTTGATCATTACGTCAAATAATTCTTATGTGCAACATGATCATGCATACATAAATATTGTTAGACACACTAAGTACTTTTCTTAAAGGAACACTTTATCTTTCATTCAACAAACATTGCATTCCTCTACTCCAACCCATTGAGCTCGTTTAGCTTACCCCCATGGTTTCATAAACTTTCCAAAGATAAAATATTCGATGAGACTGATACAAGATTTTCGGATCGAGAATGACTTTACATAGCAGTTACGGTTTGAAGGGCTTATTCGCCAGCGCTTGAACAAATATAATTATTTTATCTTGTAATAGTTAGGTGAGTTACAACTCTATTATAATTTTATGTTATTATTTATAGACTTTCGCTGTATTTATGGTTTTTAGTTGTTTGTACTTAGATAATAGCTCTTGACGAGCCTAAGTTTTGAATATTTGGGTTGCACCCGATTTTATACGATTATATTTTATTGGATATGTAAAATGGGGCGTGACAGTATTCGACTCGACTCCATTAAAAATTCATACAACTTGATTCGACTGCAAATTAAACCAAGCTCAAACGTAGTTTCTTGAACTCGATAAACATCTAAAACAGGTTTGATAATTATTGTATCTGCTTCTACTTAATTTGTTTACACTTGATTTATTTATATCCTAATTGAAATCAAGTAGCTTTATATATATATATATATATTTATCAATTCGAATTCGAACGAGCTTGTAATATTATCTAATACTTAATGCGTTCAAATTTGATTTATTATGTTAACAAATTCAAATAATGTCTCGAGTCTTATCAAATTATTTGTTTTACTTTTCAACCCATTATGATTAATGTGATATTTATAGGCGATGAAATACACTGTGTGCTAAACTACAAAGGAACTTTGATAATTTAATACTCGACTAGTTAATTAATAATCCTATTTAAATGATAGTTTTCATTAGTCATGACTTAGAAACATCGTGCTAATTAAATACTTTATTAAATTTATGAGATGGTATGTATACAATAATACATATATACCATATGTAATACTTACACTAATAACTTCTTAATATATAATAAAATATGATTAATCATTAACGACTTCATAAAACATGATGCAATTTTCTTTTGTTACTTGTTAAAATTGATGCCACCGTGAATCTCCTGGTTTTTCTTAACATATTTAGAACGTTGTGATTTTCTCATAGCTCAACAAAAAAATATTTAATATTGTAACTACTTTAAGAGCTTCATTTCAAAAAGAGGGCTCGACATTGTAACTATCATCTTCAACTTCATCACTTGTATCAGTTCTGTTGACGGGTGTTTTGGGTCAACAAGGAACAATCTGACAAAGTTTATTACGTGGAAATTAAATAAGCTCAAAGATAGGGCTAATTCTACCTTTTAATATCGAAACCGAAAGCGAGAAAGTCTGCGGTGGGTTATGTCTTTTACAATCGAGTTTTTACAAGTGTTTTTCTCTTGATTCTCTCTCCCCTTTTCATCTTCATAAATGAAACGTATTTATACCATACAATTAGTGGGCTTTAACTATCATTACATCTAGTATTAGAGTGATTACAAAGGGACACGTGTCCTTCTCTCAAAGATGCATGTTGGCCAAGTATTTGCCACTTGTTGACTCACTTTGCCATTATCTTTGACAAGTGGCGATTCATTATCTAATAGGGCACTCAACCTTCCTTAGGCCGGATGGTTGTCTTTTTATTTCTCCCGCCATAATTGTGCCTAAACCGAGCCGAGCCCACTTATGCCACGTTAGGGGCTCACCTTGATGTCATCGGCTCGGTCCTTGTTGTCTGCGGGCCCTACATCATTGCTAGCTAAATGGCCACGTGGACTAACTTGTTGCCCGGCTTCGGCTCGGGCGTCATCAAGAGCCCCTAAGTTTAATTCCGAGGAGGAAATTCTTGAATCGGATTTATACTTAAATGCCAATCATGAATCTTAATGAGGAAGAAGGAACCTTAAACGTCCAATTTGGCCTCGGCGGTTGTCAATTACTAATTAATGCTCGGCAGGCGCATTTAATTAGAAGTCATGATGATAGCCACGTGGCATTACGCCGTTGACCCTTCGCTGGGATTCAAGGGACACGATCGGGCTATGAATGACAGAGCGTTTAATGCGATTTTAATTTGAATGGACACGCCCTTTGAGTTGGTGCACTTTGTCTCAAGGGCGTTAACCTATAAATATCCCTTCCTTCTCCCATTTCATACTTTCGCATTTACATCCTTCTCGAACAATATCCGCAGAGCGGCGAAATATTCGGTCATCTTAGAGTTCAAAAGTCCCAAGACTACTTAGGTATTCTTCAAATCCTTCTTTCTTTTCCCCTTTTCCTTTTAAACAACATGTCTTTTTTTTCGAGGATAGCCAAAACGTAACTTCGGTGTTGAGGTTGAAATAGAGGATCCTCCTTCCGATCCTTCTTTATCTTCTTCTTCACTAAAGAGGTTTCATCTTCCGATCCAAGTGTCGTCGAGCTTTCGAGTTCGAACACGTACCTCACCCCGAGATTCCACTCGGAAACACACGTGATATTTGATCAATTCCTTCACCATTTACCGCGAGGGAGTGGTGTACAAACCGGATTAATTCAAGACGAGCCTAGTGAAGCGGGAATTCGGACCCTTTAAACAACCAAGAAGAGCAGAGAGAGAGATGGATCACGAAGGCGTGAGCGGAGGGTGATAGAAGCAAATTGAGGGCGCCGGGTGCGAGGCTCGCAGCAGGGAGGCGGGTTGATGGGCGAGCGGGCCATAGGCACGGGGACCCAAGACCCGGAGGGGGCCTCCACTGCGTGTAGAGGATGGGTGGGGACCCTCCAACCAGAACGACCAACCCAGCATGCTGGTGCAACAGGAGTTGGAGGCCCTCCATCAAACTTACATGATTCCGGATGACGTACATTTCTGGCTGTCAGATCATGCGGAGGCGCCCGAGCACCCGCCAGAGAAGAAGTGTATGGCCGTGTACGCCCATAGTCTCTTATATGGGCTAAGGTTCCCCTTGCCATTGATGATCACACGTGGTTCTGCAAGTGGGTCCTTCCTTTGTCCCAATTGCATTCGTTGACTTGGAGTCTGATTATCGGGTTGCTGATCATGTTTCAGTAGGAGGGGTACGAGCATCCCCACTTTGCCGACTTGAACGAACTATTCATCTGGAGGGCGACCCCATCGACACCGGGGCGAGGACAGCCTTCGGGCTGGTACTATGTATAGACTGCAGGATACCTGACAGTTTTCGAGGGCCTTCCACAGTCTCTAAAAGAGTGGAAGGAGAAATGGTTCTGGGTGGGTGGCGAGTGGCAGACTCGCATAGGGGCGGAGAGATCAATCTTTCCCCATCTTCCAATTTCCGATATAATTTCCGTAAGTACACATTTTCTTCCTTTTTTTAGGGTTAGTTCTTTTCTTTTGACCTTGGTCCTTTGTCCTTTCTTCTTTCTAGGAAACCGACCTTCCGAGGGTCGCCCTGGATGCTTTCATCCACCTACCGGATAATATGCGGGGCCATAGCTCGGCGGACATAAAGATCAAAGTTCTCGCCACCAAGGCCAAATTAGCGGAGGCATGCTTGCGGCCAAGATTGCCAATCGAATCCGAGGCCGAGGAGTGGCCGAGAGGTGGTGGAGGAAGAGGAGGCTCATGGGGAGCCGGGTAGAGCCCGCCATGGGTCGAAGGAGAGGACCCCGAGTTGGCGAGCAGTGGCCATCTCCGACAGGGCCCGACCCGGGGCAAGGGCCCACCGAGCAGCCAGGACTGCGAGCGGGAAGTCGGTCGACTGTGCTCAAAAGGTATTTGTTTGCTTACCATTTTCTAACCTTTCTTCTTTTTGATCTTCGCTCCTGTTTCTTACTTAGCTTATTTTTCCGCAGGCCGAGCGTGGATGTCTTCGCCCATCTCCGTCGGGTGAGAGAGACGGCTGCCGCGGGCCATGGCAACCATGGGCCAACCTCACCATCGATCTTTGAGTGGCTCGAAAGAGAAAAACCTCTAGGCAAACGCCCATCGACATGTCCCGAAGCGGTTGAGCCCCACTGCGAGAGGAGGAGGGAATTGTCATTGACGAGCACTGGGCAAACAGAGAGGACTGTGTCGACCCTCGTGGGTGGAGCTCGATGGACCTTCGGACGATCTTGGGGGAAGGCCCGCCCTTCATTCCTCCGGCGGGAGATGGAGGGCGTGTGAGCGGTGGTCGGGTCGCGCGCCCGTGTGGTTCGTGGAATTCACCAAATGTTCCACGCCCACCGAGGAGCAGTGGAGGATTTTTTGGAGGCCGGCAAGCCGCAAGGACGCCATCGCTCGTGCACGAACCACATGTATCGGCGCTTTTGCTTGGAGACTCCGCTGGAGGAGAAGGCCCAATCGCTTATGGGATTATCCTACCGAATCATCGGAATCCTCGTGGCATATGATCGAGGGGCTTGTGACCGGAGGCGTCACAGAGACCTACAGATGCCCATGCTACCCTTTTTCGTGATTCGAGTCCTTAAAGACTCAAGTGAAGAGTTGTGACCACCAATGCCGCCGAAAGAAAGCGCCACAAAAGGCCAGGGCCGAGTAGGGACCGGCACGTAATGCTTAAGAGGAGCTCCGCAAAGGCAGGTTACGAGAGTTTAATAAGGTGGTGCCGAAGCTCATGCCGGGAATTAGAGAGGCACGAGGCCGAGGTCTTGCAGGGAGATGGAGGAGGCCTCCCAAAAGAGAGTAGAGGAGGCTCGGGCGGAAGCCATCCGGCTTATAAAAATTCGTAGAGAGTACGCCTTCATGCCGACTTGCGGGCATGCCACCGGATTGGGGAGATCCTTCAGGATCTCAAAGAAGCGCAAGACCGAGGCCAAGCTTGAGGCGGAACTCGTCCCAATCGAATGTGATTTGGACACCATCCGTCCTCGGTTCCCGGAGACCGCCGCCCCGTGGATGCTCCACCTCCCGAGAAGAAGAAGTGGCCTCCAAAGTGAGCCTATTGAGATCCCTCCTCCCACCGGACTTAAGTTCTTTGCTTTTAGAGTATTTTACGTGTTTTTTCTTTATAGAATAGGTGGCCTCAAGCCTTTTGATGTAATGGCTCCGCCCCAATGTAAATATTTCGCTAATGTGAATTTTCTTTTTGATCATCTATGTACTCTGTTGTACTTTTCAAATTTTTGCTAAGTATTCTGTCACTTTTTTTTTTTTTTTTGAAAGTGTGGCCTAAATAACGGATCGAATGCCTTAATAAATTTTTGTCAAGCTTTGTGCTCTTAATTTGAGCCGAGTCTTTATTTGGGGTAGACTCGCGCGGGTTGAGCTCCTTTACTTAGACGTGCACGGCTTACCGAGATGAGCAATCGCGCTCGAATTTAGCTTGAGGCGAATGAGGCGGCGCTCGGAACTTGGCCGAGGCGAAAGAGACGGTGCTCGGAACTTGGCGAGGCGAAGGAAGCGCTCGGAACTTGGTCGAGGCGAATAGGAGATTTCCCCTTTGGAAGAGCTCACTGCATCGGATGAAAGGATAAACCTTCCCGTGTTAGGGTTGTATCTAGGAAGACGGACCAAGCAAAATGTCCGGAAATTCCAAGCTTTATTGATAATACTTCTTAAGGTAAGATACATTCCATGGGTGAGCAAACTTTTCCCCACTTAGATATTCAAGCTCGTATGCCCCATTCGACATAATTTTACCGACTTCAACGGTCCCTCCCAGGTCGGTTTTAGTGGGCTGGGCTCAATTCCAGTGACCCTTTTTAAAATGAGGTCACCGACCCAAAACCTTCTCTCTTTTACCTTCGAATTGTAGTACCTTTCGCTCCTTTGTTTGTATACGGCATTTCTCATCTCGGCGCCACACCTTTTTTCCTCCAATAAATCCAGCTCAGCTCGGAGTGCAACCTCATTACTTTCTTCAAAAAAATTTGCAACCTAAATGTGGGGGCTCCAATCTCCACAGGGATAACCGCCTCGGCTCCGTAGGCCAACGAAAAGACGTCTCCCCGTGGCCGCTCGGTGCGTGTTCTATTGGACCATAATACACCGGGCAGCTCCTCAGGCTAACTCCCCTTAGACTCTTCTAATCTTGCTTTTAGGGTATAATTGAGTATCTTATTCACCGCTTCAACTTGTCCATTGGACTGTAGATGATATGGGGTGGAGAAGTAGTTCTTAATGTGAAAGCTCGCAAAAATTCGAAATCTCACGATTATCGAATCGCTTTTCATTATCCGTGACAATCGAAGATGATCCCAAATCGTGCATATAATGGACTTCCATACCAAACCGACCATTCTTTCCTCATCTATCTTTGCCAGGGTTTTGCTTGACCCACTTTTGTAAAATAATCCATTTGCTACAATGGCATATCTTATGCCCCTTTGCCGGGGGATTGGTACAATGAGGTCAATTCCCATTTGGCAAATGGCCAAAGACTAAAGACAAAGTATAAGTTGTTCGGTGGTACCGACTTGCGGTGCAAAGCTCGACATCTTTCGTATTTCTTAACGAGTGAGATTGCATCCTTTTTAGAAACGGGTAATAGTATCCTTGTCGTATTAACTTGTAAGCAAGTGTCAGTCGGCCGCCCGCATGGTTTCCACATATGTCTCGTGTCCATTTCGATAGGCAATGGAGGAGTGGGACCGAATACTGCGTTTATATAAAATACCACCCACCAAAGGTGTATCGGCGACTGAGTTCGTAATGTTCGAGCTTTGATCTTGTCCTCCTGGTGAACCCCTTCTTTAAATATTGGATGATCGGAGTCATCCATGTCACCGACGATTTTGTTGGCATGTATTTTTGTACATTGAGCGATGGTGCGGATAATTGAGTGACTGGCGGTGATATCCACGATCATGTCGGTTCCTAGGTCGAGGCTAGGCACGCCAGCATCCGCCGCATGTTGCTCGGTTCGGGGGATATGCAACACCTCCGCCTTGAAATGGGAGAGTTTTCTCTTTACCAATTCCAAGTACCAAGCAATTTTCCGTTTCCTTGGCCTCGTATTCGCCATTTGTTTGATGGACCACTAATTGGGAGTCACTATGAACAAGCAATCCGCTGAGGCCCATTGATGCCGCAATTTCTAATCCGACCGAGTGCTTCATACTCGGCCTCGTTGTTGGTTGCCGGAAATTGAAACCGTGCGCTCGAAAGCGAGCACTTGAGTTTTGGATCGATTATCACGATCCGTCCTGATCGCCTGCGGTGGGAAGAGCCATCGACAAACAACTTACATTCCTGGTCTTCAATTACGTTCAACCGGATTGAAGGAGTAAACTCGGCGACAAAGTTTGCCCGTGCTTGTCCTTTGATTGCGGTTTGTGGCTCGATGAGATGTCGAATCATTGAAACTCGACGCCCATTTAATCATCCGACCGAAGTGTTTGCTCGGTGAAGAACTTGCTTCAATGGGTAATTGGTCGCACCACAATCTAATGCTCCAAGAAGTATGGCCTCGGTTTGCGAGCCGAGATAACTAGTGAATATGCCAATTTCTCCATGGGCGGATATCGAGCTCGGCATCATGAAACGCCCGACCGGGTGTAGTAAATGGGGTCTTGGACAGAGTTGTCCAACCTAATGAGTACCAAGCCGACAACGCACTGAGCCCGCAAGATAGAGGTACGATTTTCACCTCGGCTCGGTTTTTGTAGAACCGGGATTGAGGTCAAGTGTTGCTTAAGTGAATCGAAGGCGACCTGTGTCTGCTCGGTCCATTCGAAGTCCTTATTTTTCTTTATTATTTCGAAAAAGGCTTACACTTGTCTGTAGATCTTGAAACAAATCGATTTAGAGCGGCTAAACGCCTGCTAGGGCTTTGTACGTTTTTAATGGAATTAGGGGGTTCGAGGTCGACTATGGCTTTGATTTTATCTGGTTTCGCCTCTATCCCCCGCTGACTAACCATGTAGCCTAAAAAATTACCCGAGCCGACCCTAAAAGTACACTTTTTCAGGTTCAACATCATCTTCTACTTGCGCAAAATTCCAAACATTTTATTAAGATCAGCAAGGTGATCAGATATATACAAGGATTTTACCAACATGTCATCTACATAGACCTCCATAGTTCGACCTATCAATTCCTCGAACATTTTATTGACTAACCTTTGATAGGTTGCCCCGGCATTCTTGAGTTCGAACGGTATCATTTTGTAGCAATACACCCCACGGGGCGAGAAGAATGATGTGTTCTCTCGTCATCCGGATGCATCCAAATTTGATTGTAGCCAAATACGCGTCCATAAAACTCATGAGCTCGTGGGTTCGTGGCATCCACCATGTAGTCTATGTTAGGCAAGGATAACTATCCTTTGGGCATGCTTTGTTGAGGTCGGTAAAATCAACATAGAGACGCCATAGTCTATTGCTCTTTTTCACAAAGATAGGTTAGCCACCCAACGCGGGTAAATGGCTTTTCTTATGAACTCGATTGTCTAGTAGCTTATTAATTTTGGCCTCCGTAGGTAGCCGCCTATCGGGCGAGCTTGCGTCGCTTTTTGAATCACCTATCGGAATGTAAGGTCGATGTTTAGACGGTGGCATGCGTGCTTAGGATCAATACCAGGCATGTTCAATGCGTCCCACGCAAAAACATCGAGATTATTACGAAGTCAATCGCTTCCGACTAATGGCTCTTGGAGGTCATGGCCAATCCGGAGTTGGCGCCCTTGCTTACCTACATCTACTATGTCGATTGGTTCTACAGGCTCGCATGCTTCCGCTTTTTGCTTTGCCCCTCTTTCTTCGTAAGGGCAAATTCTCATCTTCAAGCGTTGGTTTCTCATCGATCGGCTTGGTTTTGATTCATCGGCTCTTTCCTGGGCCGCCTACCCAGGTCGGGCTTCAGTATTGGCAATATCATTCTCGCTTCGGTTCAGCTTATCTTCTCCGAGTATCCCTCCACCGGTTTACTAGACTCACCCTTTTCTCATCACATTGATCTCGGCCGGTTGGAGCTTGAAAGAACATTCTCGAGATACCCTCTCGGTTTTCTTTGTGGATGGCTTCCCCATCCTGAGTCGAAACTTGATACAAAAATGGTGAATGGAGACGCCCGCTTTTAAATGATAAAGCAACGGCCTCCAATTATTGCGTTGTACTGTGGTCGGCGTTAATGATCTTAAACGTAGTGATCACGGTCGTTTATGTAATCCCCCCCTATCTGGATGGGCGGTCAACCTCTCCGAGCGGGATGATTCTACCACCTCCAAAACCCAAAATACTATCATTACGGCCGAATATAATCGTCATCCACATTCACCTTCCGAAGCTCGGATGTAGATGACCGATGAATAGCTACCGGTATCACGAGAATTCGGCACCGAATGCCCAGGGTTGGTGCCGTGACGACCAGGGGGTTCGGAATGGGATGCACCACCTGGTCGGCGTCTTGGTCGGAGAAGGTAAAGTGACCCATTGGCTGGCCTTCTCGGATTCTGCGACCCGAACCTGGCTTTCTACATGTGCAGCTTCCCTGATATCGACCTTTCTCTTTCTATTGGAGCAACTGTCTTCAGCCGCGTTAGTGTTTATCCTGTTGGTGCTAGTCATCATCAAAATTTCCCGCCCCTAATTCTCATTCGGCGGCAACGGCATGCAAGCTGAATTCGGTAGTCGCTCCGAATTTAACCCAGGAGCGAGTGCTGGTGGTGGTGGTAACTCGTGGACGTACCGCTTAAGGCTACCCCTTTGTACTATGTGCATTATCTCCCTGATGAGATCTCGACACTCATCCATTTCGTGCCCTATTGGCTTGTGATATGAACAATACCTACGAGCATCCATTTGGCGGGATCCACCCGATTAAAGGACGGGCCGGGTGGCAATAAATTAAGACCACGTATTTCGTTCCCTATAGGCGAAGGAGTGTGAGTCAAGCACTCCTCGGTGCAACCTCAAAGACGTCCTCTTGGTAGGACTTGTACCTAGTGGTCGGGTTCTCAACGAAATGTTTGAACCCTGATCGCGAGCGAGAAGTAGCTTCCTTTTTCCATCCTTTCTCGTGCCCCCGGTTTTCTGCTGGACGTTGACTAGCCATGGCCTCCTCGGTGCAGATATGGCGCTCTGCACGGATGAGGAACTCTTGAAAGGAGGTCGCCCCTGACTCATGAATATAATAATTGAACAAGGTCTAGGGAGCGAGCCCGACCATAGCCGCGATAAGAACTGCATCATCCGAGACGGACTCCATCTCTTGGACTTGCTTGTTAAACCGAGCAATATAAATTTTTAAAGGCTCGTCCCTCGCCCTATTTTATATTAACAAGGGAGTCTTTCGGAGCAACACGAATTTTGGACGTTAGAAAATGAGTTGTGAATGCGGGTGCCAGGTCACCCCAAGATCGAATGGAACCTGCGGCAAGGTCCGAAAACAACAATGGGCTCGACGCCCGAGTTACCGAAACGCCCTACACAAGATGGCGTCACTAGAGCTGTCTGACTCCATCCATGCTAAGTATTTATGGACATGTGTTGTTGGGTCGGTCTCCCCATTAAAACGTGAGCCGATCGAGAACCTTAAACTTTCCGGGTAGGGGGTTGACAAGATGCCGTGAGCGAATGGCGACAAACATCGGGCGTCGGTCACAAGGATTGGCCTCTATCTTGAATATCATCGGGACTCTCTTCTAACTCATCCAGGTGACGACATAGACGCAATATCGCTTGATTCATTTGTTCAACAAACGTTGGGTTAGCAAATAATTGTGTGAAGGGAAGCAAAACCGCTCCACCCTTTTGAAACGCGATCGGCCATTAGTATTCTGGCGGTCACGGTTATTTTGTGGTGGTTCCGGCACCAAAAGCACGTTTTGAGAAGTCTCGACTCATTTTTGCAAGGAAATAAAACTAAGTTATCTTAACTTTCACGGCTTGAGTAGCTGGAAATTCTAACTGGACCAAAACGGGTTGTAAGTCCAAGCGGCTACGATAATCTAGAGGGGGTGAATAGATTATCTCCATCTTTTTCGATTTCGCCTCTTTTTTCGATACAAATGCGCCAAGATAATAACAAAGGTGCGAAATTAAATAGCACACGTCGATTTATAGTAGTTCAACCCACCTAGGGCCTAATCTACTACCACCCCAGTATCTCCGGGATGGATTTCAAAAAGAAAAAAAGATTTTATTAATAATTACCACAATTATTACAACAAAATCTTACACCGACACCTTGAAGAGCACCACACTCTTCTCCAACACCACCTTTGAGATTACCACAATCTCACTTGAAGATTACCACAATCTCCAACGGCACCTTGTGAAGATTACCACAATCTTCAACCTTGAAGAATACCAAATTCTTCAACACCTCAACAAAAAGATTACCACAATCTTCTCACACCTAACACCTAGATCACCCAAGTGTGCTCTTACCACAAGAACACTCACAAGGATATCTTGTGTTGAATGATAACCCAAAAATTCAAGATTACAACTCGATAATTGATAATACAATAGAGTGCAAGTGTAATCAAGAATAGCCTAGACCTCAAGAATGTGAAAGTGAATAGCTAGGCAAATTACAACAAGAAATAAGACAATGTAAGAACAAGTGTATTCTTGAGTGTATCTTGTTGTGTTGTAGTTTTCTCTTATTGTGTTGCTTCAATTCTTCCTCTATTTATAGAAGATGTCTTGTACATGATAGGCTCCTCTTGGGGACATGAATTCTATAAAAAATTGCAAGACAATTGAAGAAAAGAGTCTGTTAGAAATCAACCCCACAATTTAAGGAAAAGTCATCTGACAATGGTTAGAATTTTTCTTTGTCAAAGCATAGTGGCGACCCGGTCGCACGTAAATAGAAGTTTGAAACATATAAAAAAGAATTTACAGGCGACGGTCGGCGTGCACTCGACCGTCGAACCTATGTGCAAACCGGTTGCTCTGACCAAAAAATGAAAGATCAAAGTTTATGTTTCGATGTTTTGCTCCCGTGCACCGTCGCCTCCTCCTAAATGCAATGTTGTCCGATTTTGACAAAAATAAACCTCAAGAAATACTCAAAAAAATTCGTAAAAATATTTTAAACCAATCGGAGTATTTAGACAACATTTAGAAACCTTGTTTTGAAGTAAAAACATATAAACAAAAAATCATTAGAAGTGTTGACCAATTTTATCTAAAGTAAAACTTGAGGAAATACTCAAAAAATATTAAAACCATTTTAAATCATTTGGAATATTTGGACA